>BDSI01000078.1:282975-460475 GCA_003117195.1 Eudorina sp. 2006-703-Eu-15
GGGGTTGACGGCAGGGCAGTCGTGTGGGTTGACGGGCAGGGGCAGTCGTGTGGGGTGACGGGCAGTCGTGTGGGGTTGACGGCAGGGGCGGTGGGGTTGACGGCAGGGGCAGTCGTGTGGGGTTGACGGCAGGGGCAGTCGTGTGGGGTTGACGGGCAGGGGCAGTCGTGTGGGGTTGACGGCAGGGCAGTCGTGTGGGGTTGACGGGCAGGGGCAGTCGTGTGGGGTTGACGGCAGGGGCAGTCGTGTGGGGTTGACGGCAGGGCAGTCGTGTGGGGTTGACGGGCAGGGGCAGTCGTGTGGGGTTGACGGGCAGGGGCAGTCGTGTGGGGTTGACGGGCAGGGCGGTCGGGGGGTTGAGGGCGGGGGCAGTCGTGTGGGTTGACGGGCAGGGGCAGTCGTGTGGGTTGACGGGCAGGGCAGTCGTGTGGGGTTGACGGGCAGGGGCAGTCGTGTGGGGTTGACGGGCAGAGGGCAGTCGTGTGGGGTTGACGGGCAGGGGCAGTCGTGTGGGGTTGACAGGCAGTTGTGGGGTTGACGGGCAAGGGGCAGTCGTGTGGGTTGACGGCAGGGGGCAGTCGTGTGGGGTTGACGGCAGGGGCAGTCGTGTGGGGTTGACAGGCAGGGCAGTCGTGTGGGTGTGACGGGCAGGGGCAGTCGTGTGGGGTTGACGGGCAGGGGCAGTCGTGTGGGGTTGACGGCAGGGGCAGTCGTGACAGGGGCAGTCGTGTGGGTTGACGGGCAGGGGCAGTCGTGTGGGGTTGACGGGCAGTCGTGTGGGGTTTTCGTGTGGGGTTGACGTCGTGGCAGTCGTGTGGGGTTGACGGGCAGGGGCAGTCGTGTGGGGTTGACGGCAGGGCAGTCGTGTGGGTTGACGGGCAGGGCAGTCGTGTGGGGTTGACGGCAGGGGCAGTCGTGTGGGGTTGACGGCAGGGGCAGTCGTGTGGGGTTGACAGGGGCAGTCGTGTGGGGTTGAACGGGCAGGGCAGTCGTGTGGGTTGAGGGCAGGGGCAGTCGTGTGGGTTGACGGGCAGGGCACGGCAGTCGTGTGGGGTTGACGGGCAGGGGCAGTCGTGTGGGGTTGACGGCAGGGGCAGTCGTGTGGGGTGTGACGGCAGGGGCAGTCGTGTGGGGTTGACGGGCAGGGCAGTCCGTGTGGGTTGACGGGCAGGGGCAGTCGTGTGGGGTGACGGGCAGGGCAGTCGTGTGGGGTTGACGGGCAGGGGCAGTCGTGTGGGGTTTGACGGGCAGGGCAGTCGTGTGGGGTTGACGGGGCAGGGGGCAGTCGTGTGGGGTTGACGGCAGGGGCAGTCGTGTGGGGTTGACGGGCAGGGCAGTCGTGTGGGGTTGACGGCAGGGGCAGTCGTGTGGGGTTGACGGCAGGCAAGGGCAGGGCAGTCCGTGTGGGGTTGACGGGCAGGGCAGCAGGGGCAGTCGTGTGGGGTTGACGGCAGGGGGCAGTCGTGTGGGGTGACGGGCAGGGGCAGTGCAGGGGCAGTCGTGTGGGGTTGACGGGCAGGGGCAGTCGCGTGGCAGGGGCAGTCGTGTGGGTTGACGGCAGGGCAGTCGTGTGGGGTTGACGGCAGAGGCAGTCGTGTGGGGTTGACGGCAGGGGCAGTCGTGTGGGGTTGACGGGCAGGGGCAGTCGTGTGGGGTTGACGGGCAGGGGCAGTCGTGTGGGGGTTGACGGGCAGGGGCAGTCGTGTGGGGTTGACGGGCAGGGCAGTCGTGTGGGGTTGACGGCAGAGGGGCAGTCGTGTGGGTTGACGGCAGGGGCAGTCGTGTGGGGTTGACGGGCAGGCAGTCGTGTGGGGTTTGACGGGCAGGGGCAGGTCGTGTGGGGGTTGACGGCAGGGCAGTCGTGTGGGGTTTGACGGGCAGGGGCAGTCGTGTGGGGTTGACGGGCAGGGCATGTCGTGTGTGGTTGACGGGCAGGGGCAGTCGTGGGTGGGTTTGACGGGGGCAGGGCAGTCGGTGTGGGGTTGACGGGCAGGCAGTCGTGTGGGGTCGTGTGGGGTTGACGGCAGGGGCAGTCGTGGGGTTGACGGCAGGTCGTGACGGGCAGGGGCAGTCGTGTGGGGTTGACGGCAGGGGCAGTCGTGTGGGGTTGACAGGCAGGGGCAGTCGTGTGGGGTTGACGGCAGGGGCAGTCGTGTGGGGTTGACGGGGCAGGGGCAGTCGTGTGGGGTTGACGGGCAGGGCAGTCGTGTGGGGGTTGACGGCAGGGGCAGTCGTGTGGGTTGACGGGCAGGGGCAGTCGTGTGGGGTTGACGGCAGGGGCAGTCGTGTGGGGTTGACGGGCAGGGGCAGTCGTGTGGGGTTGACGCAGGGGCAGTCGTGACGGGGCAGGGGCAGTCGTGTGGGGTTGACGGGCAGAGGCAGTCGTGTGGGGTTGACGGGCAGGGGCAGTCGTGTGGGGTTGACGGGCAGGGGCAGTCGTGTGGGGTTGACGGCAGGGCAGTCGTGTGGGGTTTGACGGGCAGGGGCAGTCGTGTGGGGTTGACGGGCAGGGGCAGTCGTGTGGGGTTGACGGCAGTCGTGTGGGGTTGACGGCAGGGCAGTCGTGTGGGGTTGACGGCAGGGGCAGTCGTGTGGGGTTGACGGGCAGGGGCAGTCGTGTGGGGTTGACGGCAGTCGTGTGGGGTTGACGGGCAGGGGCAGTCGTGTGGGGTTGGGGCAGTCGTTGACGGGCAGGGGCAGTCGTGTGGGTTGACGGGCAGGGGCAGTGGGTTGACGGGCAGGGGCAGTCGTGTGGGGTTGACGGCAGGGGCAGTCGTGTGGGTTGACGGCAGGGGCAGTCGTGGCAGTCCGTGTGGGGTTGACGGGCAGGGCAGTCGTCGTCGTGCGGCAGGTCACGGCAGCAGTCGTGTGGGTTGACGGGTCGTCGTGTGGGGTTGACGGGCAGAGGCAGTCGTGTGGGTTGACGGGCAGAGGCAGTCGTGTGGGGTTGACGGGCAGGGGCAGTCGTGTGGGTTGACGGGCAGGGCAGTCGTGTGGGGTTGACGGCAGGGCAGTCGTGTGGGGTTGACGGGCAGGGCAGTCGTGTGGGGTTGACGGGCAGGGGCAGTCGTGTGGGGTTGACGGCAGGGGCAGTCGTGTGGTTGACGGTCGTGTGACGGCAGAGGCAGTCGTGTGGGTTGACGGGCAGAGGCAGTCGTGTGGGGTTGACGGGCAGAGGCAGTCGTGTGGGGTTGACGGGCAGAGGCAGTCGTGTGGGGTTGACGGGCAGAGGCAGTCGTGTGGGGTTGACGGGCAGGGGCAGTCGTGTGGGGTTGACGGGCAGGGCAGTCGTGTGGGGTTGACGGCAGGGGCAGTCGTGTGGGGTTGACGGGCAGGGGCAGTCGTGTGGGGTTGACGGGCAGGGGCAATCGTGTGGCACACATACGGGCATTTTCCGGTTTCGGGGTTTCATGTGCCATCATAAGTTGCGTCGTTCCGTGCCCTGCCTGGATCTAGTCCCCGCGTCCACACAGGTGCAGTCGGTCACACAGGACCGAGATAACTCCCACCGCCCGGTTAAGAAGAACAAATCCCAGGTCTTTCCCCCCATCCCTGGAGTGGTTTCAAATGCCCTCCAGCGGCATCCCTGCCTCTCACCTCTCATCCCACCTCCCATCCCACCTCAACCCTCACCTCACATCCCTGCCTCCACCTGCCTCCAACCCTGGCCCCTCCGCCCTTCATCCGGCCCGGAGGGCCCTCTGCCTCACCTCTTGGTGTACCCGGCCAGCGGGCCCCTGCTGGTGCTGCTGGTGGTGCTGCTGGTGTGCTGCTGGTGCCGCGCCTCCGCCTCCCGCTTACGGCGCTCCGCCTTCGCCTCGCGACGCGCCTGTGGATGTGTCAAGAAGGGTCAGGCGACGAAATACGGTACCGTAACAGCCCAGGGGTCAAGAAGTGACAAGGACAGTGCCCACCCGCCCGCAGGAAGGCACGACGCGTTCGCTGCGCCAGATTTCTTTACGGCAGCACACACAGACCGGGAAAGAGAATGGGCCCCAGATGCCAGAATCGAGAGGGGCAGTCCGCAGTCGGGACCCGCACTCGGGGGGCCAGCATGGGTCCAGGGTGGAGGAAGAATAGGCCCCAGATGCATGAATCGCAACGGGCGATCAATGAAACAACCAACCAGACGTTCGATTTACGGTATCCGTGGCCACGGGCTGCGGCATCGGCACCTCCCCGGCGGTACGACGAAAGTACGACGCAGCACGAAACACGCACGGCAAGGCACGGCACGCGCGCGCACCCGCCGCTCCGCCTCCAGGTCGGTCGCCGGTCGTACGGTTCGACGCGCGGGAAGCTGCTGCGCGCGGCGTCGTGCGGGGGCGCCCCGGGACCGGAAGCGGCGGCGGCAGCGGTGGTCCTGCCTGCCGAAGAGGCCCGCGCTGAGGCTGAGGCTGCGGGGGTGCGGGCGGTGTCGCCGACGGCGCGGCGGCCGCTTGTTGTTGCGGTGGCGGCGGCATCTGGCCGGGCGGCAGCGGCTGCCAGCTGCCGCCCGCGGTGCCCCTCCAGATGGAGGGAAGTGGGGGCATGAGGCTCACTTCCTCGGGGTGCTTCCGGAGGTCCTGACGAGGGGGAGGAGGAGGAGATGGGAACGGGCGTTCAGGGTTGAGATCGAAGGTTGGGGTAGGGGCACGGGAGTGTTTGGGTCGGGAAGTTGAGGGTTGGTGGCAGATACGGGAAGGTGAGGGTTGGTTGGAAACCATTTTGAAGTAATTGAGGGTTGCGAATCGGTGTGCTTGGGCGGATGTGAAATGTCAGATGGGGTTGAGGCGGGTAAGGGGTTTTTTGAGTTGGCGGTGCGTCCCCGGGTAGGGTTAGGTTGTGCGGGGCAGCCTGGGGTGGCTCAGGTGGGGCCGCACGTCGGGTGTGGTTGGGAGGTGTGGGGGTACGGCGGGGTTCCGGAGGCGCAGGTCCAGGGGCGGGGTGCGCGAGCAGGGACCGACGGGTCGGGACTAAGCGAGACACACACACACCCCGCTTATGCTTCATCATCATCAACATCGCAGGTCGGTAATCAATCCGTTTGCGCGCGCGAACTTCTGCCGTAGTTCGTGTTTTGCTGTTTGCTTTGCAGCGCGGTCGTGGCACGGTTGCCTTGTTCGCCGCGCCTACATGTATAAAAGTGTATCTGGGTTTGGCGGGCGGTTTCTTATCTAAACACGGTCCCTCGCATGTCACGCACTCCTGATCTGCCTGCCTAGGCACCACACACCCGGATCTAGACTGCTCATTTGTCGCGGCGCAGCGTTTTTTATATATACACCCTAATCTGAGTTTTCCAGTTGACACACATATACAAATTAAAATCAATCGACCCGCGAACCTGCCGACCCTCCCCCCTAGCCTCTCCCCACCTCCACCGCCTGGTGAATGAGGTCGTGCAGGTGGGAGTTGATGGCCTGAGCCCAGCCCAGGTCCAGGTGCAGGTTTTGGCACACCTGCGCGGGTGGGGTGGGGGGGCCGGGGGCGGAGGATGTGTGCAGAACAGGAGTGCGTGACATGCGGGGGGCGGGGGATGTGTGTTCATAGGCAGGCAGAACAACAGGGGTGCGTGACATGGGGGGGCGGGGGATGTGTGTGTGTGTGTGTATGTGTGTATAAGAGAACTGCGCCGCGAGAAGCATAATCCAGCTTGACAGGTGGTGCAGGCAAGTGCATGGGTGCGTGGGTGTGTGGTAGTTCGTGTGCGGAGGGAAGGCTGATGTCATGGAATTTGGAGGCGGGTGGGTACAGCGTCGGCAGATTCGACATATCTGCGCGGCGCCGGCGGGAATGAGTGAGCTTTGGGGGACGGGAGGGGATAAAAGGAAGGATGTGGCCAGGACGAATGCCGGGACGGACGCGGCGGCGGTTTTGCTGTCCTGGTTGGCAGATGGATAGGGAGGGCTTGGGTGGATGGTGTGCGCGGAGGGAGGGGGGAAGCGGAACGAACAGCGACGGGCAGGGGGCCGGGCGCCAAAAGGGGATTCGCGCCAAAAGGGGCTGAAAGGCGCCAGCGTCGGGTGCCCGGCGGCTGCTGTTGCGGGTTACAGGTGGACCGGCACGAATCCCTGCGCGCGCGTGGATCGCGCCCGTGTGCCCCCCCTGCTGCCCTCCCTGTCCGGACCACGTGAGACACCCGCCCACGCGCCCTCGTCGAACCCGCTCCCCCCCCCGCCCCCCTACCCCCCCCACACACACGTGCACACGGGTTGCAATTCTAAACACACGCACGTGGCGGTACTCTGCCTTGCATGTCACGCACTCCCCTGTTGTGCCACCCTAAGCAACACACGAGGGACTCATCCTCACGAGGCGGGTCCGTACTGCCGTACCTCACAGGCGTACTGCAGCGTGCTGGACGACGGGTCGTTGACGTCCCACTCCAGCTCGTCCCGGAACACGCTGTCGCCCCGCCGTACGTACAGCTGCGGCGCGGGGGCGCGGGGCGCGGGGGGGGGGGCGGGGGGTATGTGCGCGGGAGCGCGGAGGATGGGGCGCCACTCAGGGACGACGGTGAAGGGACGGAGGGTGGACACCGGGGCAGAGTCCGTCGGGACTTAGGATCAAACTTGTGACGGTTACACCATTCCTTGCGGTGGCAGAGCCGGGGGCAGGGGGCTGAAGCTACACCACCCCGACCCGGACCGGTTCGTGTCTGGGTTTGGGTTTGCCTTTTTTAACCCCGACCCGGACCGCGTCATGTCGCCGTCCTTCAGACAACCCAACCCCCCCTCGGGGGGCCTGATGTTTTCCGCGGAAGGTGTCATCTCGGATCAATCGATTCCTTGAACGATCGAGTCCTGCGGCAGTCTCCGGCAGCGGTACTCAGCCGCGGGTCCCAGCCGCCACGGGCATTATACGCCCCCAACCGCAATTTTGTCCTGCAGAGGTTCCATCCATCCTCTGTAAGACGATCATAGGATAACCCATCGCCGACCTCACCCGCTGCCCCCATATCCCCCACCCTGCGCCTTCCCCGCCCGCCCCACAGCACTCCGCCACCACCACCCCAAGCCCCACCTGCAGCCTGACCAGCCTCGGCCCCCCCAGGTCCTTGAAGCTCTTGAAGCCCTTGAGGCTGCGGCCCATCTCATCCTCCACCAGCCTGGAAGGGAGGGGGGAGGGGGGTCACGGCAATTTCGCTGTCTTCATTGACAAGAAGGGGGGTCACCCATGAGCCCAAAATGAGCCCGGCTTATCGGTGTGTGCGTTCTCCGTTCCAGGGGAGACCCGAACCGCGTATGTGCTTGGGGTGACTTGGCAATGAATGGGTCCGCGTCAAGAAGGGTTTGGGGGGCCAACGGGTAGACACACCCACTGCTGCGGCCCGGACCGCGCGGCGCCCTTCTGGGACACCACCAGCACCAGCACCACCACCACCAGCACCAGCACCAGCACCAGCACCAGCACCGCCACCACCACCAGCACCGCCACGGCCACCACCACCAGCACCGCCACCGCCACCACCACCAGCAGCACCGCCACCACCACCAGCACCACCACGGCCACCAGCACCGCCACCGGCACCAGCACCGCCACCGGCACCAGCACCGCCACCGGCACCAGCACCGCCACCGGCACCAGCACCGCCACCGGCACCAGCACCGCCATGGTGGTGACTTGAGCGTCCACACCTCTTCCCAGCCGGACCCCGCATATGGGGAGGGCACAGGTCCCTGGGACGAAACCACCAGCACCACCAGCGATACCAACAATTACAATTCCACCAGCACCAGCACCCACTCCACCTCGCTCTCGTGTGCTGACCCCTCGTGAACCCCCGGATCTCCGATCCGGCAGTCGACTACCCTTGATGCAAATCATTCTTCCTGCCTACCTGCCTCCCCTCCCCCTCCCTCCCTCTGCTCCCTCCCTCCTCCCCTCAACGGTCAGCCAGTGCTTTACTCCCTCTCGTTCCGCCCCCCACTCCCTGGCCCCCGCTTATGTGCTGCATCCATCTGGGTTCGTGCATTCTGCCCATAGAGCCCATCCCTCGGCCAGTCCTACCCCCTACCTAGCCCCTCATCCCCCAGCCGCCATCACCCACTTGAGGTAGTTCTGAGGCAGCTGCAGATCCGCCGCCAGCCGCATCGCGATAGGCTTGATGTCGTACCCCGGATCTGGATTCCGGTGGGCAGGTGGTGGGATGTTGGGAGGGGGCCAGGCGGCGTTTAGGGTCGGTCATGACAGCCGCCAGGAGGGACAACGCGGACGAGGGCAACCCAACCGCCTTAACCACCGCCATCCCCACCCCAACCAACAGTTTGAATATGTCTTCCGATTGCCTATACCCCCACCCTCACCATGACCACCACCGGGCAATGGGTTTGGGCGTCCCCACGTTTGTCGCCGATGGGGGACAACAGGCCCCGAAACCGGGTCGCTAGGATGGCAGGCAGGACAGAGCCGATGGCTACCTAGACGCGGTCTGAAGGGACTAGGGATTCGGGTCCGGGCGCATCGGAGCCATGGCCCCAAGTCCAGACAGGAGGTTGGTGGCCAGATTCTGCGCTGACTACCATAGGAGGCGTGGATACGACACGGAACCCAGGTCAGCACCGAACTGGGGAACTGGGTTGCGCGCGGCTCCCCCCAAAGACCTGTGTGTCACCTGTGCCCCGCCGCCGGGTCGGCTAGCGCTGCGATGAGATGGAAACCCAAAGCTCCTCACGGGTGTGACATCCCGGCCAGCTGTCGCAACCTGGACCCCGGCCCCGTAGTGACAATCAATGACCCCGCGACCCCCTCCCCCTCCTGATCGCCCAATAGGATGCATCTTCCGACGCACCTCCGAGGTGCCATAGGAATTGCTGCACAGCAATGTCCGGTGCCGTTCGGTTGGCGAGCCGAATGTTCCATAGTTGGAAAACGGTTCATGATCAGTTTTTATTGTATTGAAGCGCTGCATCGGTATGCTTGCTTTAACAGCCAACCGCGGGAGAGCCTCCATGGAGTGTCTCAGCACGATTCCGTACCTCGCGAACGTCCTCGCCATCCTCCCGATCAATGTGAACTCGCACTGGCACAAGCAAAGACTTCTTTTCATGCTTGCTCGAATCCTGTGGCAACCCTAACTGAGTCAACACTTCCGACTTAAGCCCAGGAACTCGGGCCGCTGCCAGGGGCACAGTGTCAGTTGCGTCCATTTTGAATGAACGTCCATGTCTGATGTCCGAAGTTGTGTATGACGGTTTCCCCGATATCGAGCGCCAGTTTGCCGTAACAAGCCGTACATCCATGAGGCGAGGCGCCTCACCGCTGAGCCAATGGGCTTTAGTTTGCATGTACAGGTTGCAAATCATCGTCGCTGCTTATATTGCACTGAACTGCGCAACTTTCGCTCTCTAATTGTATTTCGGGCGGTAGGACAGCAGATCTCCAACTCATTTTCAACCTGTGAAGCCCCTGTGCCGGTGGAGCAACCAGGGAAAGGATGTCGGGCATCGGCACAGGGGTACGTGATATTCTCGCCGGTGTCCAGGGGCGCCAGATTGGGTCCCATGCCATTCGGGCAACTGACTCGTCGGAGGCGTGATTGCAGTATGATCTATCAGCTACAACTTACTCGCCAGATGGCAAGATTTTCCAGACAGATTACGCACAGAAAGCAGTAGACAACAGCAGGTGAGGCCGACCGCTGCGCGCTGCTCTCCGGCAACCCCTGCCGCGCTTTGTGTCATCGCCTTCCATTCCTCCCCTTCCCAAAACTGCCTCCCCGCAACTGCCCCCATTATTTACTACTACTCTTGTGGCCCTCCCCCTTCCGCCCTCGCAGCACGGTACTGGGGTTGAGATGCAAGGACGGCGTCGTGCTGGTAGGCCGGCGTGGCGATTCGGCGATGCGGAGGGGCCGCAGTCGGCAGCGCGCGCAGCGCTCTGCTTCGCAGCTGGGGATGTGAAAAGTACCCACCCCTGGAAACCTGCCCGAACCAGAAGATTCTTTGTATGCCCGTCACGTCCAGCCAGCTCTGCCCTCTGACGCGGTCCCCGTGGGTGGTCTATCACACCGCATGCTGTGGGTGTGGTCTGGTGGTGATCTGGCCGCCGCGTCCCCCGCCTGGCGTCGTAAAAAGGAATGGCCATGCGCCGTCCACGAGGATGCCTTGACGCCATACCAGAAGGGGAGGGGAGGCAGCCACGCGTGAATTGGATAACGCTGAGACGTCGCGTGTCTCCCTTCGTCCCCCGTGCCCGCTGTCCCGGCCTCACCCCGGAGGCTGGCCGTCCTCCCATCTCGCGGCTTGCTCTGGGGAATGGCTTGGGCGCCACTGTTACCGGGGTTGTTGCCGGGCACGATACGACGCGTGTTGGACGGTCCACGCCACACACCCATGGGTCGCCCCGCCCGTGTGCAGCGCCCGGATCCTTCCTTCCCCGGGCAGTTGGCGCAGGTCATTGCTGCCGTCCAATGCCTTATCAGAACCCCACCGCCCGTAATCCACATCGGACCATTGCCCTGGCAGCAGCGCAGTTTGAACATGTCCACCAATATTCCCCATCACCCCCTCCCCCACCGCCTGTCCTCCGCACGCGCAGGCCTGTGAGAAGCTTGTGCTGTCCAAGCTGCTGGTGGAGGGCTCCAACCGCAGGATTCACAACATCGACCGGCACGTGGGCGTGGTGAGCGGCAGCGAGGGAGGGGGGAAGAGAGGGGGAAGGGTACAGGGCGGTTGGGGGGACCCACGGAGGGGAAGGGGGGGAAGGGGAGGGGGGACCCACGAATGGGAAGGGGGGTGGAGGCGAGAGATGCGGCGCAGGGGAGATCAGCGCCTGGGTGGGCGGGTGCGGCTGCGTCGACTGAGCAGCTGGATCCAATCGATTAAATGCGCACCAGCGGGTTACGTGATACCCGTGGTTCGGGGAGAAGATGGGATCGGGGAGAAGATGGGAGGAGGTGATGGTGGAAGGGGACAGGGACAAGGACGGCGATGTGAGCCGCGGAGGAGCGGTTCCGGGCCCGGGTTTGCTGGGGGCAACGGCTTTTGAGGGAAGATGCGGTGGAGGGGGGAAGGGAGGGGTGAGAGGGTCGCGGAGCCCGCCCTGCTCGCACCGGTAGGACTCGTCCACTTGGGTACGGGTACGCGCCCGCCATGGCACGAGCGTGCAACGCAGTATGAACATCCCCACAAACGTATTTGGCCCCCACACTCGCCACACCCCACACCTACACACAAGCCGTCGGGTGGGTCTCTTCTCTGAACACACATGCGAGAAATACACGTACACATCTTCCCCCAGGCCGTCGCCGGACTGGCGCCCGATGGCCGCATGGTGGCCAACCGCGCCTGGGACGAGGCCGCGTCGTACAAGCGGGTGTACGGCGAGCCCATCCCCGGCCACGTGCTGTGCGAGCGCGTGGGCAGCTACGTGCACCTCTTCAACCTGTACTGGTCGCTGCGGCCGTACGGCGCCACCATCCTGATGGCCACGTACGACAAGAACGGGCCGGCGCTGTACGCCGTGGACCCATCGGGCTCATCCCTGGTGGGTGCCCGGGGTTTTACAGAATCAGGCTTGAGAGGATGAGGCTTATTAAAAACAAAACCTGAAGCAGCCACCGCCTAGAATTGTACCATGCCCGCCAGTGAGGGTGCTGATGGGGAGGTCAGCCAGCCAAGGAAGGCTGGATGTGCTGGAAACCTTGCCCCGGGAGCGCGTAAGCAGTGTGCCATGGCCTTCCTGCTCTCGGCCTTTGTTGTTTTTAGAATCAGGCTTGTCGGGATCAGGCTTGTCAGATCAGGCTTGTCAGATCAGGCTTGTCAGATCAGGCTTGTCAGATCAGGCTTGTCAGATCAGGCTTGTCAGGACCAGGCGGGACCAGCGGGCTTTCCGTACTGCCCATACGCTGGCGCACTCCGCAGCGGCAGTACGGACTGCTGTCGGAACCAGTCAGTCGGCCAGTCAGTCAGTCTAGGTGCCACACACGCAAGAGCAGGACAGCAGTTGCTGTGGGACCGGGCGCCTGCACCTGCCCCGCGCCACTCGGAACAAAAACCTCGGAAGGCAGCGTCGACGGTGTGGGATGCGCTGCCCCGGCGCCCCTCCCCCCCTTTGAGTTATTGCGCCCCCCATCATGACCCTCCCCAGGAGATCCTGGGAACAGTCGATTCTCCACCGGACCTCTTGCTCTGGCAGCAGCGCAGGTTGACACTGTCCAAACCAAATTCCTATTCCCCCTCCCCCTTCTATGTCGACATAGACAGCAAAACCGCATTCCGCCTCGCCCCCCTTCCCCTCCCCCGGGTTCCTCCCGGTGCCCGCCCCCCCCACCCCCCGGCCCCGGCAGCGCTACTTCGGCACTGCGGTGGGCAAGGGCCGCCAGGCCGCCAAGAACGAGATCGAGAAGCTCAAGCTGGCGGAGATGAGCTGCAGGGAGGCCGTCATGGAGGCCGTCAAGATGTGGGTGCTGGGGCGGGGGGGGGGAGGGGGGATTGCGCACTGTGTGTGTGTGGGGGGGGGGGCGGGCGCACGAAGGGGGGGGCAATGATTCCGGCGTCAGTCACGTCTCCTCGCCTTCACCCTTCGCAGTCAGCATAGCCCATTACCGCCGCCCGTGCGCCAGCCTAACCGCCCCCACCCTGCCCACTCGCCTGCCCGCTCCTCCTTCGCCGCCGCCGCCGCTCCGCCCCGCCCCGCCCCCGGCCCCAGCCTTCACAAGGTCCACGACGAGGACGGCAAGAAGTTCGAGCTGGAGGTCAGCTGGATCTGTGACGAGTCCAACAAACAGCATCAGAGGGTGAGCGGGAGGGAGGGAGCGAGGGGAGGGAGGGAAGGGAGAGAGGGAAGGGAGAGAGGGACGAAGGTTGAGGAAGGGAGAGAGGGAGGGAGGGAAGCAGCCCAGTCGGCAACAGCATGCCCCCCAGACGCAACACTCGAATTTTGAGGTGGCAGCTGCTTTGCCGGCTCACAGTCGGGTTTGCCCCCGACAGCAGGGCCACTGCGCAGGCGGCATCATGCGGGATTGCGGGTGGTCCCCGGGGGGCGTTCGTGGGAAGGAGGAGCGGGGCTGTGGGCAGTTAGTTGCCAGGGATCCTGGAGGGAGTGGCTATCCAACCATCGGGAGGCCCTGGCCAGGTCCAGAGGGAATGGGTATGTGGGTTGCCATTTGCAGGACCCTGGTCAGGTCAGGTCCAGAGGACGTGGTTTGCCATTGGATGGGGGTAGGGCCCGGCCAGGTTCCTGGAAACCCCGCCCTGACCTGCCCTGACCTTGCGGTTGGTGTCCTGACCTGCCCTGACCTTGCGGTTGGTGTCCTGACCTGCCCTGACCTTGCGGTTGGTGTCCTGACCTGACCTGACCTTGCGGTTGGTGTCCTGACCTGACCTGACCTGACCTGACCTGCCCCCGAAGGTGCCTCCGGAGCTTTTGGCGGAGGCGGAGCGGCAAGCCAAGGCGGCGATGGAGGACTCGGACATGTGAGCCCAGGGAGGGGGGGTGAGGGAGGAAGGGAGGAAGGAAGGGAGGAAGGAGGGAGAGACTAAATAACCGTATCCACGTGTTGTGGAATGGGGGATGAGCTAACGCTAACAAGGGCGGTCGATGGGGGGTGCCGCTGGCGGAGTATTGGATGCATTGGGGGCAAGAGCGGCCGCGTCCGTAGTGCCTGGCAGCGGTGGGGGTGGTCAATCGCATTGCTCTGGCGGCCGCAACCAGCACGCTGCCGACGCGCCTCTACCTCCTCCCTCCCTCTCTACGTCTCTAGCGCTGTCCCTCAAACCGCGCACGCCCTGCCCCGCACCTCCCCCCCCCCCAGTTTGAATATGTCCACCAATTTCCCTATACAACCCCCCCCCACACACACACACACCCTGTGGGCTTCTTATTGAACACACACACCCACTCTGTGCGCAACGCGCAGGGACGACTAGCGGCCGCCTGGGGCTAAGGGCGTGAGCGGCTGCGTGCTGCGCTGTGCTGTGCCGCCCAGTCGACCTCCTCGCCGGGGCGGGTGGTCGACTGCCCTCCGCGCTCGGCCTCCTTTCGCGGCGGGAGGGCGACCCGCCCCTCGACCATCCGTGACGGGCAGCTTGCGTGCACCGCCTGCTCTCAAGGTGGCCGCGATGGTGGCCGAGGAGCGTCTGTCCCGGTCCCGGTTTGTCGGAGTAGCCGAGCAGTGGGACCTCTGGGGCAGCAGAGCCCGTGTAGGCTTTCAGTCGCGCTGCTGGGATCTCCGGGGGGCGTCGGGGGACGGGGGCCAGCGCAGGAGGGCGGCTCCTGCACGGGACGTGCTTTGCATTGTCAGTCCGTTGGTTGGTTGCTCCGCCCCTTTCGCGGCGTCCCAAGGTGTCCCACGATGTTGCATTCCGGCGCGTGTGCATGGGTGCAAATCCAGCAGGGAAGGCCGTGGGGGGAGGGCTTTGAGGGGTAGGAGGCTCGGTGAGAGCGGCTCAATGAGGGTTTGAAGGGGTCCGGTACGACCAAGGTACGGGCCGCGGACCAAGGACTCGCGCGCGCTTGGTGGGGGCGGGCAAGAGGGGGAGGGCGAGGAGGCGCGCGCATAGCGGTGGCGCATAGGGAGCGGTTGCTGGCGCGGGGATCTGGCTGCGTGTGTCTGTGTGATGTGTGTGTTTGTGGGGACAGTGTGTCGTGCACTGAGCTGTTCGGGGCAATGTGAACTGATCCCCACAGGCCAGCTAATTCCCTGTGCTGCCAGCATTTGAACTGGTCCTCATGGGCCAGCTAATTCCCATCTGCACAGGCTTGTTAACCACAGGGTTTTGCGTGCGGCTCGGCCAACCACCTGCCGCGGATACGGGTAGCCCCGGAGCTACGTGTAACAGTGGGGGGAGGGGGTCCTCGGAAACGCGGCCACGGAGGCCGTCCTGCGTCAACCACCTCCACATCCCCGCAGGGCCCGCTGCAGTGGCGGCAGCAGTGGCGTCGGCGGCGGCGGGGAGGGCCGGAGGGTCGCTTGGCTTGGCTTGGATTCCCCGTCAAGGCCTTACGACGAAGATCCTCCACCACGGCCGGACAAGGGCCACAGGAGGGGGACCGCACACCGCGGCGAACCCCATGAACCACGGGTCGCCGCGGGTACCAGATTCCAGACAGCCTACCGTACCGTACGGTAATCAGACGGCCGTATCCAAGGCTCTGGGAAGGCGGGGACGATCGGGATCGGCCACAGCCACACGCCGTAGCGCAGCACCCGAACCGCCCCCAGTCCCCGTCCCCACTGCCACCCCCATACGCGTCCCCCCATACACGTCCCACGTGAATGTATCAAATCATGGGTACCGAACCGCTGCACTCATAGAATGTATCAAATCATGGGTACCGAACCGCTGCACTCATACATACATTCATGCACCCATTCATCTATCCGTCCGTCCATCAACCCTGACAAGTGTGTTCCTCCACGGTTCCTCCATCGGGGGGTCGTACACCAACACGACACAGACTTCACCACCCATCCTACCAACGCCGCAACCACCACGGGGGACATACCCCGCCGTGATCCCCGCCGACGAGGCGACAGCGACGATGGCAACGACGCGCCATTCGCCGCGTTTGTTACCACCTCCGAACAGCGCCCGCGCGGTGGAGTTCGAAGTGCCCGGCTCCGAAACCCCACCCCACCCCCTTCCTTGACCCCGGGGAGCGACCTCCCCCGCACCTTCCCCCACCCTCCCACGCCGCACGCCTCTCGCTCCCTCTCCACTTCCCAGACTGGGAATGCCTGGCCGAAGGTGGCATGGTTTGGTTTAAGGAACCGAGTTCGACCTCTCCCAGCGGGTTTCCGCTCACACGCAGGCCTGGCCGGATAACGGTAATAACCGCCGCCACCGTGTTGCCCACTGCCTCGCGTCTCCCTTACTTCCGCTCTCTCTCTCGCTCTCTCCGCCTTATTACCCCCCTCATACTTCAATCAAGAGAGCGAAATTCTACCTCTCTCCGCTCCAAACGCAATGACAAGGATCGTAACGCCCTTCCCGTGTTCCCCTCCCCGTGTCACATGCTACCGCCGCCCCTTGCCCCCCGCCTCCCCTCCCTCCGCTGCCCCCGCGCCCGCCGCACCCCCCGCACCCCCTCCCTCCGCTGCCCCCGACCCCGGCTCCCCTCGCCCTCCTGAACCCGCCCCCTGGCCCCCCTCCAGCATATCATCCTCCCCTTCCCCAACCCGCTCCCCCTCCCCTCCCCCCGTCCCCTCTCCGCCGCCCTCCCGCTGCCGCCTCTCCGCCAACGAGTCCAGCTGCGGCGCGTAGTACTCCCGGTGCCGCTCCATGCACTCCCACAGCGGGCCCATGATGGAGGCGCAGCTCTCGACGTCCTCCCGCCCCGCGGCCTTGACCGCATCCACGCAGTCCAGCCACACCTGCCAGCCAGCGCAGCCAGCCGGCGCAGCCAGACAGACAGCCAGGCAGCGCAGCGCAGCCAGCGGTTGAAAGGATGCGCGCGAGGGCGGGGCGAGGGCGGGAGGGGCGGGGGTGAGGGTGCAGCGCGAAACCAGCCCGGGATATGGGGGCGTAAGGATCGTGGCCCGCAGGCCCACCGCATGGCGGCCCGTCACTGACCCGTCGCGCCGCCCGCCCAGCCCCTCTCCAGGGGGAGGGAAAGGAGCACCGGGCGGCGGACCACCGGATGGCGGTCGCGTGGCGGTGTGCCAGTGCTGCAGGTGATGGAGGTGGCGATGGAGGTGGTGGTGGTCGCGGGTGGTGATGGTGGTGGTGGTGGGAGCACGGAGTCGACGGTTGGTAGAGGGGGTGCTATCTGCGCTGGCGTTTGCCAGTGAAAGCAGCCAAGGCCCCCATCTGGTGCTCAGTGATGGTGCTTGAATGAGAGTGTGATGGTGAGGGTGGGCGCAAGGTCAGCCGCAGGTAATGGCAAGGTCAGCCGCGCGTTATGCACTCGCTGCAGGCGGGATGGGTGTGGACTGATGGTGGTAGTCCGCTGAAACGCCGCCGGAGAGTGTGGTGGTGGTGCGCGACTGGGGGTCGGGGACTTGGTGGGCGACGCTGGATGGGGCGTCTCCAGGCCCCATCTCTGTCCTCTGTCCCAATCGATGGCAATGGCGTACCTGGAACTCCGTTTTACAGCCGCCTGCCTTCATCCAGCGGCACCAGCCGCACTCCTCTTCGTCCTCCGCGCCGTCTTCCGCGCCGCTGGGCTTCACGTCATCAGCCGGGTTGGTAAGAGGCTCCGGGTCATCCGCGGATGACATTTGCGCTTCTTATAAATTTTAGTGTGGAATAGATTGTAACCCAGCTCACAGGTAATGTTGTCACGGTTGTGCGTCTGGAATCAGATGACGACCGATGACGGTTGCCCCCACAAGTATTAAGACGGTTATGCGCAAGTGAGTAAACCACAACGCTCAAGTACTAATTGTAAAGTACTAAGAGCAATCGGCGGTAATGGCTCAAATGATGTTGGGAGGTATATGATGAACATTTGTAATAACGTGAGCGACATGCCGTGATGTTTCCTGTATACTGTTTTTGCATGCGGGAGCGACTTGGATCCATTTAATCAAGGTATTTTGGAGCTATAAGCGACCGTGCGTTGCCTTCCTTGAATGGTTCCTAGTGTTCGACCCGCGGTTCCAAACTTTCCTAACCGGTCCTCTTGCTGCGAAAGGATTCGACCATGACGGCCGTCTGAAGCACAACACGTCGGCATTGGGGAAGCTATCAAATCGACTATGGCGTCGTCAGGCTCTTCACGTGCGCTTTGGACTCCGGCCGTCCCGGTAAGCGGCCTCGGCGTGTTTCTGCTTCTGCAGCAGAGGTCAAGGTTACCGTTTCGGACTAGTTTGCTATCTCACTCGGACAGCCAAGCAAGCCCAGCCCACCGCAAACACGACAGATTTTGCTTGTGCGAGCGTTCTCTAGCCAACGTCGGGGTTGCACACCCCCGCAATAACATCATTTGTGCAACAAGCACAAACAAGCTAGGTCAAACCAAACTGACTCCGTCATTAAACTCGCACTTCAAACACGGCTATATGTTACTTAGTCGCACTACAAGAACACAAGCGCCTCCTGAACTTGAGGGTCTCTTCGCGCCGGGATTCCTCCGCGTCTCGGCCCGGCCCCCTTTTCCCCGCCCCTTGCCCCGGCGTCTCCCCAACACATGACGTCCCGTCTCAAGACCGCCACGGTCCGACAGTACCATATCGAAATGGAGGAGGAGGCGCGGCTCGCAGCGCGGCCGCTGCTCCCGTGGCCCCAAGCTCCCTTAGGCGGACCCGCGCCGGCAGCCGTCGCGGGAGCCGCCTTCGGCCCCGCGGCCGCGGCCGCGGCCGCGGCGGCGGCGCTCGGCGCCGGCCCCGCCGCCGGGGCGGCTGCTCCTGCCGCGGCGGCGGGACACGCTCACGGTCGACGGCTGCCCGGCCCCCTGGAGTCGTTGTCGTTTGAAGGGACGAAGCACGACGAGGACGCGGCGGCGGCGGTGGGCGCTTTCCAGGTGGGACCGGGGACCGGGAAGGGAGGAGGGGAATGGGACTTCCCCGCGCCTCGATGACACCGTGCTGTGTTTCGTGCACTTTGTGTTGCCGTACGTGAATGCGTATGAGAATGTGTTAAAGCGGACAGCGGACGACCCAACAGGGGGATTAAGGAATCGTGCGGTGCGTGTACGGACAGTACGGCACCATCACATGGGACAACGCACAAGGGACCTGCACTGCTGTACACCTGCTGATGCGTGTAGGCGCCGCCAGGCGCCGCCGATCTCGCCCCGTGGGCGCAGATCCGATGGGCAGGGGGGTTTGTGCGATCTGGGTCGGGTCGAATGTCGTCGTCTTGCGCGCCAGCCCCCAAGGCCCCCCATCTCCCATCCCTGTCCCCCGCCGTAAGCCCGTAACCCTTCTTTCGTCCAATAGCACACTCACGGCCTGCCGATCCCTTGACATGGGTCCCTGTGTCGGGATCCAGAATCCGATCCGGAGAGGATCCGGAACCCAATCCGGTAAAGATCCGGAACCCAATTCAGAAAAGATACGGAACCCAATCCGGAAAAGATCCGGAACCCAAATCGGAAAGGGTCCGGAACCCAATGCGGAACGGATCCGGAGCATGATTCGGAACGGATCCGGTCTCCAGGGATGGATCATGTATGTACGGCAACTCCGTCGGTTCGGGTTCTCACTTCTCAGCCGATGATCCGGTTCGTCAGGCTGTCCTGTGCGGTCTGCCTCTGCCCGTCAACGTCGTCTGTTCTACACTTGTCGTACGCTGTAACGCAGCTGAACAAAGTTAACGGGATTGCAATTCCGCAAACTTCGTTTAACCGCGTTACAGCGTTTGATGTTGACAGCGTTGCTGCTGCAGTGGTAGGCGCCGCTGCAGTGGGCTGCGAACGCGACCCGAGCATGGGGGCTTGGGCGCCGACGGCACACACATCGCGGCCAGGGCGAGTGGGTCGCAGATCCCGAGATCTCGACCGGAGGTGCTTGGGTGGACGGGAGCCGGCGCAGGGGCTCCCGCTCACGGTCACGGGCACTGTCACGGTACGGTACGGTACGGCACGGCACGGGCACTCTCACGGTGCGGTACGGTACGGCAAGGAATGTGACTGAATGGGCTTATGCATCCTCCCTTGCATGTGCGCGTGCATTTGCGCCCCCGCGCGCGCGCCGTACAGGAGGACAACGAGCTGCTACTGCACCCGGCGGGGCCGTACGACATGGCGGCGGCGCTGGCGCCGCCACCGCCGCCGCTGCTGCAACCGCCGCACCTCCGCCGCAAGCCGACTCCCATCGTCGCCGGTGGCGGGGCCGGCCGCGACGCCGCTGCCGCCGCCGCCGCCGCCGCCGCCGCGCCCAGCGGCGAGCCCGCCACGCCGCCGAAGGTGTACGGCACGGACGCATTCCGGGGGTACAAAACTCTGGGGGTGGTTGAGGAGGAGAACGGAAACAGCAGCGGAGGCGGGTCGGAGGATGACGCCTTCAGGCGCGGCGGTGGCATGCCTGGACAGCGGCAGCCAGCCGGGGTCTCCGGCCGCGCCGGCGCCGCCCCTGACGCAGCCGCCCCTGTCGCCACTACACTGACTACGGCGGCGGCGGCGGCAGAGGAGGCGGGGGTTCCCACACAGGCTGAAACCGGTCAGCTCGGCAGGTGCACCGATTCCGACTGGACGCTGCGCCAGCCGCTGTTGCAGCCGCTGCCGCCGCCGGGGGCCCCACCAGCGGGGCCAGCAGGGACAGGTGTACGGAGCCCCGGCACGCGGCGTGTGACGTTCGAGGAGCCGCTGCCGGCGCCGCTGCGCGGCGGCGCCGGGGGGGGCTCCTGGCGGCGGGGCGGATCGCGAGCTGTCGCGGCGAGGCTGGCGGTACTGCTGGTGGCGGCGGCGACGGCCTCAGGCTGGTGAGCTTTCGCGGGGTGGCCCTTGGTGTCATCAAGTATCACCGAGTTGAATATTTCTGCCCGCCCGCCCGCCCGCCCGCCCGCCCGCCACGCCCGCCCGCCCGCCAGCATACCTGCCGGGCACACGCTGATTCACAATGTAGCCTCATGTGCGAGATTGCGAATCTTTAAATCCAAAGATCCAGAGATCCAAACCCATTTCAACCCTGGACCCGGATCCCGGAATGAGGGTCGGGAGGCATCGGCGCAGTGGTGGGGCACCTGTGCGGCGCGGCAGCGCGCACCGCCGCAGTGACCCCTGGGTCCCTCCCGGTGCCGGTCCACTGACCCGTGGGTCGGTCCGTGCATCCCGCTCGCGTCCCGCTTCCCTTCCCTTCCGCCGCCAGGTGGACCGCCGTCAGTCTGACGCGGCGCGAGCTGGTCGCCTGGGCCCTGCTGTGGGGCGCCGTCACCGCCATCGCCGCATCCGCCGCCGCCTACCTGGCCATAGTGGCGGTCACAAATGGGGCCGCCGGCGGCGGCGGCGCTGCCAGTGCCGTCGACAACACCGCCGGCGGCAACGCTTCCGGCAATGCTGTTGTCGGCAGTAACGCTTCTGGCGATGCTGGTGTCGGCAGTGCTGTCGGCAAAGATGCTGGCAGCACCGCTGAGCCGTGTACAGGCAGCAGCAGCAGCTGGGATGGGGGCGGCGGGGGCGATACCCGCGTCAGCATCGGGCAGGTCAACTGCGGCGTGGGAACAAGTGGGGCCGTCGACGGAGACGGCGGCATCAGCGCAGCCCCGGCGTACGGCCGGGATGAGGGCGGCGGCGGCGGCGGCGGCAGGGCTACGTCCTCTGGTTCTGGAGCACTTGCGGCGGCGGCGGGGGCGGCGGCGGCGGCGGCGGCGGCGGCGGCGGCAGGCCGGCCTCCGGGTATTGGAGCAGCTGGCGGGGCGGCGGGTTCCCCGGGCAGGTCCCCCCGCGATGTCGACGTCCGCGTCAATGTCAATGTCGACGACGACCCGATGATGCTGCGGCAGCCGCTCCTGCAACAGCCGTCTGCGGAAGGCGAGGTGTAGGGGTGTAGCGTGTAGGTGGCGACGCGGGGCTGCCTGTGTCTGTGTCTGTGTGACAAGTCCCCCGCCCCCACGAAGGTTGTACGCTTGTACCTCCCACCGACAGGCTTCGGGGTCCGGAGCTGGGCGCCGACTCGCACGCCGCCCGGCCTCGACCTCGTCGTGTCAGTTGACGGCGCGGCTTAGGTTTATGCAATTGACGCGGCCCGGCGGCTCACGGTGACTGTTGCATTGCAGTGGTCGCGGCGGCGGCGGCCGGAGTTTTGTGTGTCTGGGGGGTGGTTCTTTGTCGTTCGCGCCACGCGGTGGCGGACGGCTCACCTACCCCCGCCACCGTCCTGCTCCTGGTTCGTTGTGGGGTTGGGGCCTGGGGCGTGTCTTGCCTCCCCTGACAACCCAACCGGCCTCCCCTGGAGCCCACCCCATGGCCCTGCATGCGGCCGTGTGTCCCATTCTCTCCGAGTGGGGCGGGACAGGAAGGAAGGGAGGGAGGAACGAAGGAAGGACAGGACGGGAGGGAGGGCGGGAGGAAGGACAGGAAGGAAGGGAGGAAGGAAGGAAGGACAGGACGTGAGGGAGGGCGGGAGGAAGGACAGGAAGGAAGGAAGGGAGGGAGGGAGGGAACACGGCGTGAATCTCTTCGGCCTCGATCCAGATCCAGAGGATCCAGATCCAGAGGATGGAGGCCGCGGCATCTGTAGTGGCGAGTTTGGCCAACTGGCTGGTAAGCAAATTACCCGTTAGGCGTTGGCGCGGGTAGTGACGTGTCGGGGATTAAGAGTAAGAGTAAGGTATGAAGTACAGTGCCCTTGGTGCTGTGGTGATTGCTTCCGTTGGAAATCAGCGCCGCAGGGGCCTCTTCTGGTGTAGGTAGGTGGACGCCGGTATCATGTGCCCGTCCCTCTTGCGGGTGGCATAGGCTGTAAAACTTAAATCGTCTACTTCATACAGTGCCCTGGGCATCCACACGGGTCATCCATCCTTGACATATAGAGTTACATCGCCGTGCGGGGACGGCGGGGACGGGTGCCGTCCCCGTACGGCAATGTAACCCTGTAAAAGGGCTGCATGTGATAGCAAGGGGGTTTGTGGTAAGCGGGCTGCGCCTCCATCCTGTGGGGTTGGGGCAGCCACCGTGCAGCCGACGGACCCATGGTTCACAAACACCAGCACCACTGCACGGCGCACTGATTGGCACTACTAAGGGTGGTGTGTCGCCCCTTAGTCCGACGCCTCCGGACAGGCACTGGAGTACCGTAGTACGGCAGTGGACCACGTACCAGGCTCTTTTCACGGCACAAAAAAGATTGTTCTCACATGCTGTTACGTCCGCCCTGCTGTTACGTGTATGCCGACCCAGAACGATGCAGGATCCAAGTGGCGGCGCGTTGAAACAATGAAAGCCGGCGGGGTGGAGAGGGCTTTCCATGCAAGGGGCTTTCGCAAAGAACTGGATGAATAAGAACGCGACGCAGTCATGCCAGCACTGGCAGCCCGCCACGGGCCTGACACAATTGCGTCCACGTGACCAGCTGGCTGATCCCCCGCGCGAACAGAACAGCTCTAACGCACTCTTCACCAGGCTAAGAAGCTACCTGTACGTTTACGGGGTCGTGGGCTTAAAAGATTTGGGCGTGGTGAGGGCATCCATAAGCTTTGATACAGTTCATTGATATGTCCAAAGCTATCAACTGGTGCAGGTTTCAGCAATCATCCTGTGTAAATTTTTACAAAGTTTCGGAGCGATGAGTAAGAAATGGATGAAGTCGGGGGTCATGTTCGCGTCTAAGGCGGGATTCACATATGAAACCGAAATAAAATGTGCCGAAAATGAGGCATGAATCGGAAAGGTGTCGTACTGAGCCAAAAACTCAAAACGCATTCACATATGAATTTTGTGGACACAAACTATTTGCAACGCCTGGGTCAATGGGTCTGCATAGGTAATTGTACATATCTGAAGGACCCCATCAGTTAGCTTTGTGAAGTTTGATTTAATCAAGCTGTGGCATGCTTGCCGAATGAAGGGAACATGTGTGGAGACAAAACGAATGAAGGGCAGACCCTTTCCTTACGCTTACAGCATTTGCCAACCTGAAAGTTCCTAAATTTTTATTTGCTCTAAATTACAATATTTATCCATCATGGTCTTGGAGAACACGACGGATGCGATCCGGCAACACGCAATGCTTGCTCAGGACGGGGCATACCGTGACAAGTAACAATACTGACAGAGTCACGATAAATTTGGATATTCCTTAACATGATTTCACATGGACCAATCAGGTAACATGCTAAGCATGTTACCAAGACTCAGACGCTGCCTCTTGTTCTGTGGCGGTGGTAGGTTATTACGGAAGGCGTCTTCCTCCGCGGCGCGGACGTCCTCAAAGCTGGAATGATGCTGAGTGTATGCAGCGTGGCCGTTATCATCATCATCATCATCATCATCATCATCATCATCATCATCATCATCATCATCATCATCATCATCATCATCATCATCATCATCATCATCATCATCATCATCATCATCATCATCATCATCATCATCATCATCATCATCATCATCATCATCATCATCATCATCATCATCATCATCATCATCATCATCATCATCATCATCATCATCATCATCATCATCATCATCATCATCATCATCATCATCATCATCATCATCATCATCATCATCATCATCATCATCATCATCATCATCATCATCATCATCATCATCATCATCATCATCATCATCATCATCATCATTCATCATCATCATCATTTCATCTTCATCATCATTCATCATCATTCATCATCATTCATTTCATCATCATTCATCTATCATTCATCATCATTCATCATTCATCATCATCATCATCATCATCATCATTCATCATCATCATCATCATCATCATCATCATCATCATCATCATCATCATCATCATCATCATCATCACAAGCGCTGTGAAACTGAGGATCAGGACCGTAGTCTTCTTCACTGTATCCTTCCTCCATAATCCGAGCGTCAATAAAGAAAGTTCTTTTACTCTCGCAACAAGTTCAATCAGAATAAGTAATCAATGAGAGTTACCGTAATCAATTTGGCTACTTTCGCATACGTCCAAACTACTACTTTGCAAAAGCGGCGACGGGCTTGATACGAGTCGTCAGATCATTTGTTGTTTCAGTATCATATTTCAGCATCAAAAGTCTTGGTTTTGGTGTAATTTCAAGCACGCATGAGCTTGAAATTACACCAAGACGGTTGACAACTGAAACTGAAATTATTTGTACTTTTGGCCTCTATGTGAACAGAGGCCGAAATCATTTTCGGCTTTTACGTTTCAGGCCCGCGGACTTTCGGTTTCATATGTGAATCCCGCCTAAGATATTCTCCGCTGGCCCACCATGTTCGTTATATAAATAGCCTGACCCTCAAATTGATCACCTTACAGTAAGTGGGACATTCTTCCAAGACAGCTGTGCCATTGGATTGAGAACCATGCATAAGCTGTAAAATGCTTGCAGACGTATATCGGGTGTATATCTGATTGGAATAGCGGGGTGTGTGTAGCCATTAGGTCTCATGCGGGTCGTTCACTAGACAGTACCGCAAGAGCGGTTGCCGGCACAGCTGCAGCAAACTGGAGGTTCCCAAGATGCAGCAGGCGGCAGCGTCTCAGTCGCACCAGCGCGCCAGCCAGTCACGCCGTCGCCAGGGCCATGGGACGAGCGTAAGCTCGTTACCTGCGGAGGCGGCAGAGGCGCTCAAGAAGCTGCCGGAAGCCACAGATCAGCTGCTGCAGCAGCAACGTGATGAAGTTGAGCCTCAGCCGCAGCTGCTGCAGCCGCGACCGCTGTCTTCTTCGCCCGGCAGTGGGTCCTCTGGAAGCGCCTTGGCCCGCTTCCAAGTGATCCACGACCTGGAACGGTACCTTGGCCTGATCGTGAGCCTTGATTCGCTTCACACCGGTAACCCCGAGCAGGCGGCGGCGGCGGCAGAAGCAATTCTTTTTGACGAGGCCGTCTGCTCCGCGCTGCTGATCCTCCTCGCGCTCTCCTTTGACTCACCACCCGGATCGTCTGGCGTCAACATCACCAGCAGCAGCACCAGCGGCAGCAGTGACAGTAGCAGCAGTAGTAGCCGCAGCAGCACTAGCAGCATTAGCAATCGCAGCAGTTATTTGAGCGCTTTGGCCTTGAGGGCCCTGATGCTTGCCATGGATTACACAGCGATACGGGCTGAGCAAGGAAACGCGCCGCCGCCACCGCTGCCGCCGCCGCCGTGCTGCGCCTGGCTCGCGCCCTGCTCCGAATGGGCGCTTTGCGGCACTGGAGCCGCAACCTCTACGCCTCCACCGTCGCGGCTCGAGCCGTCGGGCTGCTGTCGTCGCCGCCCTCCGCCGGGCAGCAGCAGCTGCTGCTGCGGGAGGATCATAATGATGTGGGTCACGCAGGTGTACGGCAATCAGGTGCAGCCGACGCCGCCGATGGCCCGGACGTCCCGGCGGCGGTGGTGGCGGGCCCATCGTCGCCGGCGGCGTCAGCGGACAAGAGGGCGGACGTAGCGCCAACCGGGCGCCAAGATGCGCCCCATACTGCGGCGGCGTTCGACCGTCCGGGCGTCAGACTGGCGCAAGCACGTCTGGCGCTGCGATTCCTTGTGTGGATAACCCTGAAACAGGACCCATTCGATGGCGGGAGGCTGCCTCCGTCGTATGTGGACGAGCTGGCGGCCGCGCTGGCGGACAGCGCCGTACTGGAGAATTCGGCCCGGGCGTTGGTCGCTGGGCTGCAACTGGAGGCGCACCTGGACGGTACGACGGTGGATGTACGACAGGGCGAGGCGCGCTCGGACGGAACGACGACGGTGGCGGTGGCAGGGGCGCGGGGCAGCAGGGCGCAACGGCAGGCAGAAGAGAACGTGAGGTCGCTGACTGAACATGTGGACATTACGTTCAGCATGGCGTTATTGATTCGGTGGAACCCACCGTCCTCGGCAACCGCCGTACGGCTGCAACAGGCCCTGTCAGCTCCCAGTGTGCAGTACCTGCTGCTGGCGGCGGCGGTGGCGGTGCTGTGCGCCGCCGACGGCGGGACATCGTACGGCATGCCAGCAGCGCTGCTGTACGGCATTCAGGAAGCCATGGAGATGCCCGCGGGGATGAGAACCGCCGGCCTGGCAAGCGGCGTGGGCGGTTCGCCGCCCTGCCGTCAGCAGCAGCAACCGCAACCGGCGTCGCCGCGGCAGCCGCCACCACAACAGGCAGACAGCGCCCCCGTTCAGGTGCTACCGGATGTGGGTTGCAAAGCGCTAGAAACAGTGCTGTTGGCGGCGACGGATTCGAGGGTCGGCCCGCCCTTCGTCAGCCGGAGGGCGGTCTTGGCGCTTTGCCTGCGAATCGGGCGGCTGGCAGTGGCATCAGCCCGGGTGTGGCAGCAGGCGGCGGCGGCGGCCTCAGCGCCCGATGGCGGCAGCGGCGGCGGCAGCGGAAGCGGCGGCAGGAGCTCGGGCAGGGGCGACGCGGCATCGCAGTCTGCAGCGGCTGCACATTTGGCGGCGCAACCGGAAAGCCAGGGGGGCGGTGGAAGCAGCGGCAGTGGTGGCGGTGTTGCGGGGGAGCACCCCACCGCCTTCCCGCAGCCGCCTCAAATGGTGCTGCCCCGGGACGAGGTGGCAGATGCTGCTCTGGACGCCCTTCAGTGGGTGTGTACGCTACTGTACGGCATCGACCTGGGACGTGTCACCATGACCGCTGTTAATGGCCGCGGTCGTTGGCGCGCTGAGGCGGCCGTTGACCGTTGGCGGCTGGCGGTCGACATCTTGGGCCACGTGGCCTGGTGGCTTGGGGATCAGGCTATGAAACGACTCCCGAAATACCTGTGGCCGGTGTCAAAATCCAACGAGGCCAGCCTCGACTGCGGCGGCCCTGACGGTGGCGGCCCTGACGGCGGCGGCCCTGACGGCGGCGGCCCTGACGGCGGCGCCCGCGGCAGTCAGGTGCACGACATCACAGAAGCCATCGCTGATGGCGGTAAGCGGTGTGCAGCTGTACGGCGCTGGGATGTATCTGAGGACACATTGGGTGTACAACAGGTGTCGCCCAGGTCATACGACATGTGCGGCATGGTGTGATCGACGTAATGCCGCGAGGTTTGTTGAAATGGGAGATGTTTGGGATGGATTCACGAGAGTAATGTATGAGAGGCGTCCTCCACAGCTCTCTTTGTTTGGGTTGGTTAGAGCCTTGTGATTTGGTATCTGTTGCCTGCGGTGACAGATAACGCGCCCTCCACAGTTTCTCGTCGGCTTCGTCCACCTCTTGATTCCGCAGGCGGCGTTGCGCGCCCGGCCGCCGCGCCGCTGCCATTACTGCCGTCGCCGGACATCGCGGCGGCGCTGGCGGGCGGCCTGCTGCCCGCCCTGGAGCGCCTGCTGCGCCGCGCCTGTCGTACCCCGTCTGGCCCGGAGCGCCGCTTGCTGGGGACGCTGCTGGCGGACAGCACGTACCCGTTGCCGTACCTGCTCGCGTACGGCAATGACCTTCAGGTGGCGTCGTTTGCGGCCACGCTGCGCAAGGTGCGCCGCCGCGGGGTGAGTGCGGCCACGGCGCCGGCGGCGGCGGTTGGGGCGGCTGCCAGCGGCGCCCCCGACGGGCTGGTCGGCGCGCAGGCAGATTCGCTCAGCCTCGCGGTTCTGTTTGGGGAGCTGGATGCGTTCATGATGCGCGGCGGCCGTACAGCATTGATGGATTGCGTGGCCGACCACCTCGGAGCAGCATCATGTCACCGGGGATGTGGCGCGGGCTCGCCGGAAGATCGCGAAAGGGCAGCGGCGGCACAACACGCGGCGACGGCACCACCGGCGGCGGTTCAGCGACTGGCGGCGGTGCTGATGTCCGTCGCGGAGTCGGCCTTGCCGTACCATGAAGAGCAGCTGATTCGAGACTTTGAGGCGCTGCGTGGTGACGGCGGCGGCGGTTCAGCACCCGGGAGCCGCGCGGACGATGAGAAGCTGACTCAGAAAAGGTTCTGGAGCAACCTGGACGTTCATCTGCAGTGGGCGCCCTTGCTGGCGGCGTTCGTTTGGATCCTTACGAACCAGAATCACCGGGTTCCTCGCGCCCAAACCCACCGGGGGCCCGACCCTGCTGCGGGCAACCCGCCGACTGCCGCCGCTGGCACCGCAGCACACAGTGGCGACAGCGGCGCGTCCTACGATGCTGATGATACCTGTCCTGCTGCGGCGGCTGCTGCGGCGGCTGCCTCTGCCCCTGCTGCCGCTGCGGGGCCCTCCGGGGCCGGCGCCGAATCGCGAGCCTTTGAACTGCTGCAGCAGTGCCGGATGCTGGCAGTGCTGGGCATCGGCCTCAGGGCCCTGCAGAGCGGCGACGAGCCCTGGCGCGCGATGCGGGAGGAGGCAGGGCGCGGCCCATTGCGGCCAGTGGTGTGGCGGAGGCGGCGGCTAGCCTTGGCGCTGATTCGGACTGCGGGAATATTTCCACGGGACGTGGGGTTCGTAGCAGCGGCGGCGGCGACGGCAGCAGCGATGAAGGCGACGGCGCGCGCATTTGGCCTTTTGTCGGCAGCAGGTGGTGATGCAGCGACAGGCGGGAGGACGGCAGCGGCCGGCCGCGGCGTCGGCGGCGTCGGCGGGTCGCGACGCCGCCCCCGAAGGCACGGCGGCGGTGGCGGCAGAGGCGGAGGCGCCGCAGCGGCAGAGGATGTGGTGGGGTCGCCGCTGGTGGCGGCGGCGGAGGCGGCGGTGGCGTGTCCACGCCCCGTCCAATATTGGCCTCCGGAGTTGCTCCGCGGCCTGGCGGCGGACCTGAGGGCATCGGGCGACGGGGATATTGCGCAGGAGGTGGAGGCGCTGGCGTCGTGTCTGGAAGGGGCGAGGGAGGACCTCAGCGACGGCGGGGCCCTGCAGGCGGCGGCGGCAGGCTGGTGCACGAGGTGGCCGCCGTCAACAGCGACAGCGGTGGCGGCTGCCAGCCTGGCCTCCCCGGCGGATCTGTCCTCGGCCCTGCGCACGTGCTCCAACCCCGCCTGCACCAACCTGGAGGGCGACACGGAGGCGGAGCTGCGGCTGCAGGGTTGCAGCCGCTGCCGTACGGCGTCGTACTGCAGCCGCGACTGCCAGATCGCGCACTGGCGGACGGGTCACAAGGCGAAGTGCGTCGTCAGGCCGGTCGAGACGGAGGCAGCAGCAGGGGATGAGGCGGCCGCGGCCACGGCGTCAGCCGCAGTCGAGGCAGCAGTCGACGCAGAGAAGGGGACGGCGGTGGGGGCGGTGGCGACGGGAACGAGCGCAGGGTGTTGCACATGAGGGGGGGGGGAGCTACATCGGCATTTTCATCCGCTGTAGCTGTAACTGTAGTTGCGGTGCCCTCTATTTAGATCTAGCTGTGGCTGTAGCTATATTGTAGCTTTCGCTGTGGCTGTACTTTGCGGGCGCGTCCCGTGCTGCTGCCGCTGTGTTTATAAACAGGCTGATCTTAGAGCTGAGACTCGGGATACATTAATGGAGGTTTCGTCGGGTTCGCACCACGTGTTGGTGCGTGGAGAACCTTCCGTACACCTGTAAGGATGAATGTGGGCCTGGCAGTCGGCACAGGGCCCTCACCAGCGTGTGTTCGTACAAGTACGGCACTCTCGAGGTCTAAAGGCAAGTCCTCGCAAGGCATCATGGGTCGAGGTGGTTAACATGATTGGTTAAGACGGTTGGGTTGGTTGCTTGGTCGGGACGCACGGCTGTGGTGCGCGCCAAGCGCCATGTTTTAAGCGCGGTGCGTAAATGTTAACGGCTGGTTGGGTTGGCATCGTAGGGTTCATTGTCCCGCCATGGGTGCATGGGCTGGGCAATTTTGCAGTGTAGTGTGTGTTGAGAGAAGAGACCCGCCCGTGTGTGTGCATTCCCTTTCCCCCATACACATGCGCACGTCGTGCCGCCACCTACACCGCGCCGTACCCAAAGGAGACGAGACCTCGCGACGCCTCTAAACGGACAGACCTATGGTTCACTACTACCACCACCACCACCACTGCACGGTGAACTGATTGGCACTCAGGGTGGTGTGTCGCCCCTCATGACGACGCCTCCGGACAGGCACTGGAGTATCGTAGTACGGTAGTGGACCACGTCCGCACCAGGCTCTCTTCATCATGGCAGCATGAGAAAAGGTTCTCACAGGCTGTCAGCTGTATGATCCGCAACCGACCCAGATCGATGCAGGGTCCCAGGATCCCTCGGTTGCATGCAGGTGGTCGATGGCAGGTGCACCGCCAGGGCTTCGAAAGCAGGACGGAGCCGTGAGACGGGAACGAAGCCGGTGACGATGATGACAGGAACCTCTAAATACCGTTATCAGCTCCGAACGGCTCCAAGGCGCGTTCCGTTGAAAACTTGAAATGCCGAGCGCCAAACGCTGCGTATGGTGACTCCATCCGGTAAAGTAACTGAAAGAGCGGTGCGGCGTTGTCAACGGCAGTGCCAGGTGATGTCGGTGCTGGGCATCGGCCTCAGGGCCCTGCAGAGCAGCGACGAGCCCTGGCACGTGATGCGGGAGGAGGCAGGGCGTGGCCTATTGCAGGCAGTGATGTGGCGGCGGCGGCTAGCCTTGGCGCTGATTCGGATTGCGGGAATATTTTCGCGGGGCATTGGATCCAGAGCAGCGACGGCGGCGGCCGTGGCGGCGTTGGAGTCGTCGGCGCGTGGATTTGCCGCTTTGCTGCATGGTGCCGCAGCGGCAAGCGCTACGACGACTACAGCCGGCCGCGGCGGCAGCGATGCCGGCACGCGACGCCCTCGAAGGCACGGCGGCGGTGGCGGCGGCGGCGGCGGCCGAGGATGCGGTTGGTTTGCCAAGGATGCCGTTGGAGGCGGCGGTGGATTACTGGACTCCGGAGCTTGTCCGCGGCCTGGCGGCGGACCTGCGGGCATCAGGCGACGGGGATGTTGCGCAGGAGGTGGAGGCGTTGGCGTCGTGTCTGGAAGGGGCGAGGGAGGACCTCAGCGACGGCGGGGCCCTGCAGGCGGCGGCGGCAGGCTGGTGCACGAGGTGGCCGCCGTCAACAGCGACAGCGGTGGCGGCTCGCAGCCTGGCCTCCCCGGCGGATCCGTCCGCGGCCCTGCGCACGTGCTCCAACCCAACCTGGAGGGCGACACGGAGGCGGAGCTGCGGCTGCAGGGTTGCAGCCGCTGTCGTACGGCGTCGTACTGCAGCCGCGACTGCCAGATCGCGCACTGACGGGCGGGTCACAAGGCCGGTCGGGACGGCGGCGGCGGCATCGGCGGGGGCGGCAGTCGGGGCGGAGGAGGGGGTGGCGGTGGGGGCGGCGGCGGCGGACGCGGCGGGCATGGGTGCAGGGCGTTGCAAGCGTGGGCCAGGGGCGTAGCTACACCGGGTAATCCACGACCTGTAGCTGTAACTGTAGCTGTAGTACAGCGCTCTCATTGTAATAATAACCGTCGCTGTAGCTATGTTGTGGCTGTCGCTATGGCTGTAGTGTGCCGGCGCGTCCCCTGCTGCTGCCGCTGTGTTTATGAACAGTACGATCTTAAAGCTGAGTACGACAGGGACGTACGTTACCTTGCGAAAGCTTCCGTCGGATATCGATGTATAGAGAATCTGACGTACATCCGTACAGATGAAGGCGGGCCTGTCGGGCGGCACCGGGGCTTCACCGGCGCGTGCGCGTGCGCAAGTACGGCAGAGGCCCGAGGTCGGAGGCAAGTCCTCATGGGTCAATCCAAGATGGATGGGCAGGGCGGTTACATGGGTTAGGACAGGTGGTTCGTAGGTGGGTTGGTTGGTCGGGACGTGCGGCTATGTTGCGCGCCCAACACGCGGTTTTGAACTCGGCGCGCACTTCCTTCACGGCCGGTTGGGTCGGCATGGTAGCGTCCCTATGGGATCATGGCTTCATGGCTTCATGGCCTTGATGTGGGGGAGTGGGGCTGCCGGGCACCAACGATGTGTGTGTTTGTTGCGCGACCTCGCGGACGAGGGGGGTAAGGATTGGGGAACCGACGGGGACGGGGGGGGCATGTGGCCGGACGGCCCCGACGCGCGGAGGGGCACACACCAATCGTGCGGCCAGGGGGCAGGCGGGGGGGCGGACCGTGGAGAGCTCCGGATTGCCGTACCGTCCCGATTGAGATGTGGCCGTGTGCCCATGCGCGGTCCGCACACCAGGCTTGAAGGGTTCCGACATGGTGCCGCACCGTCCCGTTTTGAGATTCGCCGTACCAACACACGGCCGTATCCCTGGTTAGGTGGTTAGCCGTGCTCTCAGGTGGCCCACAGCGCACCAGCAGTCGGTGTGGCCTGCTTGTGGGGATTGATGGTGGGTGCAGCGACTGGCAGGCAACGATTACCTGCGCTGGCTCCAAATCTGCAGTCGGCGCAAGAAGCCACATTGCCACAGCTTGGCTGAGTCGTGTGGTGTCGGGATCTCTGGTGGCGTCCGTCCTCACTCCTCTGGAGGGGGGCTTCACGCTGTGCTTGTGCGGGAGGGCTGGTAGGGGCTAGGGGGCCCCGTGTGTGGGGGGTGGTGGAGAAAGCATGCCGATGGGCAGGCGCGCGAGGCACGGGTAAACGCAGGTGGCTTCGCCCCCACGCCCCAGCCCGTCGCCACGGCCCCGGGCTTGTGCTTTGGCACTGTGGATTACCGGCCTGGTTCCGTGTGCAACTTGCAGAGAATCTGAACCTCCCGAGGTGCGCACGTACCCGACCCTCTCCCGCCGCACCGGGGTCAACATATGTAAATGAAGCCGGAATCAGATACACGTGCATGGCCTGCCGGTGCGACGCAAAATAATCGAGTCTGGCCCCGTGAGTGCGGGACCAGCACGGACGGTTGGCAAGGTTGGCAGCTCCGGAACCATTTGAGACCGCTGCATCGAATTACAGCAACAGCCAAGGTTGCACTTATAAAATGGTTTAGCAAAATAGACGCCAACGGGCGATGAAATCATGGGGCGTGCGCGGGTGCGCATCCGCGCTGCGAGGGACCTCGAGGAGCCATTGTTACACTCAAATGGTACAATTTTTTGCAACCTTGTGCAAATTTCATATTTGTTTTCAAAGCGATGTTTTGCGAAACGGTCACATACGTTGCAGCTTGTCGGTCTAACTACCACCCCGCTGTGACCCTTGCAACCCCAGCTCTATGCCGATGCCAGCGAAAGTTGACGTAAAATCTCTCCATATATTGCTGCAGGCACTTCAGATTCGATTTCACATGCGGCTGCCGTGGCTGGAGGTGCGGTTGCACATGATGACGGGGCGATGCCGCCCAGCGCAGCTGGCCACAGCCGATGGAGCGCCTTCTGGTTCAGCTGGGTGACGCCGCTCATGCGTACCGGTAGCGAGAGGCAGCTCCAGGCGGACGATTTGTTACGGCTGGACCCTGGGTTGCAGCCGGAGCTCTGCGGGCGTCGCCTTTGGCTGAGCTGGAGCAAGGTGCGCTGCCCGCAAACCGCAACGCTGGCCTTCCCTCGCCCCCGCAGACCGCAGACGGCAGGATCTGCGGAATGAAGGTTCAGAGGAGTGCGTTACGAACTGTTGTGTTTGAATGGACGAACGGCTACTGTGTTACAACGACAGCGGACTCGGGTATCCTGCAGCCACACTCCTCCCCTTTCGCCCACCCAGTTTCTTCACGGAGTAAAGTAGGGAGGAAGGCGGAAGGCAGCAGAACACTTCCCCAAACTCCTTTTCCTCCTTTCCCTCACTCTTATCTCGCACGGCGGATCCGCCCACCCCTACCCTGCCCATTCATCCGTGCCTCCTGCTGCCAAGTTCCGGTGTGCCCCCCCTGCCCTGTTCCCTGCATAATTGGGATTTCCGTCAACGGCCACTCCTGCTCCCTAGCATACGGGGGCAGCTGTCTTGTGCTCCTCCCCTCCGCCCACCGGCAAGTCGAAGGCCGGCCGTCCTTCTCTACCCCACACACCCCTCTCCACACAACACCAGACAGCATACCGGCCGGCGCTTGATCATCGTCCCCCCAGATCTAGAGACCGAGGGTTCCCCTCCTTGCGCCCTTACCAATGACCCTGTTCCTCCGCTCATCTGACTCTCCCAGGAGCTGCTCATCTGGCCCGAGCGCCCCTCCCTGCTGCGTGCGCTGGGTCGAACGTACGGCAAGCCGTACGCGTGGCTGGGACTGCTCAAGGTACGGCGGCGGGGTTGCGGGTACGCTAGGATGTGCTCGTGATGCGGCAGCAGAGTAAGAGGCAGTGGGCGCATCCCAGGCCCGTTGGGAGAGGGGGCGCGTTTGAGTGATGGCCTCACCCGGGGGAGCGGCGTTGGGGGTGAAATGGGAACCGCGTCGCGGCGGGGAAGAGGTAGATTACGCGGGAAGGGGGCCACGCGATATCGCTTGTCCCTTTCGCACGATGTCACGTGTGAGTTGGATCTGATCTAATCTGGGTTGATCTAGATGGCGCTGATCTGGGTTGTACTGATCTGGGTCCTTCTGATGTGGGTCGCGCTGATCTGGGTCCCCTTGATCTGGGTCGCTCTGATCTGTTTTGATCTGGGTCGCATCGAGTCGGGCTCAGCCGCGCGCGCACCCACGATGGACCGACATCCCCGTCGGCCGGCGTGTTCGGTGGCCGGGGGGTACCGGACGCCGCCTGGCCACCCAAGTCACACGAGGTCGCTTACGTGGGGTCGCTCCTTCAGTCGCACACAGCCGACGGTCACACCCGCCGCGGTGCATGACCGCACGACACCGCGCCACCAACCCCCATGTGGGTCGCTGCGACGCGTCTTCTTCCCCTCCCCCAGCAGCTCTGGCAGCAGCGCAGTATACATATGTCTACCAATTTCCTATATCCCCCTCCCCCTGACCCCCGCCTCTGCAGAAATGGTTTCCCTCCGCGCCCCAGCGACCCTCGCCCTGCCTTCCCCGACGGTTTAGACTTCAAGAGGCAGGGTTCAACCTTCTCCCCGATTATTGCATTACACCTACCCAGGGCTACCCCGCCCAGACTTTGTCCTGATCCCTTCATTATGTCGACCCACTTCCTACATCCCCTGATCCCTCCCCCTTGCTGACACTCCTCCCGAACGCCACGCCCTCCCGTACTTGCACTCCCCCCCGGGCCCCCGCCACCCGGGCCCCCCTCTTTCCCTGGTGATCTGATTTGATGATCTGATCTGATATGATCTGGTGATCTGATCTGATCTGGGTCGTCCGACCAGCTCTTCAACGACCTGCTCGCCCTCTCAGGACCCCTCCTGCTGAAACTCCTCGTCTCATGGCTGGCCGGAGGCGGAGGCAGCGGAAAGGGAGGGCGCAGCGGCGGTGGTGGGGACGGTGGGTCCGGCCGCAATGGCGACGGCGAAGACGACGACCCGTGGGTCGGCTGGTGGCGTGCTGTGGCGGCGGCGCTGGGCCCCTCCAGCCCTCACTTCGGCCTGGTGTGTGTGGCGCTGCTGGGGCTGAGCTCGGTGGCCCGGGCGGTGCTGAACGCGCACTTCAACTTCCAGCTGGTAGGGAGGAGGAGGGAGAGAAGGGGAGGGAGGGGGAGGCATAGAAGACAACCTCAGAGCGAGCGAACCGGCAAGGCGAGGAATGGCGCTACTGCTGGCCTCCTCACGGTACCCCCGTACGTGACTACCTGTATATCGCTGCCCTTCCCCCTTCCCCCGGTCAACCAGTTCGCTATTGCCATGCTCTTGCCTCCCCCCCGACCTCTGCCTATCACACCCTCCCCCTAGGGCCGTCTGTCCTGTCAGCTGCGCGCCGCGCTCATGTGCGTCCTGTACCGCAAGTCCTTACTTGCCGTACGGTACGACGTGTCGGCGGGGCCCGGCGGCGCGGGCGCCGGCGCCAAGCAGCACCAGCCTCCGAGCAAGGACGCGGAACCGGCAGCGGACAGGAGCGGCGGCGGCGGCAGCAGCAGCGGCGGCGGCGGCAGGCGGAGCAACCGCGACGACGACGGCGACGGCGGTATTGGACGGGAGGGTGGCAGTGAGGGCGACGATACAGCCGCTAGCACCCCTGCCGCTGCCGCTGCTGCCGCGGGGGCGGTGGACGTGAGCACTTTGATGTCGGTGGACAGCGGTCGGGCGGTGAACCTGCTACTGTCCTTCCACGAGCTCTGGTCGCTGCTGCTGCAGATGGGCCTTGCGCTGTACCTGCTGTACACACAGGTACGGCATACCGTACATGCATGGCGGGTCTATGGATTCCACTTTCACGGGGGAATTAGTAGTAGTACCGTTACAGTGTGAATAGGCTTCCGGGCCCTGTCTAAGGGTTTATGTCGCGGTTTTATATGATGCTATAGGACACCTTCAACCATCATCACACCGAACCTACGCCATACGAACCGAGGGTCCAAGGCGGTTGATCCTGCCAACTAAGGATCCCACCTCATCCATTCACCCGCACATACATCCGTAGAGACAGAGGGTTCAGCAATCGCCACCGATCTAGCGTGCGAATCTCAATCCATCAACTGTGATCACAACTCCACATCTCAGCAGCTAGCCATAATCTCATGCTCCCGAACAATGTCGGGGGTCACCCTGGGACTCGAACCACGGGGGATTTGTATTCTGACGAACAGGACGAAATGCGGGTTATGGCCCCGCAAACATACAAGCAAGAACAATCCGCCAACCGGCCCGGAATCACGGCATTAAAATAACCGAGCCTATCGCCCAATTATACGATAGCTCCTCCTTCATTGCCGTCCCTCATTTTTGCTCTTCGTACCATCCCCCAACCTCCAACTGCTAACGGTCAGGTGCGCTACGCCTTCCTGGCGGGTCTGGCCGTGAGCGTGCTGCTCATCCCCCTCAACCGCCTCATCGCGGGGCGCATCCTGGCGGCGAGCAAGGACATGATGGCGGCCAAGGTGGGGCGCAGCTGCGGAGGGGGGTGGACATGATGGCGGCCAAGGTGGGCGCAGCTGCGGAGGGGGGGGACATGATGGCGGCCAAGGTGGGGCGCAGCTGCGGAGGGTGGGACATGATGGCGGCCAAGGTGGGGCTGCGGAGGGGGGGCTGATGGCGGCCAAGGTGGGGCCAGCTGCGGAGGGGGGTGGGACATGATGGCGGCCAAGGTGGGGCGCAGCTGCGGAGGGGTATAGGAAATTGGTAGACACATTCAAACTGCGCTGCAGCTTTTGGGGAGTGGGTGTGGGTGTGGGTGTGTTTTTGTTTTGCGAATGGGAAACCCGCCCTACCCAAATCGGCTCTTGAGGGTGTGGGTTGGATGGGGTGAAGATGGTCTGGCACGGGTACGGTTTTTATTACCCTTACGTTCGTTCATAGGGTGTATAGCCCTGACATTTATTGTCGTTCTCCGCCCCTCCCCCCCCTTTGACATATTCAGTTTATGTCTACCAATTTCCTATACCCATCCCCCCGCGCGGCCCCTCTCCCTTCGTCCCCCCCTCCCGCCACACACACACACACAGGACGCCCGTGTGGGCGCCATGTCGGAGCTGCTTCGGAGCATCTCGGCGGTCAAGACGGCGCCGCAGTGGGAGGCCTTCTACGTGGCCAAGGTACGACATGGGTACGGCGGGCCTTCTACGGTGCCAAGTAGTGATGCGACATCGATGGGGCCCCCAGAGAACATTCGTCCATTTATGTGAATATTGGTGAAGACGACAGGGGACGATGGGTGCGGAGCACGGTATGATGGGTACGGCAGGGGACGATGGGTACGGCAAGGGATGCTGCAGAGATTATGGCGTGGACGACAGGTTGGGCGCATCAAGAGGGGAGGTCCCCGCCTTCCCCGCCGTCCTGGGGACGACGGTGCGCGCGGCGCGGAGACATACACTGCGGATTCCAGCGATGGCACACAAACGCACCTCGCAACCCCGTCCCCCCGCAGCTTCGCAATGCCCACTTACCGTATTTCCTGTACCGTACTTACCGTATCTCCCCTCGTAGTACCCTTATGTATACCAGGGCAAGCCCCAGCAGGCCACACCGACAAGGTCTGTTGGCTTTTCTACGCCCTCCCCTCTCCCACCCTACCCCCCACCCTGGCAGAAGCGCAATATAAAATGTGTCTACCATTTTCGTACATCCTCCCATCCACCCCCCACCCTCCCCCCCAGGTGACCTCTGCGCGCTCCGCCGAGCTGCGCGGCCTGGCCGTCCGCAAGTACCTGGACGCGCTGTGCGTCTACTTCTGGGCCGCCACCTCCGGCCTCTTCTCCGCCCTCACCTTCGGGCTGGTGGTGCTGCTGGGCGGCGGGCCCGCCGCCCTGACGCCCGACGTGGCCTTCACCAGCCTGGCGCTGTTCCAGCTGCTCACGGGGCCGCTCAACGCCATCCCCTGGGTCGTAAACGGTGGGGGCAGGTCGCAGGGGAGGGGAGGAACAAGGGAGGGGCGGGACGGGAGAGACATGGGAGGGGAGGGACGGGAGGGACAGGGGACAGAGGGAGGGGAGGGAGGCAACACTGGAGGAGAGAGGGGGGGAGGGAGATTGGGGCCCTGGGCTGGGGGCGGGGTCGGTTTAGGGAGTCCGTCGTCGGTTTGCCCCACTTCCCGTGCCATGGCGGGCGAAGTCCCCCGGTTGGGCGGGTCAAGGGTGGGGGCGGGGAGCCTAACCGCCGGAGGAGGGTTGGGGCTTGAAGGGCGGGGGCGGAGGCGGGGACGGGGGTGGGGGCGGAGATTGGAGTCCTGGTGCAGGAAGGCCGACTGCGTTCGGTGGCCCCCACGCCGATGCTGTACATGTACTTGATGTACTGCCCATTCGAAGATTCGATGCTTGACTTCGACCATTTGGGGGCAACGGTGTCGAATGTTGCCGGAGGCCCCCATCTCCGGACCCCCCCCCCCATCTCAGGGGACCTGACAGTTTTGCGCCGGTTCCGCCCGGCGCTGTGTGCTCTGACTGGCTAGAGCAGCGCAAGGTTATACCCGGTCAGCCCTTCCAAGGAGTTGTGCGTTGCACGCTTATCAGTGGGCTTCGGAACCCGAGGCAGAAGGCGGAGGGTTGAGTGAAGGACCGCCCCCGTTTGCACTGGCCCCGCTAAGCTGACCGCCCCCCGCTTTTTCCCCGCACTCGCTCACCCCCGGCTCCGCGCCCAACCAGGCGTGGTGGAGGCCATGGTTTCGGTGCAGCGGCTGCAGCGCTATCTCTCCCGCTCCGAAACCAAACCCCTCTGGGCGTACGAAGACCTGGAGCTGCACCTGCGGGATCTGCCGCCCGCGGCGGCGGCTGCCGTGCTTGCGGCCTCCTCGACAGACGCGGCCGTGGCCGGCGGCGGCGGCCGCCGCCGCCGCGGCGGGCTGCTGGCGGCGTTGCACGCGGCCACGCGGGAATCCGGCGGCGGCGGCGGGGCGCCGGCCGCCGCGGCGGGGGGCGGCGCTGTACGGCCGTTGGACCGATTGCTGCGATCCATTCATCTGCCGCCGGCGGCGGCGGCGGCGCTCAAATGGCGGAGCCGGGTGCGCGCCAACCGGCAGCGGAGAGCCTCCGGTAGCAGCAGCGGCGCCGCCGCCGGCGGCGTCGGCGCCGGCGTCGGCGGCGGCGTCGGCGCCGCTGCCAGCAGCATCCATGGGGCGGCTGCCGCTGTCATCTCCAGCAGCGCCGGCGATACGGACGGCACTGCTGCTGCTGCTGCCGCCCCTGCGGCGGTGGAGGCGGCGGCGTTGCAGCCGCCGCCGCCGTCGCTGGTGCCACTTGCGGCGGAGGATCTGGCGGCGAGTCTGAGCAGCGCCACGTTCGCCTGGGACCCGGTGAGGCCGGTGAGGCTAGGGTTTAGCCCGAGAGCTCGTAACGCGGTTGAGGCCGGGGAGTCTGGAGTTACGCCGAAAGCCCGCACGGTAACGCGGTTGAGGCCGGAAGGTGTAGGCCTGCGGCAAGGTATAGTGCAGGCGCTCGGTCAAGGAGGAGGCGTACCACAGCTTCTGTACAGCGCCTTTAACTAAGAGGGCTTACTCCTTACTGAAGTTCAGGTGACAGGGGGATGAAGCGGGCTGGTTCTGGCGTTACGCCGCGCGACACGGCGAAACCGTTCTTCAAACGCTCTTCCCGCACATCGTGCTGAGCTGCTAACACGCGCCGCTGCCCGCACCCCGCTGCTTCGCCGCTCCGCAGGCCGCCCGGCCGTGCCTGTACGACATCTCCCTTGCCGTACCTCGGGGCGCGCTCACCGTGATTGTGGGGCGCGTGGGGTCGGGGAAGAGCAGTCTGCTGGCGGCGCTGCTAGGGGGCGGCGACGGCGGCGGTGGAGGGGCCAGCGGTGGCGGTGGCGGCGGCGGTGGCGCCGCCGCCGCCGCTGCATCCGCGAGCGAGCCAAGCGGGGCCAGCGGCGAGCTGCCGCTGCTGAGCGGTTCCTGCCGGACGTTTGTACGGCGGCTGTCGTACGCGCCGCAGCAGCCGTGGGTGATGGCGGGCACGCTGCGAGACAACGTGCTGTTGGGCACGGCACTGGACGAGCGGCTGTACTGGCAGGTACGGCGCATCCAGAACGGCTGAAGATAGCCACCCTGGTGTGCGCAAGTCTGAAAGACATACCGCGCCGCACAACACCACAGCCGTGTCGTACTTAGCTTTGTGCGGACGCTGCCATACGCATTAACACGATGCGCTTCAGGTTTGGATTCGGGTTTGGTTTCGGGTGGGGTTACATATGTCAAATGCCATCAATTGTCCACCCCGCCCCGCCCCGCCCCGCCCCGCCCCGGCCCGGGCCCCCCCTTCCCCCCGCAGGTGCTCCACGACGTGGCCCTACTGCCCGACCTGGCGGCGCTGGGGCCCGCTGGGGACCTCACCCGGCTGGGGGACAACGGATGCACGTGAGTGACCCGGAGGGGGGGGGGAGGTGACGCCTGGGCGTGGGGGTGGGTGGGTGGGGGTTGGGGTTGGGGTGGGGGGGCGGGACCACTCGGCGGTGTAGTGAGACGTCCGCACGACCCGCCCGAACCGGGCCGGATGAGGGCCGGGATTCGGTGTTGGGAGGGAGGGGTATGGGAAATTGATAGACATTTCAATTTGCGCTGCTGCCAAAGCGACAGAGGGAGGGGAGTTGGGGGGTGCGGTGTCGCTGTCCTGTGCTGCGACATGAACGGGGTTTGAGGACCGGCGATCCCGAATTCGGCGTCCGAGCATGCGGACTCCCTGCGAGGCCGACCCGCCGCCCTGCATGCGAGCCGCTGAACCCCGTCTCCCCCCCTGGGTGCTGCGCTAACACGCGTACATGCATCGCCACCCATCCTTCTAGCCCTTCCTCCCTCGCCCTGATCCTTGCCCACGTCCCGCAGGCTCTCCGGCGGCCAGCGGTCGCGACTGGGCCTGGCTCGCGCGCTGTACCACGTGACCCGTGGGTCAGTGGCGTCAGCAACCTCCACGTCAGCGCCGCCGGATTCCGCCACTCGGTCCCGCAGCCGCGCGGCCGCCCGCCAGCATCGTCCCAGCCCCGGCATCCAGGATCCGAACCCGGATCCAAGCTGCCTGGGTCCACCCTTGGATTCCGTCCCACAGCGCGCTTCCAGCGCCGATCCGAATCTGGACCACGACGTGATGGTGTTGTTGGATGACGTCCTGGCGCCCCTGGACCGTCCCTGCGCCTCCCATGTCGTACAGCACGCGCTGCTGGGGCGGCTTTGCACGGCGCTGCCGCCGGCGCCGCTGGCGCCTGGGAGTTCCGCCGCCGCCGCTGCCGGCCCCGCCTGTGCCGGCGCTGCCGCCGCCGGCGGCGGCGGCGGCGGCGCCCCAGGCCCCCGGGCGGCCCCCACGGTGGTTCTGGTGAGCAACGACGTCCGTTGCATCCGGGCGGCGTCGCTGGTTGTGGCGCTGGAGGGCGGCCGGGTGGCCTACAGCGGGCCGCCCGCGGGCTACTTTGCCAGCGCGCACTGCCTGCACCGCCACCACCCGCTCCACCACCACCACCACCACCATCGCGACCGCGACGATACCCACAGCCGACATGACCACAACAACATTCACCACCAACACAATGCGCACCAGGGCCGCGTCCAGGATGGCGCAGCTAACGGAGGAGGAGGGCACGTGCTGCTGCACCACCAGCAGGAGCAGCAAGGGCCACGGAGCGCCGCCGCCGTTGGCGCGGCGGCTGCAGCAGCGGAGGCGCCCGATGGCGAGTCGGGCAGTAGCAGTAGTGCGCGGAGCGGCGGTGGGGATGTAGCTGGCGGCGGCAGCAGCTTGCGAGATGGAGGTGCAGCGGAAAGACCAGACGTCGGCAGCGGCAGTAGCAGCAGCGGCAACGGCGGCGCCGGTAGCGGAGGCAGCAGCACGAGTAATGAAGGAGACCGGGCTGGAGCTGACGGTGGGGAACCGCCGCCGCCACCGCCGGCGGCGGCGGTGGGCGTAGCGACAGCGGCAAACAAGGAGGTGGAGGATGAGGAGGAGCGTGAGGTAGGGCACGTGCGGTGGCGGGTGTACGTCAGGTACGGCAGGGCCGTCGGCCGCGGTGTCGTACTGGCGGTGCTGCTGAGCCTGGCGCTCATGCAGGCGTCCAGGAACGCCGGCGACCTGTGGGTGTCGTACTTTGCCGCGCACAGCGGCGGCGGCGCCGCCGCCGCCGCCGCAACTGCGGCGCGGCCGCCGCTGCCGCCGGCGGCTGGGCCGCCGAGCGGCACCTGGGCCCTGCCGCGGCCCCTGCTTGGGTCCATTCCTGACGGAGCCTCTGCACCCGCCGTCGCCGCCGCCACCGGCGCCGCGACGAAGTCGATCTGGGCGCGTGCCCTGGCGGCGGAGCTGTCGGGACTGCTGTCGTCATCGCCTTCATGGTTGTCCCCCGCCCTCCCGGCCGCTTGGCACTGGTGCAGCGGCGCCAGCGCAGCCTGGCCGCACCCCGTCGTCGGCTTTGGGGCATCGGCGGCGGCGGCGACGTCGGCCGCGATGTCGACGTCGACGGCGGCGGCCGCCGCTGCCATCTGCCCGACGACGGCAGGCCCTTGGTCTGACGCGCTCGGAGGACCGACGACTGGGACGCATCGCGGTCATGACGATGACGATGACGATGGTGGGTTCAACACCGGCGACCGTCCCGGCGCTGCCGCCGGCGCCGGTACTGGTGCCGTTGGCGTTGGCGGCGGCGGCGGGCACGGCGGTGGTGCTTACGGAACCGGAACCGGCAATCGTACTGGCGCCGCCGGGGCCGCTGGTACTGGCACCGGCGGCGTCGACGGCAGGCACGGCGGCGGCGGCGGCGGCGGCGAGCAGCCGTCGGGGAGGCGGGAGGGGTTCTGGTCGGCCCGCACGTTCCTGTGGGGCGTCCTGGCCATAGCGGTCGCCAACAGCGTCTTCACGATGGCGAGGGCCTTCTCCTTCGCCTTCGCAGGTGCGTGTTGGGTACCTGGAGGGGTGGGTGACAAGGGCGGGTGCGGCGGACGGTGTGGGGGATACCGACTGCCCGGGGCGTGGGAGGCAAAAGGGTGAACCGAGTTGACAAGTTGACTGTATGCGAGCGGGCGGGCGGGCGGGGCCGGGCGGGCGGGCGGTCTCAGGGAACGGGCGATGGGCGGCCCGGGTGACCGCAGCGCTGAACACCGCGCTGAAATGTTGGGGACGGTAACCCTAGCACCCCTGGTCACGTGTGATGGTCTTCTTCTGCCGAGCCATGCAACTAGCTAGCCCGGCATCGCGAGCGCGATTGCGTCGTCGGTGAGGCGGCAGGCAGGGGCAATGGGCACGGGCAGGGGGCACAGGCGCACAGGCGCCCGGGGACCAGAACGCTAGCTGCAGTCCCTAGCACGGGACTCGCTACTACGCTCGCCTCCCCCCATCCGACCCGGTCACTTCCCTTACTCCCTGATCCCACCAGTGTTCACTGTTCAGTGAATAACCCGCCCCCGGTGGTGTGTGTGCCCCGGCCCCGCCCCCCCCCTCCCCTTTCCCCCCAGGTATGGCCGCCGCCCGTCTGCTCCACCAGCAGCTGCTGCGGGCGGTTCTGGCTGCCCCGCTGGCCTTCTTCGAATCGGTGCCGCCAGGCCGCGTGCTCAACAGGTGGGGTGGTGGGGTCGAGTCGGGGTTTGGTTGGCTTAAGTTAGGTTCAAGGTCTCGGTAGTTGGAGCTGGGGTTTGGTTGGGTTTGGTTTGGTTAAGTTAGGTTCAAGGTCTCGGTAGTTGGAGCTGGGGTTTGGTTGGGTTTGGTTTGGTTTGGTTGGCTGGGTTGTGTGGGTGAATTGAGTGTTAGCGGATCGCTATGGGGAGAGGACTCGGTAGGCGGGATGACGAGCTGAGTGAGCAACCCCTGGGTGAAGGCGGGTGGCAGCTCGCAGGGTGGGGTGGGGCGGGGGCTTCCTGAGACATGATCAGATCGGCGGAAAGGTGCGAGCGGGGTCGGGGAGGTCGCGTCGGTGAGGAGAGGGCAGGCAGGCAAGCAGGCAGGCGCAGGGGTTGGGGGCGTTGGATGCTCTTTGCGTATTCCGTGTTTCCGTCCCGCTTGTGGTTTGGGATGGGGATGGGGATGGGCAGGCGGCGCCGACTGCGTCGACCGCCACCATGCATGTCCCGTACACACCCTGGCCGGGCGTTCCGGCCCCTTCCCGGCACGTCGGCACGCCGGCACGCCGTGTACATCCCTTCCGGACCGGGCGGCGACCGCCGACTGCGGAATCGTCCGGCACTTTACGGCAGGTCGTGTACTTGACGCACGCACGCCCGACCCGCACCGCCACCCGCAACACGTCACCACACCGCCCCCCCCATCGCTCTCTCGTCGTCCGCACACCTGTTCTGCCTGCCTCCGAACACACACACACGCACCCACAGGGCCAAGGCAGCCGACCCGCACCAGCTGGTAGTCTTCCGCGACGCCGCGACAACAACAGCGCGCCAAATCGACAGCGTTCTTCCGATACCACAGCCCTGTATTCCTTATATGGGTCGGGCAATGGTTATATTATATGCGCATACGGGCAAACTATTGGGCGCCACTTGGCCCCTCGCATGTCACGCACTCCTGCTCTGCCTGCTGAAATAACACGCACCCACAGGTTCTCCTCGGACCAGTCCGCCGTGGACGACTCGCTGCCCTTCATCCTCAACATCGCGCTGGCCAACGCGGCCTCCCTGCTGGGCCTTATGGCGGTGCTGTGCTACAGCGCGCCCCTGCTGCTGGTGCTGCTACTGCCGCTGGCGCTGCTGTTCAGGTGTGCGCAATTGCTTATGGGTGTGTTCGTGTGTGCGTATGTGTGCGTGTAAGACAACCGATCCCGAGAGAGACGAGGAGTCCAGCTGGGTTGAACCGAAAAACAGCCGAGACACTCCCAGACCAGCTGGGTGGTCTTGGGTGCGAGACCGTTTTGTCATATGTCCTGCCTGGGCCTCGCGAACCCAAACCTCAAGCAGCAACACCTCGAAAGCTTGGAATCGAAAGCTCGGAACCCAATCAAAACCCCGAACCCGAAATTCCCCGCCGTGCGGCAGGCGGCTCCAGGTGTTCTACCGCAGCAGCAGTCGGGAGATCCGGCGGCTGGAGGCGCTGGCGCTGTCACCGGTGTACGGCGCGTTCGGCGGCGTGGCGGAGGCGGCGCCGCTGGTGCGCGCCTTCGCCGCGCAGCCGTACTTCCTGTCCACCGCCGTCGTCGCCATCACGCGCCACCAGCGGGCCGCGATCACTGGTATGTAGTACGAACGGTTGTACAAATCGTCGAACGAATTGTCGTACGAACTGTCACGTCGTGAGGGGACCCTTTATAACGCGGCATGCGCGATTGGGGTTTAAGAGGAGGCACATGACCTTCTGACTCCAGACACAACATGCTGTACGGCACTTATGTATGCATGCGCTTGTGTCATCGACGGCGTGACGTCGCCAATTCCTTGGTCGCGTGACCGTACGTAACCGTTGATAGACCATAGCCTGACCGCGGGGCTCGGCTGCACGTACAGGTGGCGCCGCATCCGCCTGGCTGGGGCTGCGGCTACAGCTGTTGGCCTCCGGTCTCGTGGTGGCTGTAGCAGGTCTGGCGGTCTGGCGGAGCAGTAGCAGCAGCAGCGCCGGCCTTGGTGTCGGCCCGACTGGGGGCCTCGGCGGCGGCGGCGGCGGCGGCGCCGACCTGGTCGCCAGCCTGGCGGGCCTCAGCCTCGCGTACGCGCTGCCGGTGGTGGGTCTGCTCAACGGCCTCCTGACCTCCACCGCCGAGACGGAGCAGGAGATGGTGGCGGTGGAGCGACTCGCGCAGTACGCCGACGACCTGGCGCCGCAGCCCCTCACGCTGCCGCCGCTGCCGCCGCCGCCGCCGCCGCCGCCTGCGGCGGCGGCGGCGGCCGCCAGCCCCGCCGGCTCCGCCGGCGGTGGCGGCGCCGGCGGCGGCTCCGCCGCCGCCGTCGCGGCGGCTGTGCGTGTTGAGGGCCTCGTGGTGCGGTACCGCCCGGACCTGCCGCCGGCGCTGGCGGGCTTGGATCTTGTCGTACTGCCCGGCCAGCACGTGGGGCTGTGCGGGCGGACGGGCGCGGGGAAGAGCAGTGTGGTGGGGGCGCTGCTGCGACTGGTGGAGGCGGAGGCGGGTGAGTGGGTCCCGAGCGGGTGGGTGCGGGGGGAGGGGGTTGGCGGACTCGACGCTGGGGTCCTCGACGCTGGCGGACTCGACGCTGGGTTAGCTCTTGGCGGCGGCCTGCATAGATTGGTAAGGTCGTCTGTGCGGATTGAGCTCGCCGGGCCCGGACGCTGGCACAGAGGTCGCGAGCAGTGAAGCTGGGCGGATCCAGGGAAACGGTTCGCACCATAACCAGACACACGCACGTCAGTTCACTGCCTGGGTGTAGTGGCGGTAGGGTGCTTGTCAGGAAGACCTCGCTCCGAGGGTTGCCTTGTTTTGGCTGCGCAGCTGCGAGCTGGCTTGTATCCTGCATTCTGCCCATCCTCTGTTGTGTGTGTTCTCTGTACAACGGCAAGGATTTAATGTCCGAAGCTCCGCCCCTCCCCTCCCCGCCCGCGTCTTCCCCGTGGACTGGCAGGCCGCGTGCTTCTGTACGGCACGGATGTACGGACTGTCCCGCTGCCGCGGCTGCGCGGCTCGGTGGGGGTGCTGCTGCAGCGGCCCTTCATCGCCAGCGCCACCGTACGAGAGAACCTGGATCCCCTGGGAACCACCCGTACGTGTACGGCAACGTCGTCGTCGTCGTCGTCATCAAGGGCCGCGGCCGCGCCAACCTCCAAAGACGCTGAAGTCGTCGGCGAGGCCGCCATTCGCATCGATGTTGACGCCAGCGGCGGCGGCGGCGGCGGCGGCGGCGACGCCGGCCTGTCTGACGGCGCCCTGTGCGACGCCCTCCGCTGCGTCGGGCTGTGGGACGCCCTGGCGGCGGCGGCGGTGCACCGCCGCCCCCGCCTGCGCCGCCGCCGCCGCCGTACCGAAGACCCGTCGCAGGACTCATCGTCGCCGCTGCCGCCGCCGCCGCCGCCACCGCCAGGTCCGTCGGAGGTGCTGAGCCTCCCGCTGGGCTCCCTCACCGATGCGGTGGGTCTCAGCACCGGTCAGCAGCTGCTGCTGGGCCTGGCCCGGCTGCTGCTGCGGCCCCGGCGGCTCGTCCTGTTGGACGAGTGCTCGTCCCACGTGGACCTCGCGACGGCCGCCACCATCCGCCGCGTGGTCGCGGAGCAGATCCTGCGCAGGCAGCCGGCGCCGCATTGGCCGTCGGCTGGCCCCGCCGGGCAGGCGGCGGCGGTGCTGGAGGTGGCTCACGACCTGGGGGCGATATGGGGATGCGACCAGGTGGTGGTGATGGAGGCGGGCAGGGCGGTGGAGACTGGGCCCCCCCGGGAGCTGGCTGGGCGGGAGGGCGGCAGGTTCAGGCAGCTGGTGATGGCGTCAGCCGCGGCGGCGGGGACGGGGGCGGGCACGGGGGCCGCGGCCTCGAGTGGTGGCGGGGGCGGGGGCGTTGGTGATAACAGCCGCGGTGGAGGTGCCTCAGCAGAAGGGGTGCCTAATAGAGGGGTGCTTAACTAGGCAAGGGGCATCCTGACCCAGCGTAAAAACGACGATGATGGTTGCGACGGCGTGGACAGGGGTGGGGCGCCGCAGGGGTTTCTCCTCTGCGGGTATGTGGGCCCTGATGACTGACGACTCCGAGGTCCGTTGTGACGTCCATTCATTTATTCGTGGAGATGTGGGCGGCCCGCAGCATTTAGATGAGATTCAGATGAGGGCGGGCCGTAGCAATGGAGGTGTACCTGGGCTACGGTGGTGACAACGGGGGACCGACACCTCCCTTCAGGCTTGGTGACCGTCACCTTTGCGGTCTCAGTGCCTCACCATTTCTGACAATAAGGGGGTGAGGTGAGGTGAGGTGGGGGCGGTTTCCCTGTCTTGATTGACACTAAGCGGGGTAGGGGTAGGGTGACTGACCCGTCTGAGTGTACGCACCCGCCTGCTGGATGGGGGCGAACCTCCTCAGCGGACCTGCCAGCAGCCATGCCCACATCCTCCCCGGCGGCCCCCGAAACCCGGGGCCGTGCGACCATAGCTTGGCGGCGTGAAGTGCGGCTGCACGGGACGGCGTGGCGTGTAAGGCGTGGCGTGGCGTATACGGCTCGGCGTGGCGCACATTGTTTGGGTTTCCCGATGTGAGGGTGTTGTTGCGCAGTGTTGTGAGGTGCATGTCCGTTGGCAAGGCGGTTTGTGAAGTTCGTTTTTTCGTTTGTTGGTTTTTACAGTGGAGGCCCGCTCCTGGAGCTTTCCGCTGCTTTCCGCTGCTGGCTGATTGTTTGGGTGCATGTCGGTGTATGTTGTGGAGCGAGGGGCCTGCTGCATGCCCAGGTAGGCAGTGCCTACATGCCAGGCAGCGTACCTCCGTCCTTGCCGCGCCGCTTTGGTTGCAGATAGCGTAACTGTTCCCGCCTCTCTCTGTTACGACGTGCCGTACTTTACCCTGTCATCAACCGCCGGCAGCAGCATGGCCACATGCGGGAGCGGACCGTTCCCCGAACCCTGCCGTACGGGGGCCAAGGAATGATATCGATCCGTACTCCGTCCTACTGCCGTACAGCACTAGCAGCAGACACCACGGACTTCATTCGCACTTACCCGCACATGCAGGCCCAGCCACTGTTACCCCGCGCAGCCGCGCATGGTACTCGACTCATGAGGAAGTGCGTGCCCGTCGGGCGGCAGCGCGACAAGAAACGTAGGGCGTGCTTGCTTTCTGGCTTGGGTACGTGTCGCCCGCCGCATTTGAGTCGATTTGAAGTCGTGGATGCGTTCGTTCTTCCGAACCGTCCATTAACCGTCCGCCTCGGACCGCGTCGTCCGGCGAGGTATGGAGTGCGCCATTGCAACGGGCACAAGCATGCTTGAGCATGTTGATATTATGTTCGGTTAAACGGTCACTATGACGACGTTCGACCGCTTCAGGGTCGCGCTGGGTCGCGTAAGGGTAAGGCAAAGCCCTAACGCACAACCGCACCGACTTACACAAATAATGCATGTCAACACTGCAACAATTATAAAAAAATCAAGACATGTTTGGCGGTTCATCAGGCTCTTGACTCGCTCGTCTGGACTGCCGTGCAGGCTTGTAATGCACAAAGTTTAACACTGGTTAGATTGTCCATCATTCTGATTTGTGAACGTTGCAGGTTGTTGCATGTACAAGTTAAGCAGGTTCGTGTAGTAACACAGCATTCTTGAACCGCTCCTGCTGCAGCATTCCGCTGATGACTGATGCATGTTACAGGGGACCCGGCAAATAAACGGAGGATGGAGGTACTGCACGTTCAGTCTATGGGTACTAGGGGTGCCCCTACCTGCTGCTGTTCCAGTGCACTGGCTGCATGTATGCTGGAAGGTTTCTTGCCGGACCAAAGTCACAGACAGAGTGACGGCCTTCGTTCTGCGGGCGAACGGCTTGGGGTACGGCACCGGGGTACGGTACCGGACTTCGTTGTGGCCTGGGAAGTTGTGACCGACCCATGGGACCGGACCTATGCACCCATCACGTCGTCCTCACCCACACCCGTGATGTGATGAGGTGATGCAGCGTAACGCGCGCGCGCCCGTGTGTATTTGCTGTTAAGGTGGGCATCCAAAGCATTGTAGGTGGATGGCCCATATCCTACAATACGCCTCCCGCCCCTCGTACGGTGTATATGACGGATGCGCTCGAGGGTCCTTAAATCGCCGTACCTTTTGAATCGGGACAGTAACGTCGCAACCCCCGCAGCTCGAAACTCATCCAGTGCTGCAGCGCAGCTCCTCCCTCGCTCACTCACACGTTGCGGACTTGCGGGGGCCGCCGGCAGCCTCTGTCAAGCAAGTCGGTGCATCTCCAGGGCCCTTCTAACGGAGTCGCGAACTGCTGTGCTCCGGCCCTCCTCGGCTCTTCGCCAATCTATCCTCTGTTGCGAACCAACTATTCATTCAAATATTCCGATAGTTCGCTGGCTGCCTGCGCAATCCGACACTTGATGAAGAATCTGATCCGGCCGGCGGGCCAGCCCGCGCCGCCGCCGCCGCCTCTGCCTCAGCCCCCGCCCGACGACGAGCTGCCGGCGCCACTGCCGCCCGACGTCTTCCCTCCGCTGCTCAGCTGGCCCACCAGCAAGCCCGCCAGAACGCTGGCAGTGCAGTACATCGTGGAGCGGCACTACAGCCGCGAAGCGCGCCACTGCCTGACGGCCGCCGCGAGGTGCTGCCGTCGGAGTACTACTGCTGGTGGTGACGGCAAGGGCCTGACGAGTTCGCGGTCAGCAGCGCTCATCCAGCCCCGCCACCTGGCGTACGGCGCCCTGAGCGGCCCGCACCCCGACTGCCGCGCGGCCCTGGGGGCGCTGTACCACATCGGCGGACTGGACCTGAAGCGCTGCGAGGAGCTGCTGATGATGCTGAGGGAGCAAGCGGCGGCTCAACCTGCTGTGGCGGCGGCGGCGGAAGCGGAGGCAACTGGATGGCCGTCGAGCTCCGGTGCGGCTCCAGGGATTGCCGGCAGCAGCCTCTTCTCCCCGGCTTCGGAGCATTTCATCCTGCAGTCGTACAGCTGGTCGATCTACACGGGTGAGAAGCGCTTCAAGGAAGCAAACCAGCAGGGAGAATAGATAGCTAGGCAGGCAGGCCCGCCCGCGTGTTCATTCAGGTGCGCTTATTTATGCTGGGACGGAACCCCGTCCGACACAAATAAACCTGTTTTCGGACATGTGTTTACCGGACCGTTATGAATGAATAAACGTTACATCTGAGCCCAGCGGACCCCAGCGGTCCGTTATGTGTTGCTCGGACATGGCTGACCAAGCCCGGTAGGCGGGCGCGCGTAACATCAATGTTGGACCGTTATTGCGTTGTGCCGGTGGGGGCGCGGGTCTCTCATGAGCTTACTCCGGGGTAGAGCACGCCCCGATAAACCCCGTTTTATCCGCCGCCCTCCGATGTATGTGCCATCTGCTGGGTTCCGCGCGCGGTGCCGTGCGTTCATACATGCAAACCCGCCCTGAGACTCTACCAGACCCTGTACCCTGAACATGAACAAACTTCATCGAAGACGTCTTCACGCCTCTCAAGATGGTGGATCCTGCCTCGTGTCCGGGATGGGGTGTGTGTGAATGCATGCCCCGCATGCAGGCTGTGAGCAGGAGCAGCCCTGCCACCTACTGTGCGCCCTGACGGCCGACCCACGGGTCGCGTACAGCCTGGGCCGTACGGATCCCCTGGACGAGACCGTAGACGTCTGGACGGCCTGGGCGCCTCCCCTGCTGCGCATGCTGGAGAAGGAAGCTCGCTCCCCAAAGCAGGCTGCAGCGGTGTACGAAAAGGTACGGTTAGCTAGTACGGTGACTATGAACTAACCCGAAAACGTTTTGCACGGACGACGCGACGAGCATATCTCGTCATTGCATTAATCCGTACAGGAGCGCGCGCGCGTCCCGCCATCGCTCCGTCCACGCGGATTCCCAGACGTGAATGGGTAGGTACCGTATGTGTTGTCCGTACTACCGTAATTACGAACCGTGTGTGGAGGTTAGGGCATAGGGTTAAGGGTGATATCATGCCTTCACGTATCACGTTGCCCGCGGACCTTGGGGCTGTGACGGTTTGTACGGTGTATGTACGGTAGTCGGTAGATGGTGGTGATGGCGGGTTGGGCAAAGCCCTTCCTGACGGCGCCCATCCACGAGCCCAAGTGTCCCACGAACCTAACCCATTCGCGGAACAGCGAGCGGCCAGGGCAGCGTTCAAAAGGATGACCCTCCTTACTTGCTGGGTCCGGAGCCCACTGCGACGATGTATATGGCAACCGCACGACACCATTCATCCTGTGCAGGATAAGAACCAGCGGAGTCATCTTTTGAAACGTTGCCCTGGCGCGCAGGTTCTCGGTACATTTCGCGCGCTTGCTTCGTTTCGGTCAGTTCTTGCGTTGGCCATCGCCCTGCCCCTTACCGAAATCAAGCAACCAATCACGATACTTCGAACTTACTTGCCTCCGACAGCAGGCACCAGCCGTGTTCTCCCTCTGTTCCCTTCCCTGGTTCGTCTGCTGTTCTTTTATGTCTTGCCACACCGGGCCACGTTCTTGTCTTGCCACCCGCGTGCATGCAGCTGCGGCGGGTCATCCAGCGGTGCCAGCAGCAGGCGGCAGCTGCGCAGGCGCAGCCGCAGACGCAGCCGTCACACGCCAGCGAGGATCCTGGCCTCCTGGTCGATGACGATGATGATGAGGTTGGCCGACTGTGTAGTTGCGATGGGGATCGTGGCGGCGGCGACAGCGGCGGTGGCAGTAGCCGCCTCCCGGAGGACCTCCAACCATTGTACTGCGACCTGGACAGTCTGCTGACGGCGGGGAACTACGGCGACGTCGCGCAGCTGTGCAACCTCCTCGGAACGTGTCGAACGGCGGGCCTCGTACCCAGCCGCCAGCAGCTGCTCAGGGTCCAGAGCTTTCTGTTGGCTGCAGTGGCACGTCTGCAGCCAGAATCCAATGGCGTCCGGACCCTGCATCTCGCCTGGGACCAAGCCTGGGACCTCCTGATTGGCCTGGCCGCCCTGGGGTTCGGCCTGGAGACCTACCACTGTTGGTACGGCGGCGGCGTCTGCCCGCCCTCGGGCTGTAGCGTGTGGAGCGGCACCGCGTGTCAGATTGTGGCAGCGGCGACCTTTCACATGGGCATCAACACATGGAAGAAGTTGAACTGGAGCTGTCACATCTGGTCACCGCCGCCAGGCAAGCCGCCCCTGCAGCAGGCGGCAAGGGAGCTGTTGACGCTGGCTGACACACCCTTCTTGGCGGACCACAGAGCGCTGCATTCCCATGCTACCCTCCTTGTGGATGAGCTGTTCGAGGGCGGCGACCTATCAGCAAGTCCCGCCGCCATCACCGCCGTACTGTCGTACATCAACTCGGGCGTCGCGAACAGGAACACTGTCGACAAGCTGGCGGCCGCCACTGACCCACGGGTCGTTGCCGACGCCATCGCAAGCCTGCCGCTCGTCCGGCGGGCGCAGCTGGTCGTGCGGCTGCACGAGCTCGGCCAGGACGCCTCCGGCGAGCTGCTGACCGCCGTCATGCGTGCCGTACACGGTGACACGACTGTGGAGGGCAACCAGGAGGAGGTGCAGCGAGGGGCGGCTGCGGTGCTGGCGCGCGCCGGGCTGCGGCTGCCCCCCCGCTGGCTGCGCTACGTGGGTCTACTAGCTCCCTCGGTGGGGACCCTGCGAAGGACGATACAGGCCACGTTTCTTTTTGAGCCGCCCCGACTGGGTTCGAGTCAAAAGCCGTCTTGACTGCCGCATATGGAACTCCAGTTTAGGGTTTAGGGATGACCCGTAGAATACCATACGTACAGTACCATATACCGGTACATGCACGCACGCACACACGATGTACAGACGGCGAGACATAAGGATTCAGGCATCTACGCACCCGCCCATGCGTTGTACGGCATGGTCGTACGTGTGCACGGGAGCGTACTGCTGGGTCGTTGCAATGGGACATACGGGTAGCTGGATGTCATCATATGTTCGGCATTTTGGTGTACAGCAGATAGAGCGGGAAAAAAGCGGGAGCTGGTAGGAGTCGTAGGGGTGACATGCGGCGACCGCCACGGTACACACACGGCGCGTTGTTGATTACATAAGGATGGCCCACGGGTCCACCTTGTAACGGTTAATAATACATAAGGATGGCCCACGGGTCCACCCTATTACGGTTGCAGTACATCAGGCCCGATCTGCTTGTGTCACACCTGCCCCCCACTGCACGCCGTTCTCCCTCGGCTGTGGCAAGCAAGCCGAGCGCAGAGGAGCAATAATGTGTCACGGATGTCGCCTTTGGGCGCCCGCTGCTGTTGAGACGTACGCATTGTATTGTACCAGGGGTGCGCAATACCGTACCAGCAGAGCGAGAGTTGCGGTGAAGGCACCGTCGATTGAGACAGGTCAATTACAGATAAGAGTCCTGTGCTCGAAACGACCCTCGCGTGCTTTGGTATGTTCCTGCTGGGCTCTACACCTCACCTGCTTCCGACTTATGAACGAATTATCATATAACGAACTCGCGCTACCTGTCGGAGTCAGCCAAAGGCACCGTCACCCGTCAGTCGATTCGGAGCACGCGCGCGCTCCCCCGAGGGAGGTCCCACGCACTTTACGGCATTGCAACTTTGGGTCGCTTCCGGGCTGCTGTCAGACACATGTCGAGCCTGGACCCTGGAGGGCGGGGGGGGCGCAGTTCCGCACGCACGCGGTGGCGCTGCGTGTCGTGTATGCCGTACGTCCGCGCCTTCAACTAGTCCAGAAGGACGTTTTTCGAGAGGGGGGTTCGCGTGGGGATCGATATCGAGTGGGTTCGGTTCCTTAGCTTATTGTGGTGCGCACCCCGCACGTCGCACATCACCCCTGGAGGAGGAGGAGGAGGAGGTATCCCATGGGGTACCAGAGCGCGCGGGCAGCACCGCTGCCGGGCGCAAGTGCGCGGAGTCTCGCACAAACTTCGTTCATCTGTGAGGTCTTCCGTTCAGAGGTACCGTACATGGTTCGTACAAGTACTGTTCATGGTACCGGTATGGGTCTTGTACATGTAACGGCGGCAGGGGACGGACAGCATCGGCCGGGTTCTTAACAGCATCGCGCGCAGCGTTTCTCCGCCACGCGGTAATATGGTAATAATCGCTTACTAATCCCGTGTACGGCCGCGTACGGCAATGTGGGCTTCCAGCAAAGATCGCTTACTAATCCCGTGTACGGCCGCGTACGGCAATGTGGGCTTCCAGCAAAGAGCGCGCACGTGTACGTCAAAGGCCGGGTCCCAAGCGGCACACGAGCCCAGCAGCTCGGGGCCTGGGGCCCTGGGCCCAGTTTACGAAAAAACCAGCGCAGCGCAGCTCGTTGCTCGTGCCAGTTCAGGTCAGTTCATGAGGTCCGCCTCGCTGTGCATTGTCCCCAGTTCTTGCGATATCACCTCTCACACACATCCAAAGCGGCGGACTGCGCTGCCCGCCAACCTCCGCCGGCAAAAAGCAACCGCACCTATAACCAAGTTGTATGCACCAGCAACGAACGCCACTACCGTACTCCGGTGCAACCCATCAGCCGCGGCAAACGCCACGAAGACACCACGCCGCGCATTACACATTTCCCCGCCCTCTCTCACTCTCTCTCTTTTTGCTCGAGTAGCGTATAGTTCATCAAACCGAGACAAAAATAGTTATATATCCATCCATGTCATTGTAAGGCAACCAGCGCAGGCGCCTGCAGCGGCGCCACGTGTCATGGCAAACCGCCACACGCGCATTCACACGTACACACGCATACACACGCAAGAAAAACAAAAAAAGCAGCTGAACCCAAGCACACTGTGGAGCGCGCGAGCAAACAGACAGCGGACCTTGGGAGCCCAAACACGAACAGCGTGCGCAGCGCGACCCGAGGAAAAAGAGGAAGGACCGCCATTGCCCCAAAGCATGCATGTCCCCGAGGTCGCCATTTCGTTTCGATTACTGCAACGGATTATAACCTTCCCTTCGCCGCACCCCAGCGTCCCTCCCCTTTGGGTCAATGTGGAAGACAACAGTGCGCCAGGCAACGCCCGCCCGCCCGTCCCCGGACCCGCCCGCGCTGCTGCCCTCCCCTGCCCGGCGCTGCCGTGCCGTACTTCTTACCACCACCACCATCACCCTTCGGACAGCACCTTCACCGTCCGCAAACCAGCTGAACACCACAATCACCTCCCGACCATTGGCCAAATGTACGGCGGCGCCGTACAGTCAGACCCAGCTGTACTGCACGACACGAAACAAGCGCCGCAAACATGATTAATGATAATAACCCGCCCAAAGGGCAACTAACACCTTATCCAAGAGACACACTTAGTTCGCCCTCCATTTGTATCAAGAGTCGGAGCCAAGGCAGGCGAGGGCCATCGAAAGCGCAGTGCGTCTGCGTATATGCCCCAAGCAAGTCGACGAGTGGCGGACAAGGCTGGCCCCTTGTCTTGGCGCGCTTTTTTCACCTAGCCGCGAAACCTGGAGAGGAGAGGAGAATCCGCGCCTCCCCGGCCAAACGCATCGCACACACCCAGCGCACAGTAACTAGACCGCTTCGCTGCGCTTCCCGAGCGCCCTTCGTTCACAAACCACGGACGGCATATCATTTCACCCACATGTGGCCGAGCAGCAGTCGTACAGTCCGTACATTCACGCAGCACCACCAGAAATAGAAAACACACAGTGAACTGCCCTTTGAGCAAACGTACGTACGGACGTTCACAGATGGAAAGCCAACTCAAGCACGTACCCAAATTCACGCCACGCTGCGACCTAAAACCAGATGCCACCTGATTGTACGTGTCCCGCGACGCGTCCGCCCATTTCTCTCCCTCACTCTGCAGTCGCCTAATACGGCGTTCAGCGCCGTACTTTTATGCTTCCGTACGCCCATCACAACTTGGTGAGATGGATGCAGCTGTGTCCAACACCCTCTGCGCCCTCCTGGGGACCGAGACCAGGACCCTCCAGCGTATCTCCGGAAGCCGGCCCAAACAACCCCGCCCAAACAACCCCCACCCAGCCATACACCCAACGCACACACACACACACACACACAGCGGCTCAATTCTCTTGTACACACGTCGCAGCGCCGCTGCGCAAAGGGCGCAAGGTTGAGCCGGACCGGACGACAACAGCTCCACATTAACATGGTGTGCTAAAGCTACATGATATCAAAGAGCCCAAGTTGTTGTTTGAAGATGACAAGGCAGCCAATTCAGCCAATTCCAAACAGAAACGTACACAGAGAACGAACGCACGGACGCCGCACGACACGAATCTCTCTCACAGATCTGTACGGAACGCACCCGCCAGGATCTCAATCACCACCCGGCAGCACCGAATCCAAAAGGAATTTTGTCGCTATACATGCGTTGTTGCCGTCACCGCCGCCGCCGCCACCTAAGACGACGACAAAGACGACTGAGCACAACACGTTCAGGACAGGCCCCGAGGACGTCTGCCGGCAAGACGGCACACTACTGATCGCGCCGTACGATCTCGCCGTCAGGCCGTACGGTGTGTGCGGTGTGACGTACATCGCCGCAGGCGCTTCACAGTGCACAAAACATCGCAAACCGAGCCAGTCACACGGAAGCAAAACCAGAAACCGGAAGAGAGACAAGACATATAGAACAACAGAGAGCGAAAGAGACAAAAGCCGTAACCAGTCCCAAGGAACCCCGCCCGCCAGTTTCCGCCAGCTTCCCCCGCCCGCCAGTTTCCGCCAGCTTCCCCCGCCCGCCAGTTTCCGCCAGCTTCCAAGGCGGAAACCCGCGGCCGGAACGAACCGTGAGCCCAGTTGCGTCCGCAATGACCTGCTGCGCCGTACCGTCCGTACCAAATTTCTCAAGGCCGCCGGCCCAGGCGTGCGCCCCCAAGGCGCCCTCCCGAACAATCCCTCAGTCTGCACACATCAACACACACTCACACGCGCACACGTCTTTATTTGGGGGGATGAGTGTGTTTAGAAAAGAGACCCACCCGACCCCGCCAAACCAAGTGGGGGGATGTGTGTGTGTGTGTGTGTGTGTGTGTGTGTGTGTGTGTGTGTGTGTGTGTGTGTGTGTGTGTGTGTGTGTGTGTGTGTGTGTGTGTGTGTGTGTGTGTGTGTGTGTGTGTGTGTGTGTGTGTGTGTGTGTGTGTGTGTGTGTGTGTGTGTGTGTGTGTGTGTGTGTGTGTGTGCGCGCGCGCGCGCGCGTACTGCTCCCCGCCACGAGCGAAACCAGCGCCTCCGTGACCTGGATTCAGAGTCCTTCCAGTACGGCAATGCTCCTGTGCCACATGAGGCATCGTGCCCCGCCGGCTCTCCGACCCATGGGCCACTGACCTTACCGCCGTAGTACCGGGCAGCCATCACGTCCCAACAGCCATGTGGTGCGACCGGGCGCCAGGGACCACGGGCCAGACATGTCGTTCGCGCGGATCAGGACCTAGACCAGCGGGTCGAATCCTGGACCCGTGGGTCGGCTTCCGGACCCGTGGGTCGAATCCTGGACCCGTAAGTCGGCTTCCGGACCCGTGGGTCGAATTCTTCCGCCTCCGTCAAAGAGAGGTGGACCCCTGTGCCTGGATGCGCATGTCAGGCAGCCAAGCGCAAACCCTTTTCCACTCCATCGAACTAATGTCCATTCTGCAAGATCATATATACAAACATACACACACACACAGGACAGGGTATGGGTGGGCTTCTCATCAAACACACACACGCCACCTCACATGACACTCCAGGGGACACGCCTCCTCAGAACATCTGTAACGCAAACACACGCACATACACAAGCACATACACAAGCACATACACAAGCACACATTGAACACACACACACACACACACACATATTACGCACACACATATTCCCCAGCCGTGCGTGTGTTTGGCGGGGGAACCCGTCCGCCCCCAGCCGTGCGTGTATGTGGTGGGTATCTAGACGGCCCACGTCCCACTCCCCAACGTCCCGCGGCCACACCGCCACAGAACAAGGATCTCCAAGAAACACTACCGCACACGACCCACACGCAACGACACGGTCCCCACACCGCCGCCACAAAGGAGGGTTGCTGGCGCGAAGAGACGCTTTGTGGCTAAGAGATACCCAGACCCAGATCAACACAGGCTCCATCCAGTACTATTCGCGGGCGGGGTGCGGTGTACGACAGAGTACAGCGTTCATACTAATTAACATGGCCGTACTACTGTACGAAAAAACGACACAAGAGACAACAGTCACTCGGACGGCTCAGTGAGACAAACCCAGCCACGCCGATTCGGATGAATGAAAAAGAGTTGTCATCTCATCCTCAGCACCGGTACGAGCAAGCCGTACACGTTGCTGCTGCTGCTGCTGCGGCGGCGGCTTTTGTCGCATGCAGCTGCAGACACGAGAGCTGTTGCCGTTAATGCGCCACGAGTGCCGTGTCAAGAGGGCGGCCCCAAAGGACGACCGTAGCGACCGTACCGGTGGCAGTAGCGGCAGCAGCAGCAGCAGCCCGCAGCAGCCCGCAACAGCAGCAATTGTAGCAGCACGACGCAGCGCCCGTTGCGGTGTAGTCAACGCCTTGGCATCTCCTCTGCTCGGGACCCTGCTCGGGCCTCCGGCTGCTGTGTCCACGCCAGCCAGAGTGAGCCTCAAAGCCCTACATTCCACAGACGGCCAGAGAGTCCTAGAGTCCAGGCAACCTTGATACCCCGCCCACTTCGATACCCCGCCCCAGCAGCTGCGCGAACCGCACCGCATCGCACCTCCTCCGCAAAAAACCGTGGCACACACACACGCACCTCCACACGCGCTCACGCAATCACGCTCGATCCCAAAGTCCCAAACCGCGCCCCGATTGGAGGTGATACGGGGTGACGAGGCGAGCCGCAAACGGTTCTTTTATTCCCAGTCTTCCTCCGTGGCCGCGCGGCCGCCGGCGACTCCGGGCTCGTCGCCACGCTGTCGCCTGCCGTACACCGTCGCCGCGGCGGCGGCGGCCGCAGCCGCGGCGGCGCCCCCGCCGCCGCGCCCGCCGCCGCCGAGGTGCATCCCGTACTGCGCCGCAACCCGCGGGTCATCACGATGGGGCAACAGGCCGGCGGCGCCGCCGCCGACGCTGGTGACGGAGGCGGCTCGGCTCCAGCCCTGCGGCGGCGGCGGCGGCATCCCGTCGGCCCGCTGACCCCTCTGCCACGGCGACTGCTGCCGGACTGCGCCGTGCGCCGCCGCTGCCAACCGTGCGGCCGCCGCTGCCGGCGCGTCCGCGCCGTCTGTCAACCCGTCGGCGCTGTACGACCCGTACATCGCTTCCTCGTCCTCGGCCGCCGCCCGCGCCAGCTCTCTGGCGTCGTTGGCGAAGCGTGCCGCCGCCGCTGCCGGTGGCAGCGGCCCCCTGTGTACAAGCCGTACCAGCGGCGACGGCTGCGCCACCGCCGCCGCCGCCTGGCCGCGGCCTAGATGAACCCCTCCCTCCCCGGCGGCCGCCGCGGCAGCGGCGGCGGCCGCTGCATAGACCTCCGCCAGTCTCGACGGGTCCATACCGCTAAGGACGTTCACGGCACCGCCGCCGCCACCGCCGCCGTCGTACAGCGCGTGGTGCGAGTCCTGGTTCCCGCCATACGTGTCGTCATCCGCCATCCTGTGAGCTCCGCCGCCGGCGCCAACAGGACCTATATCGACACTCCTGGGTCTCCTGTCGACGCCGCCGCCGCCCATTCCGCCACGACCGGCGACGGCCGCGGCGGCGGCGGCGGCGGCGCCCATGCGCTCTTTAAGAACAGCGGCCGCCGCGGGGTGCTGCAGCAATGCGTCGTACACGGCGCCCCGTCGGACACCCGGCTCCATTTTCGGCCCGACGGCGAGCGGCCCCGCGCCGCCGCCGCCGCCACCGCCAGCGGCCCTGAGCTGCTGCTGCTGCAGTGCCTCCAGCCGCCGCCGCAACCTCTCTAGCCGACGCAGCCTATCGTACAACTCCATCTGCTCGAGTTGGATGCTCAGCAGCAGCGCCGGTGCGCCCACCGACATCAGATGTGCGTGGAGCTGCTCGTCCTCAGCGTCGTAATCGTCGTACTCGCCGTACTCATTTCCGGGACCAGGGTCGCCGCCGCCGCCGCCGCCCCCCATCCAAATGGAATCGCCGCCGCCACCGCCGTGCATTGACCCCGGCGGCGGCGGTGACGAATCGCTTCCGCCGCCGCCGCCGCCAACCCTGCCTGTCGCCGAATGCATCGGGGGACCGGTGCGGGGGAGGGGGCCGCCTCTGCCGCCACCACCGACCATGTACGGCGCCTGGCCGAGCGCCGCGCCCGAATCCATACCCGGCCCAGTGTGCGCAGTACCCGACGTACGTACGGCACCGACCCGGAAGCCCGCCTGCCCCATGCCACCGGGATCGCCCGCCATGCCCCGGCCGACACCTCGCTGCGCCGCTGCCATGCCGTACCCGCGGCCGCCGCCGTATCCATCGACGTCGCCGTCGTCCTCGTCAACGCCGTACATGCCGCCAGGCAGGAAGTTCGGATCGACGGGTCCCGCTCTGTGGTCTTGCTGTGACTCGTCCATTTCGAGGTCGCCGCGACCCATGGTTCCGACGAGCGCCGCCGCTCGACGCGCCGCCGCCGCCGCCACCGCCGGACCCGTCAGTGTCGGCGGCGGCGGCGGCATGGACGCCTGCCCCGCCGCCCCTGAGTTCTCCTGCCTAGCACCTGCGCCGCCGCCACCGCCCCCCACCATCCCTTGGGACATCCGACCCGTGGGTCCGTCGCCGCCGCCGCGACGCGCCGCCGCCACGCCACTCTGCCGCCGAAAATCTCCCTCGCGCTCCTCCGCGAATTCGGACGCGGTCTGTCGTTTGACGTCCTTCTTCCCGCCATCCTCACCGTCACCTTCGCCGTCGTACTCGGCGGCCCTGCCCGCGCCAGTGAACAGCGCCTGCCGTACTCCGCGCGGCGGCTGCTGCGCCTGCTGGGGCCCCTGACGCCGCTGCTGTCCACCCAGTGGCGGCGTCGGGGATTGGGTCTTACCGCCGCCACCGCCGCGCTGCGGCCGCTCTCGTGCAGAGACACCATTGGCGCCCTGCATGCTCAGCGAGATCAGTGCTGCCGTACCCTCGGCCTCGTCCTCGCTCGGCGGTCCCGCCGCCGCCACCGCCGCCGCCGCCGCGGCGGCCCCGGCGTGCAGATCCGCAACGCTGCCCGGACCGCCGCCGCCGCCGCCGCCAGCGCCCTCGATCTTGATGCCCAGGCCGCCAGCGTCGCCGCCCGCCGCCAGACGCGCCGCCGCCGCCGCGGCCGCCGCGCCGCCAGCGCCTTGCGCGCCCGCCATCATCAGCAGGTGTTGCTGTTGCTGTTGGAGCATTTGCATCTGATGCTGCTGCTGCTGCTGCTGGGTCAGGAACGCGTTGGCGTTGGCCTGCTGCGCCGCAGCCGCCTGCTGCTGTTGCGCCAGCCGTTGCGCGGCGGCCGCGGCGCCGCACGACGAGGAGCAGACCTCCCCCGATCCCGCCCGATGTTTCATCATCTGCGGCGGCGGCGCTTCCATGTCACCTCCAGCGCCGCCACTCGCCTCGCCGCCGCCGTCGTTCGAGTTGGCGCCGCCGCCGCCGCCGCCGCCACCGCCTCCCTGCTTGCGCGGCCGGTAACGGCGCGCGGGGCCCTTGGTGACGGGCATGCCGTGCCGCTCCAGCCACTCTCCCAGGGGCTCCAGATCAGGCAACACGCGGATGGAGCGGTACCACTTGGCCATGTTACTGCCGCCGATCTGTGGGCAGTAACACGGGAAGCCACGTCGGACGGCGGCGAATGAATAAAACAGCAAGGTAAAAGGGGACCCCCTACACCGGCCGACTGTGGCAACCGACGCAAGCACATGGTCCCAACAAACAAACAAACAACTGACATCAAACGATGCAAACGGGCGCCAAGACGCGAATGCGACCCATCGTTCTCGGCCCTGTACGGCAGACACGGCCGACCGCGCGGCTTGTGAAGGCGCAGGACGGTCGTCCAGGGTGCACCAGCGTCACCCCCAGGTCACCCCCCAACAGGCCCCCAAACACACACACACACACACTTTTCTCCTTGATAACACACACACACGCTCAGCTTTTCTCCTTGATAACACACACACACACACAAACCGATACACACCGTCCCTTCCCCTCACTCCCCTTAGCAATCTCCCCCCTAAGGGCCCCCTCGGCTTTGTGGTACTTTTTTACCCTTTTACCCCCTGTGACATTATCGCTTACCTACGTCTGATTCCCCCCTACCGTCGACCCTTCCGTTGGTCCTGCGCTGCCTTGTCCTTTCTTCTTCTCGTTCAGAAAAACATTAAATCTACTCTTTGGAAATGCTCCTCCCTGACACCATAGAACGTGTCCTCCTCTGCAACGCCCTTTCTCCCTCCCCCTGTCTGGACGTATGATAACGATAACAACAATGATAATAATATTATTGATGCCTACCAAACCATACGCCCATCTCACATCCGAATACGCGCCCTCCCCGCCCCCCTCCCCCACAAATGCCGCGGGTGGAATCCTCAGCGCCCACAGCCACCTCCGCCGTGCCTTTCACGCCGTACCCTGACGTGCTGTACGCCTGTACCTGGCCGTACATACCTTTTCAAAGTGGCTCCTGCTAATCAACGTGCCTTGGTACCGAATGCAGTCCATTCGGCTCATGTACAGCGCCGGCTCAAACACGCCGCACGCGTGGCCCCTGACGTAGCTGCCGTTGCCGTACCGCGCGTCCTCCTCCGCTGCACGGCCGCTGCCGACGCGCACCGCCACCGTCACCTCCACCGGCGGCGGCAGCTCCGCCGTGAACATCGCGCCGGCGCCGCCGGGCCCGCCGCCAAAGTCCATCCCGTCGTCTGCGTCGCCGCCGTCAAAGTCCGGCGGCGCGGCCTTCCGAATCACCGTCGCCGCGGCGCCGCGGCCGCCACCGCCGCGGCCGCCGCCACCCGCTCTCCCACCGCCACTCATGGCACTGTTCGGATGCTGGCTCATGGACGGCGGCGCGGCGCCGCCGCCGAGCGCGCCGCCGCCGCCGGCTAGCGCCGCCGGATCCATGCCCTGCGGTGTCTCACCTCGGAACCCACTCCGGTCCAGATTCGGAGACGCCGCTGCACCATCAGCCGGGGCGGAGCGCTTCCGGGGCCGCCGACCGGTTCCACCCGTGTAGTCCCCGCCGTCTCCATCCGCACCGGCGGCGGCAGCAGCAGCTGCAGCTGCGCCGGTTCCGGCTCCCCCGGCAACGGCTCGGCCGGCTCCGCCGCCGCCGCCGCCGCTCTGAATCGGCTGCCCTGTGCCGTAACCCCCGCCGGTCGCGGTGCCGCTGAGCGGGTCTGCCGCCGCCTTCATGTGCGATGCGCCGGATGCTCCGAAACCCGCTCTGCCGCCGCCGCGCGGCCCGGCGTCGTCCTGCTCGGCGGCAGCGACGGTGAAGCCACTGCCAGGCCCGCCGCCTCCGCTGCTGCTATCCCCGCCCGCCTCCCGGCTGTCAGGGTTGCCATATCCCATATTGCCAACATGTGCTGCCAGCATTTTGAGGCGCTGGAGCACCCCTTGAGGGCTATCCGACATGCCGTTCATCCCTTCACGAATTGCGCCGCGCTGCTGCTGCTGCTGCTGCTGCTGTTGGTCATCTCTGTCCATGTTATCCATGTTATTATGCATATTATTAGCGTCTATTGCTGCTGCGGGCGAGGCGCTGCCCTTATCGAGCAGGTTATTGCCGTTCTTGCCGTTGGTACCGTTACCGTTACCGTTGATGTTCATATACTTCTGCGCCCTGACGTGACCGTGAGACAGTGCGTTGTTGTTATCGTGTGACTGCTGTCGCTGTTGCTGCTGCGGTTGTTGTTGTAGCTGTTGCTGCTGCTGTTGCTGTTGCTGCTGTTGTTGTGGCGGTACCTGCGGCGATTGTTGGTCTCGATCTCGACTCGGCAAGATCGCATTCGGTCGCTGCGCCACCGGTCCGGCGGCGTGGGGCGAGGCGCGCTGGCCTGCCGTTGAGAGGGCGCGGGGTGAGCCGATGCAGGCACCGCAGCTGTCGCTGCTGCCGCTCTCGGCACTCAGACCCGCGGCGGCTGTGGCCAGGTCCTGTAGCTTCGGCTGCTGCGGCCTCGACCTTGGTTCGTGTTCGCGGGAGCCCGACGGCTCAGCGGGTGCCAGAAGCGCGCCTGGCATGCAAGCGCTGTCCAGCCCGAACGGACCGTGATGACGACAGCAACCTCCACGGACTTGATACGAAAATGGATACGGGTCCTGAGGCTGTTCGACGCTGCAGCGGGACAGGAGGTACAGGGCGAGGCAACGGGCAGCGAGCACCGACGCACGTCATAGATTGACAACTGTCAGAGGACGGTCAGCCTACACACAAAAACGAAGCTTACAACAGCTGATGGTCATATAAGTCAGAGGGTTTTCTATCATGGCAGCTGCGCCGAGGCTGTTTGGGAAGCTGCGGCTCCGGACAAGGTGAAAGGCCACGTCGCACACAGACCGAGCCCAGCCCCGTATGCGATAAAAATACTATGGGAATATGTATGGCTTTATAGCCAGTGCGAGTCCAGAATGTCCGTCCATTGGTGAAGCCCGCCCTGCGACCTCCCGTCCAACTCTCACGAAGATGTGCCGCAGTCCGCCTGCTTCCAAGCGAGGAGTGGTCAAGTTGCTTACTTCAAAAATGCAGAGTTGCCGTAGCCGGAAGCTGGCCCAGTTGCAAGCAGGTTTTAGGCAGCGCCGCGTTCGACACGACTGCTGCGACGAGAAGGTTTGACGTCACCGTTAGCCCAGGCCAAGAGAAATCAAAAGCAAATAAGGGACAAGCGAGGAGTAGCAGTCATGCCGCAGCCGTTGCCAGTCAGTAAACCCATTCAAAAGATTCCCAGATAAATTTCAAGAGTCAGCGGAAGCGTGTTGGAGACGAATATCGGTATCAGTCTGCCCTTTGCCCAAAGGTATCGTTAAGGCTTTTCGTCGAACATAATTGGTGTACGGCACAAGTGCATGTCCGTCTCAGCCCGTTGCGATGAGCTTTTTGTGGGACGAAAGGCCACTCTTCTAATCATTGCTTTGGTAAGGACCAAAGTAACCGCGTATCCTGGGATATCATCGGTAGTTCGCTTTCACAACGTCGTTCAACTCAGACAACTAAGACGTGAAACTGGGGTCACCTGTATACGAAAGCTGCGCATGAAAAGGTTGCAGCTCCCCTATCAACAGCGAAACAAGAGGTAAAGGGGCGGGCATAAAGATGGCGGCGGTCCCGCAAATGACGCCGGATCATCGCACAATGCGCGACTAACCGACCTGACGTATGTCACTAGCTTGTTTTCGTGCGTGAAACCTAATGGTGCATATTTAACCACATTCTTTCCTTTTTTGCATGCTTTGGGTTTCTGCTTCATTGAGAAAATCACATCGAGGCTTCGATAATCGGGTCGTGAATCGAATATAACGCGATCGGTGTCAGGTCCATTAGCTTGGGGCACGACTTAAAATCATACTTTCAAGTTTGCGACCATCAGTGCAACGGATAGACTTTTTATGATCTCGACGATTTCGTTTGCCCTGGACCGTCCTGGCTTGCAACCAATCAGTTGCATGCGCCTCGCAAGTAAAACGCTTTAGAGACCGACATGATTATCACGACGTTGAAGCTTCGATTGCCGACGCATCGTACATCTATGAGAAGTCGTTGCTAATTTCCAAGCCGCACCGCCACCCGGCTCAACAGGGCTCAACCACCAACGCGAATTCGCAGATCAGGAAATCGAGGCAACCCTCATTTTCATGGCTTCTGAGCCGAAGCCTCTGCCTCGCCCGCGCCAGGGGCGGCCTCGACGAATACTGCGAATAAATGCTGCTGCCGTCCTGCGGTGTTGCCACCAAAGAATCCTCGACGTCAGCGCCCTCCAAGCTCCAACCCGACCGATTCCGATACAGACGTCGTATGTGCGCTCGCTCAGAACGCTGCGCTCGTTTGAAAGGCCAATTGTCCCTCGTGCCACGCGACCGAAGACAGTATCCATTAGGATGACGCGTACGGCGGAATGGCCCCAAAAATGGCTCCGACCATCGTGCATCGATCGTCAGATCCGTTCGTAGCATCCCCATGCTCTCCGAGACCGCTGCGACCTTCCGCCGCTCATGACAGCCGGTGGAGACTGGAGAGGCGGAGACCGCCCTCAGCTCCACCCCATCGGGCACTGCGGATCTGCGGTGCACGACCCTGCACACATCTGTGAGGGCATGGGAAGGAAGGGGCAGCACGTAACATCAAGGTATACTGCCGTATGCGGAGACATGGAGGTGCGGCGCTGCCTAATAGTCAGGTCGCACCAACCATATTCACTGGAGGCGCTGTCGGGTGCGCTGATTGGGAGGTTTGACCATGGGGAAAGGAGGTGCCGATGTGTTGCAGCAGCCAGAGCAAGGGCCTGCATCGGGAAACAGTCGCAAATGCGCCGTCAGTTATCAAGCGTCTGACCACATGCTCGTAAGGAATCGGGTATGAATCCCGGCTTGTGAGGTGGCCTCGTGCCGGTGGTAATGCCAGGGGCAATGAGGGAGGTGGGGGGAGGTGCTGGCCGCAGAGACAGAGTGACGTTTCCAACGCTGGCCGTGGCGCAGCAGGCACACGCGCCCCTGAAGCACAGGCGCTAGGAATGGTGTTCAGTGCGCTGCGCCTCCCGCGTTGCAGTTCCCTGCAGGTCCGGGCAGGGTTCACGGATGCTCGTCGCGACCAACAACAGGACCAGCAGCAGTGCCTTCGCAGGCAAACATGACCGAATTAAAAATGCCCATTGTCTTTTGGGGTCAATTGACAGATTCATAGAGCGACTAATTCAGCAGCGACTGCGCAAACAAATGGGAAGTCTGTGCAGAGTGGGCTCATCAACGTTTAACTTTCGCCTAGTAAAATACATCACAGTGAACTCTATTGATGCACCAGCGGTTCCTGAATGGCAGTTTTTCGACGCACGCGCATATCGCTTCGTAGCGAACGGAGTGCGACAGACATTGCGAACGAATCCAGCAGCTATGGCCCTACCTTTCAGTTCTTGTTGTGAAGAGGGTTCCAAAACCGTGGTGCAAAGATGATGCCATAAACTGAAGAGACACGCACAAAGCACTTCGGTGGACTACCCCAGGACCTCTTAATGTGGCTCTCATATTGTCGCCCCGATATCATGACTTTGAGTTCGAATTGATGTTGCTGGAAACCCAAAACGCCATCTGACTGGTTTCGGTGCAGATCGGATTGCGCAGATTGTCCAGGAGTCGGCTCGAGCACATGTAAGCGCGGATACATAGAGCAAATGTTATATAATATACAATGTTGTACGTTTGTTTCTAGTAGGGGGCGGGGGGTTGTCACGGCACCCTCGCCGTACGCAGTTCAACAGTTACAACGATCGTGCAGCGACGCGTAACTCTTGCTGTGGCACTACGACAATTCGTATAAGCCCTATCCTTTTATTTTATTGACACGAAGCAGCCCATCAACGGAAGTTAAGGATACGCTCTGAAAGTTCTAGCACGTGTTAGTTTTCGTTTTACATCCTGCATTTGAATACGTGCACGCTTGTCCATATCCAGTTCTGACACTCCTCCTTTCGGCGTTGGACATACGACTGACCTAAAGCCAAGAAATTACACCCGGGCCAGTGCATGCAAGACCAAAATCACTTTATGGTCACCAGTTTGCTGCCCTAAATCCGCGGCATTGACTGGATGTTAAGGAAGCGGTATATGCCCACGTCGGCTGCGTCACCTTGCGTCACTTTGTCACGGCGAGCTCCCAAATCACTGCAGAAGCTACACGCCAATGTGGGCAAAATGTCAACTGCTGACAATCACTCCATGCGCTGAAGAACAGCTCCGGGCATGCGATACGCACCGCGCAGGTTTGTGTCTGTACGGCACTCACTGATTAGTGGCATGGCCGCATGCGCACCTGCCGCGCGCAGGGATACCATGCGCTCTTAAGCCGTGGTGGCAAACAACGTCCGTTGGTGCGGCAAGCCGCGCACGGGGCGCAAAAGGGAACGGGCCTCATTCTGATATATCCGCTTTGCTACCCATCCAGCCGGAACCCCACTGCCAAACTCCTGCTACCCCCCTGCTCCGAATCCAGCCCCTAGCGACTGGATCTCCGATGCAAAGAGGCTTGCCGTACTGTGTAGCCTTCAGGTTCTGGCTGTTAACCAAAACCTTTCACCTTTTGACGGAATGGCCACGCTCCCACGGCGGATGGACCCCTCTGGCACCCGTGGGGCTGGGGAGAGGGAGGGAGTGGAGGAGGGGGCTGGGGAGGGGGAGGGCGGCTGTGCAGAACTGTCCTATAAATGCGGCCTACCCAATACGTGAAGGTTACAAAACACAGGCAACTCCTGAGATAGATACCACGTCCTGGCGCTGCTTTCCCACCTTTCCCCCGAGCATCAGCACACCGAGCCATGTTGTTTGCTCGACGAAAAGGACCGGAGGCGTGTTGGCCCTAGAGCTGGGGCTTGGGGGACCAGCCTGGCGCCCGAAAATGGCTGTGTCTCTTAAAGTGATGAATAAGTTACCGGTTATCACCAGTTATCAACAGAGTTTGTGTGCGCGTGGCCGCGCGGCAATCTCGTGGCACCGTCCACCTCGACGGGTGGACGCCTCGTCAGCCAGGTACAGGTCACCTGCAGCAGCACCGGCACCTCGACCGGAGCATGCAGACCTAGGATACAGGATGGCCAACCGACCCCAAATCATTCAGGTGTCCACCTGTCCCAACCATCTGCCCAACAATTCCGCCCAAACCGGCTGTGCGCAAGCCCCGCCTTGCCCCGCCTGCCCTCCTCCCATACCCAGTACACAACCACGCTGCAGTGAATGCACCCGCATCTCGCTAGCGCCCCCTCCTGAAACCCCCATCAACTCGGTTGGTGCGTGCAACCCACTTATGCGGCTTGCAGCAAAGTGCGGCCCTGTCACGGCCTTGAGACGGCCCCGCCTAATCCTGAGATAGAATCGTGCAGGCACTTCAGCCCCAAGGCATGGTGGTGCCTGTGGTTTTAGTTAGATGCGGCATTTCCGTTGCTTCGTTTTGTGTTAGTGTGCGATCATGCAGGGTAGGCTTCGTAGAGGGTGTGGCTCCCCCTAAACAATCCAATCACGTTGTGTGGTCGTTGGTGGGGGTGAGGGAGGGATACCCCAGGGCCATGGCATGCGAGGGCGCCATGGCTGCAAGCCAGCGCGCGGGTTGGGCGACGCTGACGCCTGCGACACGGTACCGTGAGTAGTGGCTTCAGCCCTAAACCAGGGGGCCGTACGGCGCCGAGGTGGTCGTCTGCATGCCCCCGTGGCCCTCCAAGACTACGGGCCACCGCTGGAGAAGTGACCCCGCCTTGGTGGGGGTGGTGGTTCGCTAATAGAGGCGCCCTGGTGGCTAACTCCCCCTGAGCGGGCTTTATCCCTTGCCATGGTTGGTTCTCAGGAACGGGGTGGTTCCCTGGTAGTGTGGGCCCGGGGAGTGTTTCGGTGCACTTGGGGAGCCTGTCCGGAGCGCCATGGTGGCGTTAGTTCATTTAGGCAGTGTATGGTGAGGAAGCCTCGGCTGTCACCGGGGCTGTCACCGATGACCCGCGGGGTCCGCTGTAACATCCTAATAATAATGCCATCGAAATTGAGCAGGTTGGGACCCCATACCGTAACCCCAATCTTTCTTACTGCGGGCCGTTGCTGAGACATGGGGCTTGCTGGCTAAGCGGTTCGGGGGTATCCCTTTTGGCTTGGGTTTGCTGTCCTCTGTCGTCTGGGTGGGCTGTAGTGCAGGTAGGATTCGGCCCGGGGGGGGGCTGTCCCTTGCCTGTGCGGAACGTGTGACAGGTCAGGACGGCGAACCGCGGAGTGCAAGGGGGCAGCCTAGTCCCGGCTCCGGACACTACGGTTGCTTGCTGATCCGGCTGATCCTGTGATACCGGTTGTTCGTGGTTGAGCACGGGACGTTTGTGTCCGACGGTTCCAACTCCGTACGCTGGCCTCACACTCACCATGAACAACGGGGGCGCTTCCCATGTTTGAGCCAAGGGTCCCGTGGCGGTGAAGTCAAGGGCCAAGTCATCGTATCAGAACGCGCCCGCCGGAAGCGTTGACTGTCCTTCGAGCTTCGACGACGTTCAGGGCCACTGACGTATGTTGGCGCTGTCCTCGTCAAGGATTGATTTCAAAGTGGTATGGGCCAGTGCAAAGAGCACTTCCACAGGCCATCCGAACGCCCGCTGGATGGACCGCAGTACTCGTACCTGTCGCGCGTTGTGAGCTATCGCTCCTTCCTGGCAGGGCGTTGCGCACAATCTAGATTGAATTGCACAATATTGATGCTGTGAAACATGTCAGGTACGTCCGGTCGGTCAGGAAAAACATTTTCTCAGGACTCGACTTGCCAGTACGGAGAATTACGCTGGTCGGTTACATTCCAGTGGCTTGGCACGATGCGCTGTCCTCACCCCTACTGCAGCCTTGACATCGCGCCTTCCTGACCATTTTGCGTACAACTGGTGTTGCAAAATGTCGAACTCGGCAAAGCTGTTGGTGCTTAATGCTGGGAGCTCATCATTAAAATTCAAAGTGTTTGGGTTAGAGCCGTTTGCTGCGGGAATTAGCGGAATGTTTGACCGAATCGGCGATGCCGTGAACTGCACGCTCAAAGCTAGCGCACCGGCGGATACACCGGGTGGCAAGCCTCGAAAATGGGAGCTAAAGATTCCGGCCAAGGACCACGTCGCGGCGATGGAGGGCATGCTTGGTTTCATCAAAGACACCGTCTCGAGCTCGTTCTCCCGCGATGTCTTCGCCGTCGGCCACCGCATTGTCCACGGCCTGGAAATCAGCCAGCCGGTGCTGCTCACGAAGGAGACGATCAGCAAGATTCGCGATGCGGCGGTTTTGGCGCCGCTTCACAACCCTCCCGGCCTCCAAGGCATCCAAGCCGCAGAGGAGGTCTTCAAGAGCGTGCCCCAGGTGCAGTCTCAACCCACATGCCATGTTTACCGCAGCGCTCCCCTCCCCCCCACATCATGACGGTGCTGCCCCAGCGTTGGGCTCTTGCAATATACATCTCAGCACCCCTGCAGTACATCAAGCCCGCCCGGTTGCCCCCCCCTCCCGTTCCTTCCCCGGCCCCCTTTAACCACCCCAGGTCGCGGTCTTCGACACCGCCTTCCACCAGACCATGCCCCCGCACGCGTACATGTACGGCTTGCCGTACGACCTATACGAAAAGCACAAGATCCGCCGGTACGGCTTTCACGGCACCAGCCACAAGTACCTGGTGGAGCAGGCCGCTGGTGAGGTGCCCTGTTGGGAACTGCCAAATCAGGGTTGGGGGATCACAACGCACGTCACTAATAGAAGCATGTCAGGGGGCAGTCCCGCCTGGTCCCGTGGCGGTGGTGCGACGTGGCGGTGGTGCGACGCCGTTGTCCCCGGGAGTGCAAGGCCAGGCCGAAAGCCATGTCCTTGTCGCGGTTGGGCCGGCGGAATCGCAGCCACACGGCTGCGACGGGGCCCCGCGGCCGCTGACCCACATCGCCTTAATCGGGAACCCACATCAATGCCCCGCTGCGCTGCCCATCACCGTGAGAAAAACCAACGCCAGCACCCGCACGTCGAGCATACTCCTCTTGCCCAGCAGAATTGGAACCGCACCAGGCTTCGATATAGCCCCTTCCCATGCACAGTTATGCGCAGCGGACCCTTCCCACAGTAGTGCGCAGCAGCCCCTTCACACAGTAATGCGCAGCAGACCCGCATTCACGGCCATTCGCCGGACCGTGCCTCCTCGCGCGGCCGTTTGCACCGGCCTGATCTCCCTCTCCCCTGACAACCACCGCACTGCACGTCATGACGCGATTGTCGTAACGCACGGTTTAACCGGACCCAGTGTCGCACGACACGTGGCCCGGCCACCTCCCGAGGGCGGGTGGTGATGTCTCCATGTCACTCGCCATCTGACCCCCCAAAGCATGTCTCCATGCCACGAAAAGCATGTCTCCATGCCACGAAAAGCATGTCTCCATGCCACGAAAAGCATGTCTCCATGCCTCTCGCCATCTGAACCCCCTGACCCAAATCACGAGCCCGTCCTCTCCGTGCCCACCCCGCCCGTCCCGTGTGCAGTGATGCTCGGGAAGCCGGTCTCCGAAATCAACGTCATCACCTGTCACCTGGGTAGGTGGGTGGGCCAGTGGGTGGGCGATCGGGAGCGGCAGGTGGGGGGCTTCCGTATCCCGCATGAAGGGTGCGACCTCATGCGCCATGCGGCGGGCACCGTCGCGCTTACCGTCGTGCTCGCATGATGGCTTCACTGTTCCTCGCCCCCAAGGACTCCCGAAGCCCCCACCTCCTACGCGCCGCCGTCCCCGCCGTGTCATCCCACCCAAAACCCAAATGCCCATCCCCGAAGCCCCATCCCCGAAGCCCCATCCCCGAAGCCCCATCCCCGAAGCCCCATCCCCGAAGCCCCATCCCCGAAGCCCCATCCCCGAAGCCCCATCCCCGAAGCCCCATCCCGAAGCCCCATCCCCGAAGCCCCATCCCCGAAGCCCCATCCCGAAGCCCCATCCCCGAAGCCCCATCCCCGAAGCCCCATCCCCGAAGCCCCATCCCCGAAGCCCCATCCCCGAAGCCCCATCCCCGAAGCCCCATCCCCGAAGCCCCATCCCCGAAGCCCCATCCCGAAGCCCCATCCCCGAAGCCCCATCCCCGAAGCCCCATCCCCGAAGCCCCATCCCCGAAGCCCCATCCCATCCCCGAAGCCCATCCCCGAATCGCCCGCCCGCCCGCAGGCAACGGCAGCAGCATCGCGGCGGTGCGCGGCGGCCAGTGCATCGACACCTCCATGGGCATGACGCCGCTGGAAGGGTGCGTGGCTGGCTTGGGGCCTGGCTGGGAGGGTGGGAGGCTGGCTGGGTGGCTGGCTGGGAGGGTGGCTGGCTGGGAGGGTGGCTGGCTGGGAGGGTGGGAGGCTGGGAGGCTGGGGGGCTGGGAGGCCGCCGGTCCGTCGCGTGGGTCGCTGCGGGTGGCGCGGTCCTGCTCCCGACCGCTGTCCATCGGCCTCCCTGCCTTGGGCTCTCCCTGCACGTCGGCCGGCGGGAGGCGGTGGGAAGGGTGGGTTGAAAAGAAAAAACAGCCCAGGGTGGGTGGGGAGGGTGGGTTGAAAAGAAAAAACAGCCCAGGGTGGGTGGGGAGGGTGGGTTGAAAAGAAAAAACAGCCCAGACACACGCAGCCCGGCAACAAAAACTTGGAGGGTGGGTGGCGGGCCCGCGGGCTGGTCACCGAGGTGTCCCATCGGTGGCACCGGACCAGGGCACGTGGACACTCGACGGACGGACGGACGGACTTACTGATCAGCGGCGAAGTGGCCCTTTCTCGCCCCCATTGCGGCAAGTCCGAACTCTCCTCGTCCTCCGCACCCTCGCCGGCCGCGCCCCCCTCCCCGCCGCGCCCCCCCCCTTTCGGTGGCGAGGTGTCGCGAAAGGCGGACGGACGGACGGACGGACTTACCCCAGTGGCCCTTCCCCGCCGCCGTTGCTTCCAAATCTGAACTCCCCTCACCCGCCTCACCGTCGCCCTCCCTACCCTCACCCTCACCCCCCTCATCGCCCCCCACCCTCCAGGCTGCTGATGGGCACCCGCTGCGGCGACCTGGATCCGGCGGTGGTGCTGTTCCTGCAGCAGCAGCTCAACCTGTCGGTCAAGGTGAGGCGACCCAGCTGGAGCAGCAGCAGGAGGGGGGAGGGGGCAGGGGGAGGGGGCAGGGGGAGGGTGCCTGAGCAGTACGAAGGGGGAGGCTTCGCGCCACGCCACGCCACGCCACGCACTTGACCGCATCTTCGCCCTACGCCTCCCCGCAGCCTTCCCACCCTTCCCCGCCCCGCGCTTCTCTCGGCTGCCGCCCTCCTCCCCCTCCCTCCAACCTCATCTCGATGAAATGAGAAACCGCTTCCCCTCCCGCTCCCTCTTCCGCTCTCCTCTTCCCTCCCCAGGACACGGACACGCTCCTCAACAAGAAGTCGGGTGCGTGGCCGCGGTGGACACGTGTCGGGGTTTGCCAAGAAACGAAAAACCAAATCCATGGCGTCGGGGATGGGGTTGCGCATCGCATGATGTCCGGCAGTTCGGGGCCCGGGCCGGGGGCGGGCCTGGGGTGGTGTGGGGTGGGGCGCCACATGGGGGGGCCGCGTCTGGGTCACCAGTCGGGAGGGGGTCCATTCGGGGGCGCAGCACGGGACCTGGGGGCCCGGATGAGAGTCGGCCCCGCGGCCCTTGCCCCCCGCGGAGAGGGAAGTCCCGGGGACGTCCCGCGGTTTCGCTGTCTTGCTCCGCCAGCCTCCAGCTCCCCCGCCTCCTTTGCCAATTTCCTATATCCCCCCCCCGCCACACACACACACACACACACACACACACACCTTTTCCTTCCCCATCCGCCCTGCAGCTTCTCGCGCCCACCCGCCCCTCCATCCATCCATCCATCCGACCCCTGGGTTACCGCTCCACCTGGCCCCACCCACCCGCCCCTCCACCCGCCCCTCCATCCATCCATCCATCCGACCCATGGGTTACCGCTCCACCTGGCCCCCACCCACCCGCCCCCGCCCCGCCGGGCCCCCACCCACCCCCTCTTCCCGCCACAGGCCTGCTGGGACTGACGGGCTCCAACGACCTGCGGGCCGTGATCGAGGGCGCCGAGAGGGGCGAGCCGCGGTCCGCCCTGGGCCTGGCCATGTTCGTGTACCGGGTGCGCAAGTACATCGGGGCCTACATGGCGGCGCTGGATGGACAGGTGCGTAGGGGGGTGGGCCGGCGGCCGGCAGCGGCGGGGTGGGTTGGTTCGGGGGACGGACCTGGGGGGCTGAGAGGGACAACGGGTTGAATACGAACGGCAAGCGGGTGGTCATGTTGCGACGGCAGGGATCGGGAGGCTGGGGGGTTGGGTGGGTGGATTGTGGAAGAGGTCCGCGGCTGTGAGGAACTGGTTGAAGGTACGGAGTGCGGGCACGTGGCCCAAGCCACACGTGACATGCAGCACCTCACGGTACCGTACGGCGAGAGCTGTGTGGCGGGGTGGGGTTGAGGCTGCGCGGCTGGTCTGCTGTCTGGCAGTCGTCGTTCAATCCCATATGGTAGCTCTCAAGCCCCCCCCGCGGCCGGTGCCCATGCCCATGCCCATGCCAGGGCCGGCCGGCCGGCCGCGTCAGTAGCTCAGTACCTGCCGGCGTCGAGGCGCTCCGGGCGCCTTCTCCCACCACACCTCGCGAACCCAATCCCACTCGGTTCACCACACTCGGTTCAACAGGCGTGATTACCATCTCACCGCGCCCTCGGCACTCGGGCCCCCCTCCGTCCCCCCGTTTGTGTTTCCGCGCGCACCCCTTCCTCCCCACGCTCCCGACGTCCTGACGAAACCCCTCTCCTGCGTCCCGCCTCCACGTTATCCGCGCTCCACCTTGACAAACAACCCATGACCTGTGGTCGGGCGGCAGGTGGACGCGGTGGTGTTCTCGGCGGGCATCGGCGAGAACTCGTCCATCATCCGGGGGCTCATCCTGGGGCCCTTGAAGGTGTGTAGCAGTTGGGGGCCGGGGGAGGAGGGGGGAAGGGGGGCACGAGGATGGGCCGGGACGCGGGTGCGGGTGTGGTCGGTAGCCGGGATGTGCCGCCCGCGTGCACCTCTCGAGGCCTTGGGCGTGCACCGCCACCACCGCCGTTTCCTTTCCAGTACCGGCGCCTTGGGTGCACCGCCATGCGCCATCACGGGCCAGCCGCTGCCTGGGTGGCCCCCTTGCCGAAGGTGCGAGCAGCTTGTGTGTGTGTGTGTGTGTGTGTGTGTGTGTGTGTGTGTTTAGAATTGCAACCCGCCCGCCCGCCCGATCCCAGGTGGCAATATACTTACCATAGAACCTGCGAGGAAAAACTTACCAGATGCAGGCGCGCGGACAAGGCAGCCGCGCCACCACCGCAAGGCAAATCATACCGCAAATACTAAATACGACGCACGCAAACGGATTGGTTACCGACCTGTAAAATATATGACGAATATATGGTGACGGTCCCCACGGAAGCAGCGTCGGTCGTCCATCATGCGGGAACGCGGAAGGAAGCAAGTTGTGAGGCAAAGCGGAAGGGAGCAAGACAAAATACAGTAACTAGGCAAGGTGAAAGCAAACAGGATGAAAGCAAACAGGTTACTATGGTGGTGGCGCGGCTACGGGTGAGAATCGCGGAAGGAGGGATTTGTAGGCAGGGACGCGTACGAACGCGGCATGGGTGCAGTACGGCAGTGTACGGAAGGGACGTCAGTGTGCCAGCGGCCGGTGGGGTAATGACATATGTGCGAATAATGCGGGTGTGATCCGGGTAGCGGGCCAGAGGAAAAGTTGTGTGTGTGTGTGTGTTGGCTTGGCATCTGCGGCAGAGCTTGGTTGGGAACTGGATCGGGGTCACTAGGGGAGGACGAGGACGCGGCGGCGGCCTACGCAGTGGCGCGACGCGGGCTCCTCCTCCGCGCCCTTGCAAGAGCGACGGGTGGCCTTGGCACCCTGGGGCCGTGGGTGCCATTATTGATATTGGTACGGTATCCCAACGTCCCGGAACTGAGTGTCGAATGGCTGATGTCGGCGTTGGGTTATGTGTGTGTTTGCTCTCCTCCCAACGTCCACCACTGTCCAGCACGATCCCTCCCCCCGCCCCCCGCCCGACGTCAGGGCCTGGGCCTGGAGGTGGACGCGGCCGCCAATGACGCGACGGTGCGCGGGCGCCAGGGCGACATCTCCGCCCCGGGCAGCGGGGTACGGCTGCTGGTCGTACCCACGGACGAGGAACTGAGCATCGCGGTGCAGACGCTGCAGGTGCGTGCAGGACGACGGGGTGGGCTCGAGACGGGGCGGATCGAGGGAATTTAAAATTTTGAGTGGCGTCCGGGGAGGCGGCGGCGGCGGCGGCTAGGGCGGTCGCCGAGTTTATGGGCGGGGGCGGGGGACCAGGGTGACAGCAGCGCGGGCGGGTTTGAAGGACGACACAGCGGGCGGGGGGGGGCGGCCTCCGCTTGCGAAGTGCCTCGGAAGTGCGGTGTGTGCCTCTTACGTGGTTGGTGACCTTTTGTGCGGTGCTTCTTCCGCTGACGGGGCTGGGCTCGTTGGGGTGTTGGGTTTGACGTGGCTCCCCGCGCCCGCCTGCCTCACATGCCTGCCCGCCTGCCTGCCTGCCTGCCTGCCTGCCCGCCTGCCTGCCTGCCTTGCACTCCGCCTTCTGCGCCTGCGGCCCCTGCTGGCTTGGCACTTGAGTCGTTGCTCGATGGGCCCGCCTACCCGACCCTGGACCGTGGCCCCTGCTGGCTCCGTGGCTTCGTCACTTGGGTCCGCCTCACCTCCCCTTCCCCTCCCCCTCCCCGACCCCGACCCCGTCCCCGATTCCAACTCCCGACCGCCGATGCCGCAGGTGGTGGGCCTGCCGAGCGCCACAGCCCCAAGGGTCGCCACGTGAGAGCTGTTGATGTGGAGGGACGTGGGACGGTACCAACAAGCTGGATGATTGGTACCACCGCCTCTCCACGCCACTTGGGTTCTTGCTTTGGCAGTTGACAAAGTTGGCATCATCATCGTCTTCACCATTTTTGGTGTTGGCTGCCCCAAGGGCGCAGCCTCCGCTGCCCTCCGCGGATCCTCGGACGGTGGTAGGAAACCCGGGGACTGTGTGAGAGAGCAGTGGTGTGCGGCGCGGGTGTTTGGGGGCAGGCCCCGCCTTGAGGGGTGTCGGTGTTATTCGGCGACGCAGGAGTGCGTGATACGGAATGAGCGATGTGTGTTGAGAGAAGAGACCCGCCCGACCCAAACCGAGCACGAATATACTTACCATATGATACCATGTGATGGGTGTGTGCACGGGTGTGTCGGGGGCTGTGCGACGAGCGGTACCTGCGAGCTAGCCCGGGGCGTCTTGGGGGCGGGGGTGTCTGGCTTTTGCGGTTTCACTGTCTTTATTGACAAAGGGGGTGTCTGGCTGCTATGTTTTTGCATTTTCATGTGCGCGCATGCTTGAGTACGGCGTGTACGACTGAATACAGCGTCCATACGACGATATACGGTATATACCGCTGGCCCCCCCGGCTCAGGACGGGTGTTGCATAGCTCGGAATTTCAATGACCAGCGCGCATCCTCGACGAGTGCTGTGCCAAGGAGTCCAAAGACCCGCCGCCCGTGCAAGCCTTGCCGAAAGGGCGGGGCGGGTCCTCACTGCCACTGACACCGCCCCCGCGCTGCGTGAGATGGAACACTTCGCGTGAGATGGAACACTTCGCGTGAGATGGAACACTTCGCGTGAGATGCCGCACGGAAGAGCTGGGAGCAACCTCCTGGTATCATGTGTGCAAGCGGCACTGACCGGTTTTTGGGATTGCATAGAGGTCAAAAGAGGTGCGCTGGTCATGTTACCGTGTCCAGTCACCATCCCGTTCTCGCACGCTACGCGGGTGGGTGAAGTCCGGGTTGGCTAGGGCGGCGGCGGCTCACCCCCTCAACCCCCCGGGCACTGTGCCGCACATCCCTCCGGCTGCGCTCCAGGAGCAATGTGATAACGTGATCTAACTTGATGCGGGGTGCGTCTTGGGACACTATGTAGGGCACATGGCGCGCAGTGCCGCACCGGGCTGTCGCTGGGGGTCTTACCGAGGTTGTCTGTCGATTGATTCCATGTGTGGTGTGGCAATCTGTATACACCGTCATACATCAGACATTCACCCAGTCCGGTCGGGTCGCGCGGGACACCCCGCTAGATACTCACCCCAACACAGTCTGTCCTCGGACGCCCCGTTCCCTGTCCGTATCATTTCTTGACGAGGAAGGCCCCGAGGACCTCCTGGCATCACACCCATCACCCGTTCCCGGTCTTGAACCGCGGCCCGGGAGCTCGTGACGTACGTATCTATCTGCTGGGACAAAGAACTAGGTGAACACGACGACGTTCGCGCCATCCATGCCGTTCGATGCCCCGCCAATCAAATGTCACCAAATGTCAGACGCGGCCAAACGTCGACCATTAATGTAACCGTTACAAGGTGGACCCGTATCCCGACCGGGTGTTCCAACGGGCCCAGATAGCTCGTAGGTGTCTCGTCTCATCAACCCCTACCAAGGACTGCGCACCCATCCTCCATCACCCGCGGGGGGGTCACGCAGCCATACCAGCCACTACACCAGGTTACCAGCGCGCCAGGATTGCCTCTCCTGGAAACCGCGCCAGACCCGCCTAATCACACGGCGGTGAGGGGGCGAGGATTCGAACCGCCGATCTCTGGACAGAATGCCAGTGTCTTTCCCATTGGACGACCCCCTACCATGTGACTGCGGGGAAGGACCTCGGTCCCACACAGCCGCAGGATCCACCACCACCAGGTAGTCAGCGCATACTGCAGGGACGGACACCGAGCTCGCATGACGGACAGTTCTGCGGCAGGCACAGCAGGCTGCAGGACTCGTCTGGGCCCCTCCGCCCCACGAGGGAGGCTGCGGAAGGGCTCCTTGATGCAGGTCATGATGCCGTATCCCGTACATGTACGGAGTGATCCAGTCGCACCCTTATGCATCCGCCCGCCCTGCTCGCTCCTCAGCGCACACACTCTTGGTGGGTGAGCCCGTACACCCTAACGTCCGTGCGATTACGCAGTACTTTGCAACCCGATACTCTTGTGCGATGAGCAACTCGTCCCTCACACTCAGCATGGCCCAAGGTCCAACAAGCAACCCCATTCTTCCATCATGACAACCGGTGCCTCTCAATACGGCAATACCGCGGTGATCTCTACCTGCCCTGCCAGCTCATCCATGCCGTACAATCCCGGTCACACATCATGTTACCCCTCATCCGGCTCCGGCAAGATACCCGCTGCCTGCATCTGGGCCTCCACCCACAGCCGCACGCCCACAGCCTCCACCTCCAACGCTCCCCTCCTCGCCCGCTGCCAGTCGACTGGGCAGCCCAGGTCGAGGAGACGCTGCAGCTGCTGCGGACTGCACCCGTATTCGATGGCGCTGATGAAGGTCTCCCCGGCCGGGTCCCAGGGGCAGCCCAGCTGTCGCAGGCAGGTCAGCGTGAGCAGGTCTCCGTGGCAGGCCTTGTTCATATATGACTCGTAGCCCTGCTTGTCAGGGGCGTGAATGTGAGCACACAAGGTAACATGGATTCGTTAGAGATCATCATGCATATCGTGTCACCAATTAACTCCACGGGTTCTGAACACCATTCTTTCACTCAACATGTGGACTGGAGAATCCGACAATAGACATGGAGAAGCAACGGTGCGGAACATCTGAGTACCTGCTTCGGGCAACCCTCGGCCGCAAGCATCTCCAGGAGAAGAACGCTGCCAGATCCAATTGCAGCCGCGAAGGTGTCCTTGGCCCAAGGGCAGCCCCACTCCCGCAGCCAACGCATCACCTCCACGCTGCCCGACTCTGCAGCCTCATAAGTCAGCCGGACCTCTGCCTGCCGCAGCGCCTCCTCGCCCTCCGGCCCCGCCTCGGGCCCCGCCATCCACCGCAGCACGTGCAGGTGACCTCCCCGGGCGGCCTCGCGGGCATCATCTTCCGTCAGGCGACCACCGCGGGCCTTGAGCTCCACCAGCAGCTCCAAGTTGCCCTCGCAGGCGGCCCGGCGCATAGCCTCGCCAAATAGAGTGGGCACGACATTGTCTAGCAGGTACTGCAACACGGGTGCATTGTGTACCCGCGCTGCAACCGAAATCAGTACACCGACCCACACCACATCGGTCAGTGCTCCCCGCTCCTGCAGCAGCTGCACGCGCTCCAGGGCGTCCGGCCCGACCTTGAGCACCGTCTCCGAGTATAACTGAACCTCCTTTTCATAGAATACCTGAGGAAGAGATAGAGCCACGTTACGCCCCGCCTGCTGCTCCAGCCACGTCAGCTTGGTTCGCCAGTCGGGGGTGGAGCTAAACACGGCCATTCTGATATGCTTTGCATCAGGAGAGAAAGGCCTGCTGCCAAAAAGTGAGGCACAAACCCGCTGGAGGGAAGGCAGGTCCAAGGTGATGGCTGCGGAACCAACCAACTCTGAAAAACCGTCCTGTACGAAGTTGTCCAACAGCTCGCACTTCTCCAGTAACCACTCCTCAATCTCCGCGTGGCCTTTGAAGAACGCAACAGACACCGCACAGTATGACACCGCCGTTCCATCGGCCAGCAGCTCCTCGCAGACGGCCCGCTGACCTGAGAAGGCCGCAACTTCCAAAGCTTCCTCTGATAGCTCCTCATTGTCCCCCGATTTGTCGCGCTCGTGCTGCAGCAGCCAACGTACAATGTGGAAGTGGCCGGCCGCTGCAGCTGAGTTGGTCATGACCTCCTCTAGGAAGTAGATTGGCCGCAAAGTGAGCAGCCATTGGCACACCTCCAGGCAGCCGCTCGCCCCGGCACCTTCGCACACGACGTCGTCGACATCCATCGCGGAGCAGCCTGCCGCCCTGTGAGCAAGCTGCAGGTTGGCGAGCACGCCGCTGCGGGCCGTGAGGGCGAGGAGCTGACGCCGCTACTTCAGAGTCATGTCCCGCGTGGAGTCCGGCTTGTCCCAGCGCCACGCGAAGCCATGCTGCGGCACCGGCTCTGACAGCTTGACTGTTGCGCGGCGCTTCAGTAGCTTCGCCACTGCTTTATTCAGCAATTTCAAAGTGCAAGCAACCTCATTTGGTGCGAGGTTATCTGCGACTAGGTCCAAGAATTCCATTGGCACGTCCGGACGAAGTTGCTGACCGCTCATCTCCATTAATTGATAATGTTTTGTAGTTGAACATATGGGGTCCAAGCCTCTATGGCTCCAAGTCGATTTAAAGTTGCAATCTGCCGAAAGCCCGAAAGCCTCACTTAGCTACAACGTTCCAGTTCATACATCCCGAGAGAACTGCAAAGAACATTATTAGTTTTGCAGATAGCATTGGTGAGTAGCGGCATTAATGCAACGTACAGCATGCCGTAATAATGACGTTGCATGCGGTAAACGCGCTCAGGTACGAACGCGCGGACCGCATGAGGTTACCCCGCGCGCCCTGTGAACCCCCAAAGTCAGCTTCCCAAGTTTAGTGTGTATCCTCGGGCGCCAGATCGTGGTCGCCGAGTGGGACGAGTCGCGCTCCTACCACCTACCTGGGCCTGGCCATGTTGGTGTACCGGGTGCGCAAGTACATCGGGGCCTACATGGCGGCGCTGGATGGACAGCAGGTGCGTGGGGGAGGGAGGCCGGCAGCTGCCGGGCAGCGGCGGGGTGGAGTATAGGAAATTGGTCGGCATTGGTAGACAGCGGGGTGGAGTGGTTCGGGGGAGGGGGCCGGGGCCGGGGACGTCCCGGACGGACCTGGTTAAAACGGACCGGGTTAAATTGGTAGGCAAGCGGGTAGTAATGTTGGATGGATAGGTGGGGCGGGGCCCGGGGGTGAGGTGGGGTTGCAACGAGGAAGGGGACGAAAACATTATTCATACATCGTACTGTGATACTAGGTGCGTGTGACTTCGTTTGGGACGAGATGCGCGGCAGCAGCCAAACCCCGGCCCCCCAGTTGCAACTTGGCAGGAATGGGTGCGCCCGCGCCGGAATGATGCGCCGGATGCGCCGGCGGAATGGGCCTGATTACTGCCTCGGCGCCATAGTTCACAGGACGGGGCCGCCAGCCGAGCAGCCGAATCGATGCTGTGCAGGGGTTGCGACATGCGCGCAGAAGCCGCAGGTCGGCGGGTCGGTCGCCGTGACCCGGCAGAGGCAAGCGCCGGCCCGGTTGACTAGCTAGCCAGGACAAGGGCGGCGGCAAGCGGCAGAGAACGCCGAGGTGGTCGCCCCTGGTCCGGGGTTAAAGGAAATCCTCTGAGGGGGGTAGACAGGTATGAGTACGCGCTGGTGCCTGCGCTGGCAGGAGCCGGCGAGTTTGGGTCTACAGTGCATTTGTTGGTTGGGGTGTTTCGTCTTCCGTTGCACGCGTGCGTGCTGTCGATCGCAAGAACGAATGCATGCAGATCGATCGCTCGGCGCCCAGGCACCTAAACGAAACCACTTGTGCTTCATTTGTGCGTGCATGGTCGCTGACGGTAAGCCTCAGTACATTGGAAGTTCTCGACAGCTGATTGTGGCTATTGTTGTGGTAGCTAGAGAGAATGGCTTGAGTGGGTAAAACCCGGGTACAACCAGCCTGACTCCGTCCGGTGCCCTATCTCCTCGGGCCACTTGCAGCTTTCATCACGAGCATAGCTCAGTTACAAACTGGAGCTGTGTTCTTCACATGATTGACACACAAGCTTCTAACCGCACCGATTGATTCAGTAGTGTCACCGAGTGAGTAAGCGGTCCCTACATCCGGCTGTTAGGGACGCGTAGTCCCCTCCTACCGACCCCCGCCGCTAAACTCCGTCCGACAGCACCGACCGCTGCGATGTGGGCGACGCAGGGGCAAACCCTAAACCCTAAACCCTGGGCGACGCAGGGGCAAACCCTAAACCCCTAAACCCCACCCCAGGCGGGATATGTATGTTTCCGGTAGATAGGCGGGCGTGATACAGTACCGTACATGCCGTAATAAGAGTCTTCTAAGAGTCTTCTAAGTTTTCACGAGAAGTCTTTGTATGGGCGCATCGAAGGGCTGCTCACACGCTGTCAAGTAAACAACACTGCAGAACACAACACACAGCGCGCGGTAAAAAAACACTTAAAGGCGAGCAGTTTGCTGTACTTCTGGCTTCGTTGCCTGCTTGTTTAGGCTTGTTCGCACCTTCACCACAGCTGGCTCGAAATTTTGCCACGTTTGACAAGCGCTTTCGGGGCCAATTTGACAAACGCGGATACCGACAAATCACGATGGCGCAATTTGCACCGTTGTGGATATAATTCTCTGTATCATTGTCCCTTTGTACATTATCGATTGGTGATGATGAGGCGTCGGAGAAGCGATGCTTGCGCTTGGTGCGGTATAATATTGCGAGCGACTTTCCTTGTATAGAGCGGCGTGTACATAATGCCCATATAATAACATTACTATTCCCTTGCCATTACCTGTTTGACAATTGGTGATGCGAATGAAGTGTGCTCGGGAGAAGGACGTACGTTCCCGAATTTATAGCTTGATTCCTTCTCAACCTACTGCTACTCAATATATCTCTATCAGCGATCAGCTGACTTCTATCGATTCAACGGTTCCCCGTACGTCTTCTGGACAACAACTTCGATCGGCAATGACTACATCGGCTTGAAGTGTTCTGAGATACCTGATTATTTTTTATCGACTCGTATCGGTTGAAGCGAGCGGCGAATTGCGACGCGACACGCGAGCGAGCGCTCCTCGGAGGTACGAAAGCCCTTCTCGGATTGAAGAAATTCGGCGACAAATTTACTGAGATTTGATTAAGCTGCTTTGATTGCGGTCTTCGGTGCAACAATATCGGCGATTCAAGCTCGGCGAGAAGACTTGAAGGGCGACTTCTACGGCAATTACCTATCGTCTTTATATATAGATAACTCCCTAAAACTCCCTTAAATATATGCGGAAGCTGCTTATCTTCCTGCAATTCTACATCGTGGTGCGGCGAGTATGATACAAGCTACTGCGTCAGTTGACTCCGACGGCCAGAGTAAAAGCGGTGGACCGTTACACCGTCGCGAATAAATTGCAAGCAGGACTCGCGTAGTGCGCAAAAGTTTTTTGGGCGGGGCCCCAGCGCGAAGCGCGTTCGGGGGGCCCCGCCCCCTAGGATTGCCCATGTCCGTGTGTCCGTGTGTCCGTGTGTCCGTATGTCCCTGTGTCCGTGTGTTCGGTAACGGCAAAACGTTCATTATCCGCTAAACTAATTCGCTATGTTTGTCATATTAATTGTCCTCTATTGCAAGGTAACTTTGGTTTGGCTGAAAAAAATTCTTTGCGCACAAACGGTCAAAGTAAAGCTCCGCGGTCCCCATGGACCCGAGTCAACATCCACCCAACGCCTCTCGCGCTCATATTTGTTGCAACGGGTGCCGCGTGATGAATACTTGAATTAGGAATGGGCGGCGCGTGCTAAATTGAACTTCGATAGTGTTCTGATGTTTGAACATCAAGATACCACCAACATCAAGATTTGCCTTTCTGTCTTGCCAGATGAATACAAATCAACAAAATGTATTGAATCAAAGTTTCAAGATGCAAAGGGATAGCGTACCGAGTGCCAACGAGTTATCCAGTTCCAATGGCCCAAAGTCCGGGTCTCACCGCGGCTTTTTCGCACCCTGTTTTTGCCTTACATTTGCTATGTAACTATTGATAGCAAACTTTAGAGGTTCACGTCTGCTGCGGGCGTGCAACTGAAGGGTTGCCTGCCTGCCGACGGACCAAACAACTACAGTTTCACGGCAAAACAAGGATGCTTCAAGCTTGCTTTGTGATCATCTGCTTGACAGACGGATGTGGTAGTGCAGAGGCGACTATCGGTACCATAGTGCCGATACGGTGACCGCCGTCGCCGGCGGCGCGTACTGCAGGATGGTTTCGGGGCTGCCGACGTGTTTGGGCTTGGTGAATCTATGCACGCCGATCCCCCTTCAACATCAACGACACCCCCAATGGCAACCTTTCACTCTCTCACACTGTTGCGCTGTAATAGAGTTCTCCTTCTAAAGCAATCGGCCTGTACGGATTATAGGGGGCCCCGCCCTTTTCCGGCTTCGAGGAAGCCGACCCCTACTTGTTTAGTCGATCATCGGTTCACGACATTTCTCTTTTATAAACTAAAATGTTTCTTTGAATTTTACTTTCTGTCTCTTGTTGGTTGATGAGGTTCGTGGTCCATGAGCCTCCTGGGAGGGTCTGGGCCTTACAAGCTCATCAAAAAGCTTGTAACATCATCATCACATCGCTGCCCATACACTGTCAAAGAGCGCCGCAGAACATATTGCTCAGTGCGCGGTAACAATGTACTTGCAGGAGAGCAGTTAGCTGTACTTCTGGCTTGCTTGTTTAGGCGTGTTCGCACCTTCACCACATGTGCGGCCAGCTCGATGTTCTGTCGCGCCTGACAAGGTCGTTCAGTGGGGGCCCGATGTAGATGGTGAATCGAATGCAGCAGGTGAATGTGACCCATGTCATCATCCCGGGAACTACGTCAGGTTACGTGATCAGAAAAAGTATCAAGCAATACATTGCGACATATCATAATCATTGCGTTTCATTGGTCTTTCTGTAGTATCACTGCACACGAATTCTCACGTACGTAATTCGGACTGGTGCTGCCTGCTGGCGAGAAGCAGGTAGGGTGTGACATGAACGCTCAACGGCCTCTTCTCGCTCGCACCGCTAGCATGTGTAGCTAAGTGATAACGACCTGCGTGTTCACGTTTCAGTAAGAGGAGAGTCTAGCTGAGCTTGATGTGCCGTTCAAATCACCCTTCACCCTTCGTTACGTATGATACGGCCAGCCCAGACTCGCGTCCGTGCTGCTTGAATGAGACACAAGGATGTAACGCTGCAGCACGCTAAATGCACGCTTTTAGGCGCGGCAGCCCTAGGGCCTCCAGTGGCGCCGCGCGCGCACAAGTACGTACGTACATACTTAGCCGATGTCGCTGGCCGCAGCAACGATATGCAGATTCCGAGGACTACAAGATGACGAATCAACTCCTTCGTTGTCCGCTTCTAAGTACAAGTAATGGCTACCGCCGCACCTGCCTTGTGCAGCGCTCTTGCACGCCTCTGACGCACGTTTCTTCGTTCTGGGCATGCACGAGTGCGTTCTTCCCTTGCAGCGTTGGATCCGTATCTCCCCATCCGCGCGCGGCCGCACCCAGCCACCCTCGCGGTAGCGGTGGTGGCGGCAGCGGCCCAAGCCGGCCGCCGCCGGGGGCTGAACCGCCTTTCTCTTCCCCCAGCCAGCGCCGTGCTGTGATGCGAAATAGCAGCAGCAGGAAGCTGCAGGCAGCAGCACCGGGGTTTTATTAGTCATCACACACGCCGCCGATGGCATGCATGCTGCTGGCTACTTGCACAGTGCGCCATACATAGTGCGTACGTCAACGCACAGGTTCGCCGTACGTCCACCTGATGAGTTTGCCGTACATCCCCCTGATGACGGGTTTGCCCCCCGCCGTGGGCTTCATGAGAGCGAGCAGCGTCGTCGTTGCTGGTCTCCCTTGTGAAAGAAATTGCGTCCATCTGGGGAGGTGGCGGTACACCATCTGGGCCCGTTGGAACACCCGGTTCACCTTGTAACGGTTCCAACATCGGATCATGCAGCCATGCGAGGTCGAAACGTTTCTTGCACATACATAGTCCTAGCGGCGGTGCGTGGAAGTGTCGTCATAAACGCAAGCCCATGTCTGCCGTACGTCTGCCGTCATCACGCCATGCCGTATGTCATCACATCTGCTGCAGTACATGCGACCATCTACGACGCACCGAGAAGAACCACACCCTTGCTTGCCAATTGCAACGGTGCGTCCATGTCCACTGCTGGTGCGGCCCATTACTGTACTTCATCTCGTGAACACACTTGCACGTGACACAATGACCACATGACGTATGGTGCGCAAAGAAAGTTTCTAGCATGGCAGGGAGCGCGATGCTGATGCCCGTTTCGGGACCTACATAAGCAAGCGCAAGCTCCGTTATGCAGAGTAGAATTATTCCGCACGCAGTGGGTGTTTTGAATGAATGAATGAATGAACGTTACAGCGGTGTTTTGTCTTCACGCAGGTTTTGGACAAGATAACACGCAGGTTAGTCCTCACACTCATGGAAATACGGCATGCTCACATCCAACGTGGGTATGTACGGCAGGTGGCTACGCTGATACGCTCCAACCACCAACCATGCGCATCGTGACACGTAACGACCACCATGCCCGCGTCCCTGTCCAGCAGCCATTCAGCTCATGCAGCCATGAACAAGGACGCAGCCGCGCCACAGTGATACATTCTGTGGAGGCTGCGGTTCGCACATCTGGGCGCCGGCTCCACGAGGGGGGGACTGCGGAAGGGCCATGCAAAGCTGGGGCCCACAGGGGGCGGCAGCCATCTTGAGCAATCAGTCCCTGACTCTCTTGCCCGGACCCCGTGCAAATCTGTGCATCTCTGTCCAAGAGACATCGGATCCCGATTTGCATTAACTGCGATTTCACGAGACTTCGGATCCCTGTCCCCTCCACACCGTATGATTCCACTCAAGCAGACTCCGAACCCTCATCTGAATCCGGCGAGATACCCGCTGCCTGCATCTGGGCCTCCACCCACAGCCGCACCGCTTCGGCCTCCACCTCCACCGCAATACTGTGTGCCTCCTGCCAGTCGACCGGGCAGCCCATGTCGCGGAGACGCTGCAGCAGCTGCTGCGGACCGCACCCGTGTTCGATGGCGCTGATGAAGGCCTCCCCGGCCGGGTCCCAGGGGCAGCCCAACTGCCGCAGGCAGGTCAGCGTGAGCAGGTCTCCATCACAGGCACAGCTAAAAAAAAAAGAGTTCCTCGTACCCCTGCGATGGGTGCATGAATAAGGTCATGGACTTCATGATCGGATGGCGGAAACCCGCAAGATGGTGAGTTTGGGCACAAGAGATCAACAGGTGCAGTAGGGCGTAACGACGCACAAAGCATTGCGCCTTTCCACACCTTAACATACCATTACCATAAGGTGACTCAGCCGACAAAGAGCGAATCCCTCACCCCCAATCCGTTACCCCCAACCCATTGCCCCAACCCCGTAACCCCAAACCTCAGCTGTGGCAGGTCAATGAAGAGCAGCAACACACCTCCATCGGGCAGCCCTCGGCCGCAAGCATCTCCAGGAGAGGAACGCTGCCAGCTTCGATAGCAGCCTCGAAGGTGCCCTTGGCCCAGGGACAGCCTCGCTCACGCAGCCAGTGCATCACCTCGACGCTGCCGGAATCGGCAACCTCATACGTCAGCCGGGCATCTGCCTGCCGCAGCGCCTCCTCGCCCTCCGACCCCGCCTCGGGCCCCGCCATCCACCGCAGCACGTGCAGGTGACCTCCCCGGGCGGCAACGAGGGCATCATCTTCAGTCAGACGACCGCTGCGGGCCTTGAGCTCCACCAGCAGGTCCAAGTTGCCCTCGCAAGCGGCCCGGCGCATAGCCTCGCCAAATAGAGTGGGCGCCAAGTTGTCTAGCAGGTACTGCAACACGGGTGCATTGCGTACCCGCGCTGTAGCTGAAGTCAGTACACCGACGCCCGCTGCATTGGCCAGAGCTCCCCGCTCCCGCAGCAGCTGCACACGCTCCAGGGCGTCCGGCCCGACCTTGAGCACCGTCTCCAAGTCTACCCTGGAGATAGCTGGGTGGTCCTGAGGAATGGCTGGAACAGCGCTACGCCCGGCCTGCTGCTCCAGCCATTCACCTTGGCCCGCCAGTCAGAAGTGGAGCTAAACACGGCCATTCCGATAAGTTCAGCACCAAGCGAGAAAGGCTTGCTGCTGTAGAGCAAAGCACACAACCGCTGGAGGGAAGGCAGGTCCAAGCCGATGACTGCGGAGCCAATCAAGTCTGAAGTATTGTCCGCTTCGTCGTTGTCCAACGGTTCGCATTTCTCCAGAAGCCACGCCCCAATCTCCGCGTAACCTTTGCTGAACGCAGCACATACAGCACCGTATGACACCGCCCTTCCATCGGCCAGCAGGTCTTCCATGACGGTCCGCTGACCTGACCCGGCGGCAGCAATGAAGGCTTCCACGGAGAGGTCCTCAACGTCCCCCGATACGTCGCGCTCGTGCTGCAGCAGCCAACGCACGATGTGGAGGTGGCCAGCCGCTGCTGCTGACTTGATCATGGCCTGCTTTGGACTGCAGTATGTCCCTGTGGTGAGCAGCCATTGACACACGTCCAGGGAGCCGCTCGCCCTTGCGGATTTGAACACGGCGTTTTGGGCGTGCTGCAGGGAACAACCTGTCGCCATGTGAGCAAGCTGCAGGTTGGCAAGCACGCCGCTGCGGGCCGTGAGGTCGAGGAGCTGAAGCCGCTGCTGTAGAGTCATATCCCGCGTGGAATCCGGCCTGTCCCAGCGCCACGCGAAGCCAAGCTGCAGGACCGGCTGCGACAGCTTGACTTGGGCGTAGCGCTTCAGTTGCTTTCCTGCTGCTTTGTTCAACAATTTCATATTACAAGCAACCTCATTTGGTGCGAGGTTCACTGCAACTACGTCCAAGAATTCCGTTGGCAAGTCGGCCCAACTCGGACAAAGTTGCTGACCGCTCAAGTCCATGATTGATTGATCAAGTCCGTTCAGCGCATCTTAAGCTTCTTTGCATTAAACAGCATCCGGAAAACGCAAAGTTGTAACGAGTTGCAAAGTTTTCGAAAACTCGAATGGAGAGCAAAACTTATATTTGCGTCTCGAGATGAATGTTAGTAAGGATGATACAAGGCGACCGTGAGGTAACACACATACTGCAAGCATGCATGTTCCGTGTGTGCCGTACCAAGTTGTAATCATTTGTCATTTTCAGCTTCCATTATCATCGCGCGGTAAAACGTGGTTAGGGAGAGCCACGCTTCTCCCTGGGCCTAGAAATGCGTTGGGGCCTACCCTGCGGCGCTGAATGGCCACGGCAGGGGGAAATGGGTTGGGGGATGGGGGAATGCGGAATGGGATGCTAGTCGCAACGTAGGGTCAGCATGTGCAACGGGCGGGGATGTAGCGCTATAATCCTAGTATGCCGTACACGGAAAGGTGTGAACCGCATTGTTTCGCCTTGCAGGGCATGCGAGACGAGCGATGGCAACCGATGGACACAGCACGGGTAGGTATGCACGCGGGCGGAACAAATGGGGCATCTCGACGTGTTAGTTTGGCGCGTGCGGATACCGCCTGGCGCAACAGGTTCGCGACCCTCCGTGCCTCCCCTGTGTCATTCATTGGGCCCTATCGGGCCCACGTTAGACCGGCTTATCACACGTCCTGCGTGAAAAAGAGAACTGAGCCGCGAGAAACAACGTCCCGTGTGTGTGGAAAATATTTCCATTTACGAGACGCCAAATGAATGATGGCTCACCGCACTGCACCCGCAACACAGACGACCCCCAACATCGGACGTACATCGGGGTCTCCCAATGTTCTGAAGCTGACCCGTGACACTCCATGGACGGCAGGTCATATGTGACCAGTGAATCCAAACCCCACAAAACCCCCAGAGGGAACTGCGAGGGGCGCTCCGCATGTAAGATCCGCATGGGAATACGTCGGGGAGATCCCGTGGACATGAGTCTTCATGTACGGCAAGAAGCCACACTCCAATCAGCATGCCCACGAAAATACGTTCCTTTACCACGCTTGAATTCAGTCACGCATTGTTCAAGATGCGCCAGTCACTCGACCACCCTTTCCCACGACGGCAATCCAGTTTCCACGTCGCAAGGAGACTTCATTCTTTGCCAGCTCGCTGCGTGCATGCCCTACTTGCGCAAACCCTGCTGACCGCCATCCTGCGAAGCACCCGCTGCCTGCATCTGGTCCTCGACCCACAGCCGCACACCCTCGGCGGCCTCCACATCCAACGCTCCCCTCCTCGCCTGCTGCCAGTCGACCGGGCAGCCCATGTCGTACAGACACTGCAGCTGCTGAGGACTGAACCCGTATTCGATGGCGTTGTCCAGGGTTTTCCCGGCCGGGTCCCAGGGGCAGCCCAAGTGCCGCAGGCAGGTCAGCGTGAGCAGGTCTCCGAAGCAGGCGTACTTCATGTCGTCTTCGCAACCCTGCATGTCAACCATGCAGGGGAGCGCAAGCATGGGCACGAGAGATACCGACAGGGTGTCAGAGGTCAGGTACGGCGCCATGGTCTGTCGGCTCATAGTTGAGGTTCTGCACAACGTGTAGGCTCGTAACACGACTTTGTGCCAGCAATGATGTACTTGACCGTACAACTCGACCGTGGACAGGAAACTTGGACAATCCCAAACCCAGCTGACCAGTCAGACGTAGAGCAGAGCGGCAATCAACACACCTCCATCGGGCAGCCCTCGGCCGCAAGCATCTCCAGGAGAGGAACGCTGCCAGCTTCGATAGCAGCCTCGAAGGTGCCCCTGGCCCAGGGGCAGCCCCGCTCACGCAGCCAGCGCACCACTTCTGACAGCGCTGCGGGGTAGGTCAGTCGTGGCCCTGCCTGCCGCAGCGCCTCCTCGCCCTCCGGCCCCGCCTCGGGCCCCGCCATCCACCGCAGCACGTGCAGATGACCTCCCTGGGCGGCCTCGCGGGCATCATCTTCTGTCAGGCGACCACCGCCGGCGTTGAGCTCCACCAGCAGCTCCAAGTTGCCAGCGCGGGCGGCGCAAGGCATAGCTCTGGCCCAATGCATAGCTTCAACAAATACATTCGCGTCGATGCCCTCCAGGAACTGCAAAACGAGCAGACTTTGCACCTGTGCTGCAGCTGAAATGAGTTTACAAACATATTTCTTGTTGGACAGTACTCCCCGCTCCCGCAGCAGCTGCAGGCGCTCCAGGGTATCCGGCCCAACCTTGAGCACCGTTTTGATGTCCCTGTCAAAATCGTCGTCTGAATATACGTTATAAGCTTCAGGTACAGATAGAGAAACGCCGTACTGAGCATGCTGCTCCAGCCATGTCACCTTGGCCCGCCAGTCGGGGGTAGTCGGGGGTGGGACTGAAAACCGCCTGTCTTAGAAGTTCACCGTCAGGCGAGAAAGGCATGATGTCGCAAATCATAAACCCTCTGAAGGGAGGGCAGGTCCAGGCTGGAAACAGCCGCAGAGGCAATTTCTGAAATGATCTCGTTGTTGCTGCCCCACGCGTCGAAGCTGTACTTGTCCAGAAGCCACTCCCCAATCGCGGTCTGACCATTGTAAAACGCAGCCACCACAGCCTCACATGGCACCGGGGTTCCATCGGCCAGCAGCTCCTCGCAGACGGCCCGCTGACCGCAGCAATGAAGGCAACGTTGGCGAGGCGCCAAACCTTCCCCAATGTGGTGCGCTCGTGTTGCAGAAGCCAGCGCACGATGTGGAGGTGCCCAGCCGCTGCGGCTGAATTAATCATGGCCTGCCTAACAAGAATGCGCGGCCGCATGCTCAGCAGCCATTCACACACGTCCAGGGAGCCGCTTGCCCCTGCGGAGCTGAACACCCTATCGTACTGGCCGGATGGTACATCCAACGGGCAGCCTGCTGCCATGTACGCAAGCTGCAGGTTGGCAAGCATGCCGCTGCGGGCCGTGAGGGCGAGGATCTGACGCCGCTGCAACCGGGTCGACCTGCTCCAGCGGTCGGCGAACGCGTGCAGCGGCACCGGTTTTGACAGCTTCACTTGGGCGAAGCGCTTCAGTTGTTTCGCCGCTGCCTAGTTCAACAACTTCATAGTGCAGGCGACCTCATTTGGTTCGAGGCTTGGTCCAACACTTCCGATGGCAGGTCGGCCCAACTAGGACAAGGTTGCTGATCACACAGTCCCATTACTGATAAATCTTTTAAAGGAAGTCCTTATATGGTATTTGAGGCCGCTCGGCGTCAAACAAATTGCAAATTATCTCAATACTCGCACTTCGACATGAATAGAGAATTCATTGTTTAGAAGCGACATAGATACAATAAAGTATACATACAGTAAGAAGCAAGCGCGCTTAGCGTATGCCGTACCCTGCCGTACCGCTCTTTGAGTATGCAGTTCATGCCACGAACGAAAACATCTAGCATGCCCGTCCAGGCGGGCGAGCCTCGCTCGTCAGAGCCTGGCTCTGGCCATGTCATGTTAGTTTCGGGTTCGAAAGCACATCAGGGCGTGCCTGGTGATGCTGGATGGTGGGAAATGGGCTGGGGTCAAAGGTAAGGAAAAAATGGAATATTGGTCGTTACCTGGATTGGGGGTGGGGGCGCCGCCTAAAGGGTGTTCAGGTAGCCGGTGTACCGGTAGCCGGCTACCAGTAGCTACCAAGTTGGGCTTCTGGTTGAGTTCACCAATTGCGTATGAGCCCGAGCTGCGCTTCTCCCTAGTTAGCTCGAACCATTACTTCGTTCGTGTAATGACGTGCAGCTTTGCATGGGGGCACTGGATGGTCATTTGGTCAGGCGGATCCCCTGTCACCGTCACATGTACTGTCAGCTGGGCTGCTGGCGGGGTTCCTTCAAGTGCCTGCCGTCTCTTAGCGCCAGTGTGCGCATCATAAGCCCCAGTCTTTGTCATCCCGGTACCACCCTACCTCTTGCATGCATCTCCCGCACATACCTACAAAAGGCAGCCAGGCCCTTGTCGCAGCGACGAACACCAAGCAAGCAAGCCCACCAACCGACAATCTTCCTGGCCGCAATGCCGCCTTAGTGCCTGTTGGGTTCGCCCTGGGTAACACAGGGCTTACCAGGGTCGGCTTCCATGAGCCCACACAGGATCTATTCGTATCCAACAGTATCCAAGAGGGAGGCATAGGGCGATGAAGGGTCCAATGATCGTCCAAGTGTGCCGTGCAACGTCCAAGACTGGAAACATGCCAGATGCTGACTTTGCTAGTTGGATTGGTTCCCGGACAGCGACACCCAAATGTGCATTGCAACACGTGGGGCAGGTGGTCGAGTGCTCAGCCAGCACACATAGCCTGCACCCGCAGGCAGTACGGCACCCGCCCACGGGTCGGCACTGCAATGACCTCCGAAACCATGGCATGCCGTATACTTGCTTGGTCGTTACCCATGTCAACCATGGCCAGATCTCATCCACGGGTCAGCGTTACCTGGGCCGCACACCCTGGCAGTGATGATGAAATTTATGGATGCTCGTCAAAGTGTCAGAACCCGCGGGGTCCACTGTAACATCATTAAGAATAATGACGCCCCATCACTCAAACGCAGTGGCCCGCATAGATGTACTTCCGGTTGACGTACGCTTTGTACGGCTGGTGGCTATGCGCCAACTATCATCCCGAGTTCGCAAATGTATGCCACCATACCCCCGGTGATCACAAGCCCCCTGTCCCTCCACAACTACTGGTTCTCCTGTCCTGCTCAAATTGTGTAATTCACAAGTCCGAAATCACCTCACTTGCAACCAGTCCGCAAGCCCACCTGTGCCCATGGCGGCCCGTTTCATTTGCCCGTCACGAAGGTACCTCTGCCCCAGTCCCCTCCAAATCGTATGAATCCACTCCATCATGCAAACCCTGACCCTCATCCGGATCCGGCGAGATATCCGCTGCCTGCATCTGGGCCTCCACCCACAGCCGCACCGCGTCAGCCTTCACCTCTAACGCAGCCTTCCTCGCCCGCTGCCATGTCGAGGAGACGCTGAAGCTGCTGCGGATCGCACCCGGATTTGATGGCGCTTTTGAAGGTGTCCCCGGCCGGGTCCCAGGGGCAGCCCAGCTGCCGCAGGCAGGTCAGAGAGAGCAGGTCTCCGAAGCAGGCACCCATGATGAGGGGCTCGGTGCCCTATGGGGTTGGGGGTGCAGAGGGGTCGAAAGGGAGAGAGCGTTGCATTTCGCAAACCATTTCTGCACATTCCGGGCGCAAGAGGTACCGACAACGTGTCGGCGCTGAGGCAGGGCGCCGTGTATTGTCGGCTCATGTTTTGATCAAACTCAAAGGACTACATAAGCGACTGAACAACTCCAATCTCCAGCTGTAACGCTGAGTGGCTATCAACACACCTCCATCGGGCAGCCCTCGGCCGCAAGCATCTCAAGGACAAGAACGCTGCCAGATTGGATTGCAGCCTCGAAGGTGTCCTGGCCCCAGGGGCAGCCCCGCTCACACAGCCAGCGCATCAACTCCATGCTGCCTGAGTGTGCTGCGAGTAGGTCAGTCACGGCCCTGCCTGCCGCAGCGCCTCCTCACCCTCCGGCCCCGCCTCGGGCCCCGCCGTCCACAGCAGCACGTGCAGGTGACCTTCCAGGGCAGCCATGAGGGCAGCATCCATCTTCAGGCGACTGCCGCGGGCCTTGAGCTCCACCAGCAGCACCAAATTGCCGTCAAAGGCGACCCGGTCCATTGTGTCACCAAGATGGGTATGCAATACATTCTCTTTCAGATACTGCAGAACGGGCAGGTTCTGCACACATGCTGTAGCTGAAATCAGTGAACCGACGAAAATAGGATCGGCCAGTGCCCCCTGCTCCCGCAACAGCTGCACACGCTCCAGGGCCTCCGGCCCAACCTTGAGCACCGTTCCGAAATCCCCGACGTGACCATAAAGGGAGACGAGAGCACGAGTGGGTTCAACGCCATCTTCCGCCTGCTGCTCCAGCCACGTCACCTTAGCCCGCCAGTCGGGGATGGGACTGAAAACGGCTACTTCACTAAGCTTAAGGAAATCAGGCGAGAAGGACGTGCTGCTGACAAGTGAGGCACAAACCCGCTGAAGGGAGGGCAGGTCCAAGCCGATAACTGCCGAAGACACCAGCTTCTCACGTGCCAGTCCCCAAGTACAGTGTGACCACTATCCAACACACCCACCACCGCATCATACAGCACCTCAGTGCCATCGGCCAGCAGTTCCTCGATGACACTTCACTGACCTGAGCCAGCCGCACCAATCAAGGCTTCTGTTGCAAGCCACTCAACATCCCCCAACGCTTCGTCGTCTCGTGGAGGGGGCCGGTCGTCTATCCCGAGGAGGGGAAACAATTCCGGTAGGACCTTGTAATTATCATATCGAGCCTGCATGCAGTTCGTTAAGGCGGGTCACAACATGTACGTACAGTCCCCGGATTGCACCGCGATGAACACCCAAGCAAGTTGGGTGGTGATCCGAGATCGATAGCACTGCGCTTTCCGTTACGGCAGTTCATAACAGCTTAGACGGCTTCGTTGTCAGTCGACAAGATTACAGGAACTTGTTATCAAAAGTAATTTGTGGTTGTCAAGGACAATCGTGCTGCAGCAGCCAAGTACGATGTGCAGGTGACCGGCTGCTGAAGCATACTTCATCATGGCCTTGTGAATGCAGCCTGTTCCCGTGTTGAGCATGGTTTTCTTCATGTTGATGCACGTCCCTGAGGTGAGCAGCCACTGGCACACCTCCAGGGAGCCACTCGCCCCTGCAGTTTCGAACACGCCGTCGTCGACTTTCACAAGGGAGCAACCTGCCGCCAGGTGAGCAAGCTGCAGGTTGACGAGCACGCCGCTGCGGGCCGTGAGGGCGAGAAATCTACGCCGCTGCGCCAGAGTCAAGTCCCGCGTGGAGTCCGGCCTGCCCCAGCGCCAGGCAAACGCGTGCTGTGGCACCGGCTGAGACAGCTTAACTTGAGCGTAGTGCTGTGTTCAGTAATTTAAAAGTGCAAGCAACCTCATTTGGCTCGAGGTGTTGCGCCATTCGGTCCAGTCGTTCCGATGGCAGGTCGGCCCACCGCGGACAAAGTTGCGGATCGCTAAGTTCCATAATGGCTCAAATCGTATATTTGTTCTGTAATTCGTCGCTGGTAATGTAAGTTGAAGTTACTCGGCTCCAAGCAAACATCTGCACACAATCGAATTTCGAAATAATCGCTAGGTTTCGAACGCGTCTTGCAATGTCTGAAAAGATGTATTGAGGATACTAGTGACGCAGAAATTCTACATATACGATGCTCTTGTCTGGCGCCTGTGCCAGCCGCCGCAGATCAAGTTCCCGAAACTCACATCCAACAGCGTATACATCATCATACGAGCTATCTGGGCCCGTTGGAACACCCGGTCGGGATATGGGTCAACCTTGTAACGGTTAATAATAATAATAATAATAATCATACATCAACACGTCTTTCATCCACCTTGACGATGACCTGATGGTCAAACAGATGGATGTATGCTATGACGACAAGGACAAATGTTGAATGCCAGCATCAAGGTCTTTTCGTACACCTGTGGACATTCTGGTGCTCAAGGACATGCTGGAGCACCTGCACCATGTCCCTCATGGGACATCCTGCCGCAGACAGCTGTTGAACCAGTGACAATCTGAAGGCCGTCGTTGCCGATCACATTGAGTTGTGCTTCTGCTTGGGTCTGGTCAGTCGCCGCGTGCATTGCAAAGCCCATGCGAGAATTCATACATACAGTTGTGTACCTGGCTACCCGCTACCCTGTTGCTCATATTCGGAGTAGCGCAGGCCTTCCTTGACAGGATTGCCGTCCGGTGTCTAGCGAGAGACGCCTAATGTTTCGTGATGTATCACACATGTTCACATCAGACGTTAGACTCATACGACACATCTTGGCAATCCGGGGCGTGTATGTCAAGGCAACATCCACGAGTGGTGAGCCACATGCATGACCTTTCAGCACCCAAGAGGGACCTGGCGCAACCAAGTGACATAAGGAGCCGCTGACATGCACAAGCCCTGCCGTTCATTGCCCCATAGACACGGGCCCACCACCTCACTCATCGTGATGGTGTTGGGTCCCTGGGGAAGAGGGACGACTGGGCGGGTGACACCGTACAGCACCAGTATGACAAGTCAGCCCCAACATCAATGTAACATTCGTTTTCCTGGCTAAGTGACACACAAAGACAGCACCGTTCGGGATGCTTGAGCACTGTCTCCTCATCGATGATTTCCTCATGACTCGGGGCTCATTCGCACATTACAGTACTGCATGTGTACTGCCAAACGTGTTCTGTACTGCTGGTGGTGCCAACGTGGGTATCCGACTGAGACATTACCAACATCACTTCACACATTAAATCGCAAAGCACGCTAATCATGAGGTCACGATGTAAGCATGAATACATGCACATCTGGAGCCGCACGTGCCCTCAAAGGCATGCATCTATGCACAAGACAGTCCCAGTCTGCATGTGCGCCGCTGCCAACCTGGTGCACCGCTACCATCCTCTACCAACCTAGAAAACAAGGACACACTGAACACATGTAGATTGGTGCATGTCTCTCCAAGTCTGACACTGACCGGGGCATTTACCCTTGCCCACAAAATGGCAGTTATTCAGCATTTGCCCAACCACCTCAAATCCATGTCCAACAGGACAGCAAGGCTTGCACGTGAAGTGCGAAACGTGCTCGGCCGCACACATCAATGCCAGATGCGCCCGGAGGCAGTACGGCACCCATGTGTATGCATGACAAATGAGCCACACACACAGCCAGCGGCATCCCATGAACCCTGCTGGCAGTGGTTGCGTGCCGATGGGACGTTCAGGGTCTTCTCCAAAGCTCTGACGCTGGCCCCTGACACTCCACGTCACACGGGGGGGGGGGGCGTCACACGGCGAGTGTGTGGTTTCAGAGCCACACGGAAACCCACCGAGGGCAATGAAGGGACACCCCGCATGTCAGCCCTGCATGGGAATAGGTCTTAGAAACCGTTGACATGATTTACGGATGGCAACAAACTACACTCAAACCAGCATGCCAACTCAAGTAATTTTCAACACGTAAGTTATTGCTAAACGCGCACCAATTCTATTGTAACCACACTTTCCCCGTCGCGACCCGTTTTCCCCGTGAGAGCCACCCATCCTAAGGTCATCAACACTGTCCATGACGTCCCAGGCCCGTCAATGCTATCCATCCCGCGCGCGCAAATGCTAACCCTCATCCGGATCAGGCGAGATACCCACTGCCTGCATCTGGGCCTCCACCCACTGCCGCACCCCCTCGGCGGCCTGCACACCCCACGCTCCCCTCCTCGCCCGCTGCCAGTTGACCGGGCAACCCATGTCACGGAGACGCTGCAGCTGCTGCGGACTGTATCCCTGGTCAATGGCGCTGATGAAGGTCTCCCCGGCCGGGTCCCAGGGACAGCCCAACTGGTGCAGGCAGGTCAGTGTGAGCAGGTCTCCGTTGCAGGCCTTCCTTATGTGAAGCTCGTAACCCTGTGTGGTCGGGGGCGCAGGTACGGGGCCATTGGCAAACAACAATGGTTCTGCACATTACGCCAGCTCACATCACAATCGTGCACCGAAGGATTGTTCTGAGCGAACACGACTTCACAAAAGACAGGAAGCTTGAAACACTCCAAAAGCCCAACTGCAGGGGCACATGTAATGCAGAGTGGCAACACACCTCCATCGGGCAGCCCTCGGCCGCAAGCATCTCCAGGAGAGGAACGCTGCCAGATGGAATTGCAGCCGTGAAGGTGTCCTTGGCCCAGGGGCAGCCCCGCTCCCGCAGCCAGCACATCAACTTCACACTGCCTGACTGTGCTGCGTGGGACGTCAGCTCAGCCCCTGCCTGCTGCAGGGCCTCCTCACCCTCCGGCCCCGCCTCGGGCCCCGCCATCCACTGCAGCAAGTGCAGGTGACCGCCCCGGGCGGCCCCATGGGCAGCTTCCTTTGTCAGGCGACCACCGCGGGCCTTGATGAGCTCCACCAGCAGCCCCAAGTTGCCGACACGTGCAGCGTGACTGACAGCGCCACCAAGAAGGGTGTGCGCCGTGTCTTCTGTCAGATAATTGTCTGTCATATACTTGAAAACAGGCAGGTTGTGCACCTCTGCTGTGGTCGAAAATATGATTCTGACGACGTCTGCATCGGCCAGTACTCCCCGCTCCCGCAGCAGCTGCACACGCTCCAGGGCATCCGGCCCAGCCTTGAGCACCGTCTCGTAAACGATGAAACCGTTCGAGAAGACATCAGGTGGGGGTGGCGCAACACCGGGCCACATCTGCTGCTCCAGCCATGCCAACTTGGCCTTCCAGTCGGCAGTGCGACTGAAAACGGCCAGTCCGGTAAGTTCAGGATTCGGTAAGAAAGACCTGTTGATGTAAAGTGAGGCACAAACCCGCTGAAGGGAGGGCAGGTCTAAGCCAATGACTGCCGAACACAACAGGTCTTCAAATTCGTATTCGTCCATGTCAGACACATTGAGCTTCTCCAGAAGCCACTCTCCCATGGCCGCGTGACCGTGGTTAAACGGAATTTCCACAGTGTTATATGACACCGCCGTTCCAGCCGCCAGCAAGTCCTCGCAGAGGGTCCACTGAACTGAGCGGGCTGCAGCAGCCAAGGCCTCCCTGGAAAGGTCCTCAACGTCCCCACTTGTGTCGCGCTTGTGCTGCAGCAGCCAACGCACGATGTGGAGGTGGCCGGCCGCTACTGCTGACCTGATCATGGCCGTCTCTCCAAAGAATGGCCGCTTAGTGAGCATCCACTGGCACACCTCCAGGGAGCCGCTCAACCCGGCTGCTTCGAACACGGTCTCGTGCTGCAGGCAGCAGCCAGCCGCTATGTGAGCAAGCTGCAGGTTGGCGAGCACGCCGCTGCGGGCCGTGAGGGCGAGGAGCTGAAGCCGCTGCGCCAGAGTCAAGTCCCGCGTGGAGTCCGCCCTGCCCCAGCGCCAGGCGAACGCATGCTGCGGCACCGGCTGCGACAGTTTGACTTGAGAATAGCGCTTCAGTTGCTTCGCCGCTGCTTTGTTCAGCAACTTCGTGGTGCCGGCGACCTCATTTGGAGGGATGCGTTCCGCAACTTGATCCAGGAAATCCAAAGGCAGGTCCGCCCAACACGGACAATGTTGCTGACCGCGACAGTTCATAATTGATTGATGCAGGACGTCTTACGTATTACAGGCTATTGAGCTTTAATCAACGCCCGCATAAAAAGCTGCGGTCTGTGAAATTTTCACATGGATTTCAAGAGAACTTTGCCTCTTAAGACGAATTCATGTAGGAACGGAGCGAATGTGCGCGTGCGCATGCAATTACGCGCTCAATGTATGCCGTACCTTCTCTTGTTGACTATCTGGTTGGGTCTGCCAATTATAAGGCCCGTTTACATATGCTGGAAACTCCTTCGGACAATAATGTATTTACCCGAAAATCCATTTTAAATTGGTGTTTACATATCGTACCGAAATCAGTTAAAAAGTGAAAACAATTTTGACGGCGGTCATGACAACTTGCAAAAAGTCCTCTGACACAAATTCTTTAAGATACGAGTCGTATGCCCAAGCCAACCCAAACTATACTTGACAGCGACACATTCCACTTGAACTTCAGTTGATAGATCAGATTTTGTTGTGGCAATAGCCGCTTTCCGCTGCCAAAATGAACGACAACGAAGGATACCAGACCTACTCTGGTGGCGAAGCCGTTCTTCCGCCCAACCCTCCAGGATAACAACTAAAGACTGTGCGAAGAACGCTGTGGCACCGTCCTGCCCAACTTCCCCTGCCACCCCGCCGTGCTGCCGACCGTCCACGCGCCGCTCTTCGCCTTCGAGGCACTTGGGCAGCGGCACAACGGCGGGGACGGTGGGGGGAACGGCGGCAGCTTTAAGTGGCTGCTGGTGGGTGACGCGGACACGCTGTTTGTGCCGCACGCCGTGTTCGTGCTGCAGCTGCTCAACGGCTGAAGCAGCACGTGCGCTTCTGCTTCCGCGGCAAAACACTGGCAATCGCAGGCACGCACGCGCCCTATAGAACCACCTCGTAGAGCAGTGGCGGCGTTGGATCCCCTGACAAAGCTGTTGCCTTCGCTCAGGAGGAGAACGTCTCTTGGGCCAGGGGGTCAGGGGGCACGCACGCCACAAAAGGGCTGCTGCTGATTCCGTCCACCGTCGTGAGTGATAACAGCGGGGAGGACGCCGCTGACGGGGAGGACGACGCAGACACCGATGATGGGCGTGTGGTGCCGGGCTGGGTTCGGTCGTCATGCACAAGCCAGGGTGAATTGCCGGAACAGCTATGGAAGAACATAGGGGCTTTACATCTGCCACGCTCAGGGAACTTTGCCGCAACAGCCTCCACACGTGTGGGGCTTGGGCAAGGGACCTTTCTCCCGGGTTCGGCTAGGTTCGGCTGCAGTCCTGCCACGCCAACACCAGGGTTGACCCTGGTGTTGGCGTGGCAGGACTGCCGTCGAACCCCTTCATGGTTCATGCGTGTGCCGCAGCTCCGGGCGTTTAGAACTTCCCATTCGTGGCGTGTGTTAGTGTCCGCAGAACGAGGCCCGCAGCTGGCCGCTGGCTGTAACAGTGACAGAATGCGTCAATGAACACCGTCGGTCTTAATTGATATGTCCTTTGTAGATTAGCACTAGTAGGAAGGTTGTAGGCTACGTGACGCTCCTGTATTATTGAGCTGCTTACTAGCAACCCAGATAATTTGTTTTTGGTTGAAAGGGAATGCGCCAAAAGCATATGTAAACACTTTGTGTGCGAAAAAGTACTTTTTGACTTATTGCATTTCCGACAGACGCCTTTTTGTATAAATGGATTTTTCGCATATGTAAATGCCCCCTAAGCTGCACTAAGGTAAATGTTTATGAGCTAACCTGCAAATGTTTATTTCACCAGCGAGATTTCATGTATTTGACGCTGTAGAGAGCTGGAAATCTGCCCTGAGAACTATTTTCCAGACTACCTTAAAGGCCTGGACATATGCAGGCGCAGGGGCAATTTCTGCATCGTACACTTGCCCACAGCCAAAACACACTCTACGACGCTCGTTACGCGTGGCTGGGGTTATCGCTTCCCCTCTCTTGGTCTTCTGTTTTCGTTCGCATTTGCATCGCTTGTGTAACTTGACTGCTACGAAGGATGGGCGGTGGTTCTTGGCCGCGTTTTCATTGGCATGGGGCCTTGCATGGAATGTAACCGTTACAAGGTGGACCCGTATCCCGACCGGGTGTTCCAACGGGCCCCGTAAGTGCCTCGTCTCATAGTGCACGGCATGCCCCTGCGCCTGTACGGCGAGCGAGTAGCTTAATTGCTGGGCCCCCTGGATGAACGTTACAGCAGACCCCCTTGCACCGATGCTTCCTAATGCCGTGCTGTCACGCCGATTGACTGCACCCGTCAGTTTACTGCTCCATTTCGGTTATTTGCGGTTATTGTGAGTTGTTGTGTGATTCGGTTGTCCGTTTCCTTTGGTTTCGTGACCATCTCTGATGGTAGAGTGTCGTACTTGTTTGTCTTGTGATTTAGGTCGAGGCTTTGCCTTGGTGCTTTGTCTCGATTTGCTCTTCGGCAATAGCCGATGAGCAACTAGTAGGCCCCTTTCGTTAGGTTATGGACCTGGCCTAGCGGAAGAGACATGTAAGGTCGCTCATCACATCATTCATCTCCTGGACCGAGCCCTTGTTCCATTGTCATCATTTGCACGCATAGTGCTTACATCAGCGTTATGGACAGCTGCGCGGCGTCGCTTCTGCAACGGACCAGCCAGCTGATCCTACCTTCGGCCTTGCCTCCGGTGTCGCGAACTTACAACAGCGTTTCTGCTGCCTCCACGATGGCACGTTATTTCTGATCTTATGTTGATGCAGACTTGTTTGAATGGAACAGCCAACGTGCGCGCATGCTTACCCAGCAAATCGAGACCAAGCGCTTGTATTGTCAAGCGTGATCAAATGATGGTTGCTGAATGACAGTTGTCAATGGTGCCGAGCGATTTGGTATGTCGGCGACTTCTTAGCCGTTCCGTTCGGCGGTCGTCATTTTGGTGCTCCATCCAGTTGGAATCGCCCGACGTGAGAGTTCTGAGGTCATGCGTGTGCAGCCCAGGCCGCGTTCGGAGGTGATGCCCGCGTGTTTTGCTGTCTGTGGGAATGCCCGTGCCAAAGTCGCCAGCGCTAGATCCCGGGCCACGCCTTGTGCTTAGCCTTTCGTGTAGACCAGCTGGAGCATACACCGTGCTTTGTGTTTGTGCCTTGTTTGCTGCTGGCCCATTTGATTGACTGCATCAGTAGCCGCGCCGTTGGTGTTCCCTGTTGTGAGTCTGTTGCCATCATGTCGGACACCGTCTGAGCATGCCGTACTTGTCGTACATTTCTGGTCTCGGTCGCCATGTACTTCATATTGCCAGCTACGCATGCTGGTCGCTTATTGCCGCATTTGGACGCAATTACCTCACGCATCCACACCACACCACCTGGAACCCATCTTTCCAGCTTTGCTACTGCGTTGCACGCTGGGGGGGGAGTCACGGGTAGGCACATGATACGTCAGAGAGCAGTCATACGGCCTGACAGCTGTCACGCCGATTGACTGCACCCGTCAGTTTACTGCTCCATTTCGGTTATTTGCGGTTATTGTGAGTTGTTGTGTGATTCGGTTGTCCGTTTCCTTTGGTTTCGTGACCATCTCTGATGGTAGAGTGTCGTACTTGTTTGTCTTGTGATTTAGGTCGAGGCTTTGCCTTGGTGCTTTGTCTCGATTTGCTCTTCGGCAATAGCCGATGAGCAACTAGTAGGCCCCTTTCGTTAGGTTATGGACCTGGCCTAGCGGAAGAGACATGTAAGGTCGCTCATCACATCATTCATCTCCTGGACCGGGCCCTTGTTCCATTGTCATCATTTGCACGCATAGTGCTTACATCAGCGTTATGGACAGCTGCGCGGCGTCGCTTCTGCAACGGACCAGCCAGCTGATCCTACCTTCGGCCTTGCCTCCGGTGTCGCGAACCTACAACAGCGTTTCTGCTGCCTCCACGATGGCACGTTATTTCTGATCTTATGTTGATGCAGACTTGTTTGAATGGAACAGCCAACGTGCGCGCATGCTTACCCAGTCACGGGTAGGCACATGATACGTCAGAGAGCAGTCATACGGCCTGACAGTGTCCCCGACTCCTGGTTACCCTCCCATGTGCATCCGTGACGCCAGGATACCGTGCTGTAGCCCTTCAAGACTGAGAATCCCTGTCGTAGCTGTGGTAACAGTGGCCCTGCTGTCAAAACACACAGAAATATTTCCCGGCCTGCCTCCGAGGCCTTAGTACGTAGGTGCCAGGAAATGAAAGCCTCCTGGCACCTACGTACTAAGGCCACCAAAATCTACCCTGCCAAAGCTTTTTGGGGCTACTAGCGACAGGCCGGAAACCCGCGGAAATCTATTTCCCCGTTTTGCAGGATAGAACACCGGTGAAATGGCGCGAAGCTACATGGGCGTGTGCATGGGGCCAGTGGATAGGCATTTGGCCAGGCAGGGTTTGGTGCTCCCCGTGTCGTCGTCACATGTACTGCAAGCAGGGCTGCTGGCAGGGTTCCTTGAAGTATGTCTGCCGTCCAGTAAGGCAAGTCACCCGAAACACAACCGCAACCATTGTGTGCCAGAGCGACTTGACAATGTCAAGTCCACTGGGGCCTACTGGGGCTTGCTCTGGTATACACCGATGATCCCGTTGGGGTCCGCTGTAACATTCATTCATTCAAGTCCACTCCACAACAACAATCCACAACGGGACAGCAACACCTGCCTGCGGTAGGTGGCCGAATGCGCAGCCCGCACACTAATGAACCCAGTGGAAGTACAGCACCCAACCACAGGTTTGCACTTCCGAAACCATGGCATGCCGTTTGCCATACAATCGCTTGGTCGTTACCCATGCCACCTCATGGCCAGATCTCATCCACAGGTCAGCACTACCTGGACTGCACACCCGGACAGTGATGATGAAATACATGGATGCTCCTAGGGTGTCTGAAGCTGCCCCGAGACACACCACAGCGGCATGGTGCCCGTGGTTGCTGAACTGAAACACAATTCCGATGATGTAGGGCATGCAGTGCGATACTGTACTGTGCACAGCAAGGCATGGTTGGCGCTGCAGGTTTAAATTTCCAATTTGTGTATGATGAGTGAATGAATGAATGTTACAGCGGACCCTGAAAACGGATCCACGGTGTAAACCAGGGCAAGCCCCAACAGGCCCCACTGACAAGGCAGCAAGGTATCCCCACACCTCAATGCTGCGAACAACAAGTAGGGGTCGGCTTCCTCGAAGCCGGAAAAGGGCGGGGCCCCCTATAATCCGTACAGGCCGCTTGCTTTAGAACGAAAACTCTATTACCGCGCAACAGTATGAGAGAGTGAAAGGTTACCATTGGGGGTGTCATTGATGTTGAAGGTGGATTGGCATGCATAGATTCACCAAGCCCAAACACGTCGGCAGCCCCGAAACCATCCTGCAGTACGCGCCGCCGGCGACGGCGGTCACCGTATCGTAACGCTAGACGCCTCTGCACTACCGCATCCGTCTGTCAAGCAGATGATCACATAGCAAGCTTGAAGCATTCTTGTTTTGCCCTGAAACTGTAGTTGTTTGGTCCGTCGGCAAGCATGCAGCCCTTCAGTTGCACGCCCGCAGCAGACGTGAACCTCTAAAGTTTGCTATCAATAGTTACATAGCAAATATAAGGCAAGAACAGGGTGCGAAAAGAGACCCGGACTTCGGCCATCGGAACTGGAGAACTCGTTGGTACTCGGTATGCTATCCCTTTGCATCTTGAAACTTTGATTCAATACATAATGTTAAATTGTATTCATCTGGCAAAACAGAAAGGCAAATCTTGGTGTTGGTGGCATCATCACACTATGGAGGTTCAATTTAGCACACGCCGCCCATTCTTAATCCAAGTATGCATCGCGCGGCACCTGTTGCAACAAACATGAGCGCGAGAGGCGTTGGGTGGATGTTGACTCGGGAGCTTTACTTTGACCGTTTGTGCGCAAAGAATTTTTTTCAGCAAAACCAAGGATACCTTGCAATAGAGGACAATTAATCTGACAAATCTTGCGAATTAGTTTAGCGGATAATGAACGTTTTGCCGTTACCCACACACACACGGACAGGGGCAATCCTAGGGGGCGGGGCCCCCGAACGCGCTTCGCGCTGGGGCCCCGCCCAAAAAGACAGAGGGCCATAACCCCACCCAGCCAGCCAGCCACCTTCACAAGCAGAGGCACACAGCAGGACAACACTACCAAAGGGATAGGCACAGCCTAGGGCGAGATTCCCAGAACTGGATAAAGCCAAGCACTGGGGAGGTCACCCCTGGAGCACCCAGCGCCTCCCCCTCCCGATGTCTTGAAAAACCCACGCCTGCCTCGTGACAGTGCCCAGCGATCGTTAGTGGAGCAACCCTCACCTTACAAACGTTTTCATGAGAAATCAGCGTCCGTTACACACAAGGGTACCTGCAAACAATGAAACTGCCGTCTTCGTTCCGTAGGTAGGCCGGGTGCGGGCCGGCTACTGCGAAAATCACGCTTACCACCCAAAGTTGCTACATAACCCAAAGTTGCTATATAACCCGAAAATCACTTCTCCACGCCTTCGCGTCCAACTTAACCTGCACCAAATGCCGTACAACCGTCAAGGGGCAGAACTCCTTTGAGTTCACAGAAAACCTTGGTTTTCTAGCATTTCACTCGGAAAACCTACAGATGCCACTCAAAAATGGGGCTAGTGGAATGCCGGCCCCCTACAGCAGCTGAGGGTAGGCAACATCTCCGAACTGGGTCACGGGTAGGTGAACTCGTAGCAAACAGAGGACGGGGCGCCCGTGCCTGTGCTTGTTGTGTGCTCTACAAAAGGTCCAATGGGCTCCCTCACACCAACACAGCGGCGTGTACAGATGTACATCAAGGGGATCCAGGCGATGTATGCTTTGCACGGTTGGTGGCCGTGCGCAAAGTTCTGCCACATTCCCCCGAGTCAGGAATGGCCTCGTCCACAGCCATCCTCCACAACAACCGGTTCTCTTGTTCTGCTGAAACCTCACAAGGCTGTAGAACTCCAGTGTCAAATCACTTACATCCAGTCCACAAGCAAGCCCAGCAGTGCCCTTCCATGGCGACCCGACTTCCCTGTCACACCAAGATCTCTGTCCAATCTTCCTCCCCGTCGTATGAACCCACTCCGTCATGCAATTCCTGACCCTCATCGGTATCCGGCGAGATACCCGCTGCCTGCATCTGGGCCTCCACCCACAGCTGCACCGCTTCAGCCTTCACCTCCAACGCAGCCTTCCTTGCCCGCCGCCAGTCGACCGGGCAGCCCATGTCGTGGAGATGCTGCAGCTGCTGCAGACTGCAACCCTCTTTGATGGCGCTGGCGAATGTCTTCCCGACCGGGTCCCAGGAGCAGCCCAACTGGTGCAGGCAGGTCAGCGTGAGCAGGTCTCCGAAGCAGGCACCCATGATCAGGGGCTCGGTGCCCTGAGGGGTTGGGGGTGCAGAGGGGTCGAAAGGGAGAGAGCGTTGCATTTCGCAAACCACATTCTGGGTGCAACGGGTGCCGGCGCAACGGGTGCCGACAAGGTGTCAAGAGGTGAGGCAGGGCGCCTTGGATTGTCGGCTCGTTGCAGAGGTGCTGCAGTGTATGCAGGCTCCTGCCACGATGCACCCCAGACGATTACAAAACCGACGGTACAACTCCAATCCCCAGCTGTATTGCAGAGCGGCAACACACCTCCATCGGGCAGCCCTCGGCCGCAAGCATTTCCAGGAGAGGAACGCTTCCAGATTGGATTGCAGCCGTGAAGGTACCCTTGGCCCACCGGCAGCCCCACTCCCGCAGCCAGCGCACCAACTCCACGCTGCCTGATCGCGCTGCGTCGGACGTCAGCTTGTATTTTGACTGCCGCAGCGCGTCCTCGCCCGCTGGCCCCGCCTCGGGCCCCGCCATCCACTGCAGCACGTGCAGGTGACCTCCCAGGGCGGCCCCGTGGGCAGCATCCTTCTTCAGACGACCGCCGCGGGCCTTGAGCTCCACCAGCAGCTCCAAGTTGCCCACGCGTGCTGCCTCGCTGATAGCGTCACCAAGATGGGTATGCAATACATTCTCTTTCAGATACTGCAGAACAGGCAGGTTCTGCACACGTGCTGCAGCTGAAAACAGTGAACCGACGAAAATAGGATTGGCCAGTGCCCCCTGCTCCCGCAGCAGCTGCACACGCTCCAGGGCCTCCGGCCCAACCTTGAGCACCATCCCGAAATCGCGGACGTGACTATATACGGAGACTAGCGGTAGAGTGGGCTCAACGCCGTCCTCCGCCTGCTGCTCCAGCCACGTCACCTTGGCCCGCCAGTCGGGGGTGGGACCGAAAATGGCCACTTCGCGGAGCCTCAGAAAATCAGGCGAGAAGGACGTGCTACCGCAAATCGAGGCACAAACCCGCTGAAGGGAGGGCAGGTCCATGCCGATGACTGCCGAAGACACCAGCTTCTCAATATCGCAAGCGTCCGAGTCGGACAGGTCGCTCTTGTTCAGTAGCCACTCCCCAAGTACAGAGTGACCATTCTCCCACGCACCCACCACTGCGTCGTAGGGCACCTCAGTGCCATCGACCAGCAGTTCTTCGACGACGGTCCGCTGATCTGAGCCAGCCGCACCAATCAAGGCTTCTGTTGCGAGCCACTCAACATCCCCCAATGCGTCGCGCTCGTGCTGCAGCAGCCATCGCACGCTGTGCAGGTGGCCGGCTGCTGCAGCTGACTTGATCATGGCCTCCTTGTGACTGGAGCCTGATCCCGTGCTGTGCAAGATGTCCTTCAGGTTGATGCACGGCCCATCGTTGAGCAGCCACTGGCACACCTCCAGGGAGCCGCTCGCCCCGGCATAGCGGAACACGGTATCGCACTGCAGGGAGCAGCCTGCCGCCAGGTGAGCAAGCTGCAGGTTCGCGAGCACGCCGCTGCGGGCCGTCAGATAGAGGAGCTGAAGCCGCTGCGCCAGAGTCAAGTCCCGCGTGGAGTCCGACCTGCCCCAGCGCCACGCGAACGCGTGCTGTGGCACCGGCTTTGACAGCTTGACTTGGGCGTAGCGCTTCAGTTGCTTCGCCGCTGCTTTATTCAACAACTTCAAAGTGCAAGCAACCTCATTTGGCTCGATGTCTTGCGCCACACGGTCCAGGAGTTCCGACGGCAGGTCGGCCCACCGCGGACAAAGTTGCGGATCGCTCAATTCCATAATAGGTTGATCACTATCTGCAGACCATTTATGGTAGGTTAGGTCCAAGCAATACCCGCAAAAGGAGTTGTTGCAGCTTGTCAACACCCCGAATGAAGTGCAAAGTTTTACATTGTTTTTCAAGATGTCTTCAGGCAGGGCTTAGAAGGGGCGAGGCTGTAAAATAATGTTCTACGGCTACCGTATGCCGTACGTATCTCTTTCTTTCAAGAGGCAGGTAACAAGTTGACGCGCAGGCTAAGGTCAAGGTCTCCCAGTGGGGCGAGCCTAGCTCCTGCCCGGGCCTTGGCTATGTTCGTGTTCCCCTGTGTTCCGGGATCGAAAGCACATCGGCGCCTACCGAGCGGCGCTGGATGGCCACGGCAGTGGGAGAGCGAGTTCGGGTGGGCAGCCGGGCGGGGTTTGGAGGTTGGGAGAAATGGGGATGTTAGGTCGTAATGTGGGGTTGGGATAGGGTCAGGGTACATTCCGGGTGCGCCGTACGTGCACATGCAATGCAAAGGTACCGGTATGGACCGATAACCCATTCTGCGGGAGGGCGCTCCGCATTGCTCCGATCGTGCAGGTGACGGCGAAACGCTGATCGCAGCACGGGTGGGCATGTACGCGCGCGGGAGGTACTGGGCCCGGCGCACTCATCGCGTCATCAGGCGTGCACGCGGGTAAGAAGTGAAAGACGGCCAACGGATACCAAACAGGCCCGTGACCCGGTGCCTTCGGTGTATCGTGAGTGTCACCACGTCTGACGTGATGCCCAAAAAACGTCCCGCCATGCTTTTGCGTGTTCGAAAACGATTCCATGTGAGCGCCGCCTGACATCTTTTGGTGGCACACCACATCGCACAAACAACCCCAGTCCCCGCACACCTTGGGAATCGGTTGAGAATCGGTTGAGAATCGGTTGAGCCATACGGGTTCCCGGCACAACCCTCCTACACACCCACCGTATCGTGACGGGCATTCCGAGTTTCCGACGGACGGCAGCGGGGGCCGCTGTGCACGTGGCCAAGTCCGTCCACCAACGAATGCCACCCTGAATGAGGAATGAAGATGATGCTAACCTGTTGTCCATTTGGTTTGATTCACTCACGGCAGTCCGGGGAAAAAGAGAAAACCAGAAACGACCCGTCCGGGGAGTGTCAAGGCAAGTTCCAAACTCGGTCCCAGGACCTTGCGACACGCTAGATAGAGGGATTGAGTGACTCGCAACGTTGCTTACATGCGCCATGAATGAATGAACGTTACAGCGGACCCCAAAGGGATCACCGGTGTATACCAGGGCAAGCCCCAGCAGGCCCCACCGCCAAGGCGGCAGGACACCTCCACACCTCAACGCCGCACCCAAAAACACACCGGGCCATGACCCCACCCAGCCAGACACCGAAGCAAGCAGAGGCGCGCAGCGGGGCAACACTACCAAAGGGATAGGCACAGCAGAGGGCAGAATCCCCAGAAGTGGATAAAGCCAAGCACAGGGGAGGTCGCCCACACAGGCACCCCATCACCCAGCTACCACCACCCCTGAGGCACCCAACGCTGCACCCTCTCGAGGTCTTGGAAGACCCACGCCTGGCTCGTGACACTGCCCAGCGACCGCTAGTGGAGTAGCCCGCATCAGAAGAAATACCTAGGCCAAGCAAAAACACCAACGGGAGCCCTGCCTCCTACCCAATCTGGGGGCAGGCCAGGTCACCAACTTGAGCCCCGGGTCGGACAACCCGAATACAAACAGGTTGAGGGCGGGGAACCCGTGCCTCATCCCTCATCAGGAGCAGGCCCCGCACACCGCAAGACTCCCCCGACACTTTCAAAAAAGGGTGGAAGGGGCCCACCGAGGTCCATCCACGTCTCGGGAGGCCCAACTGGGCAAACCCGTGAAGGCGCCCCCAAAAGTCAGCGATTGCGCGCCGCTCCCCTTGCTCTGCCAATTCCGGTCCCGGCCGTACAGTCGTACCCTGACCAGGTGCTGACCGCCGCAGGGCGGCCGCCATGAATCGGCGACCAGTCTCCATGGCCGCGATCGCGGCCAACACCACCACATCCCATACACATTGCTCCACGGGTGGCGGGGGTTCCGCCAGCCAGACATGCGTCCTCCGTATCCGCGCCCCTAGGCGCGATTCCATCTGACCCACCACCGCCTGGGCCACCCGGCACGACCAGAAATGGTGCTGGCGGGGTGTTTCTGTCCCCCCGCCTTCCGTTGGGTATCCGTTGGGTCCCCCCGCCTTCCGTTGGGTATGCGCCATGCCGTACGTAAAATGCCCTGAACGCCCCGCCGGCCGAAACCTTTCCAGCACCTAACCCAGCCACGCCCTAGTTTAGGTCCCTAGGGAAAAAGGTAGGACGAGCGCCATATGGTACGACAAGCCAGTACGGCAAGCCAGAACCAAACATAACCGCAACCTTCGTGTCCAGCGAGACATGATCCCTAAGTCAATTCCAACCGCTTGCGCGTTAACCGCCGCCGGGGCTCAGCAATGGGCCGCACACATCCAGGCGCAAGCAGCAGCATGGCACGACACAATCATCAACCTAGTAAAAATGGACATGGTAAATACGCGTGATCGTCATGCAACGATGCAGCCGCAATCAACCCACTACCTCGGATTCGTTCCTGAACAGGACAACATGAACCGAATATGCAGTACAACAGGTGCGGTAGGCGGGCATGAAGCAAGACATGCTTGGCGCTGCAGGTTTCACCGACAATGAAGTGTGCACTGTCAAAGGTGAACTGAGGTCCCTCACACAAACACGGCGCCCCCGCGCATGTGTACGTATGTCACAGGGATACCGTGTAAGCGTGCTTTGCACCGCTGGTGGCTACACGCTAAATATTATGCCGTCCGTACTTGGCCACTATGGCCGACGTCAGTAGTTGCCTTACTCGCTACCATTTCGCAATCTACCATCCTTTCCCTACATAGCAACCGCTTCTCACATCCTGCTGGAATGTCTGCCCCAGCTCCCTCCAAGCCGTACAATCCCACTCGACTCGATGCCAACCCTAACCCTCATCCGGATCCGGCGACATACCCGCTGCTTGCATCTGGGCCTCCACCCACTGCCGCACTCCCTCGGTCTTCGCCGTCAGTGCAGCCTTCCTCGCCCGCTGCCAGTCGACCGGGCAGCCCAGTTCGAGGATATGCTGCAGCTGCTGCGGACCGCACCCGTGTTCGATGGCGCTGATGAAGGTCTCCCCGGCCGGGTCCCAGGGGCAGCCCAACTGGTGCAGGCAGGTCAGCGTGAGCAGGTCTCCGTCGCAGGCGTTCTTCATGTAGAACTCGTAGCCCTGCGTGGTCGGGGGCGCAAGTATGGGCACAAGACGTACCGACAGGGTGTCAGAAGTCAAGCACGGCTCGGGCCATACGATCCGGCAATGGAAATCAATCCCAAAGTCCCAGCCGTAGGTGGCAACGACGTGACAGAACGGCAAACACACCTGCACCGGGCAGCCCTCGGCCGCAAGCATCTCCAGGAGAGGAACGCTGCCAGTTCGAATTGCCGCCTCGAAGGTGCCGACAGAACCCTTTGAGTCGGCCTCGGCCCAGGGGCAGCCCCGCTCCCGCAACCAGCACATCACCTCCACACTGCCTGAGTGCGCTGCGGAAATGGTCAGTCGCGGCCCTGCCTGCCGCAGCGCCTCCTCACCCTCCGGCCCCGCCTCGGGCCCCGCCATCCACTGCAGCACGTGCAGGTGTCCTGCGCATCCGCTGTCAGGCGACCGCCGTCAGCCTTGAGCTCCACCAGCAGGTCCAAGTTGCCATTGCAGGCGGCCGCCTCTATAGCGTCGCCCAGATGGTTATGCAACATATCTTCTTTCAGACACTGCCAGACAGGCAGATTCTGCACCCGGACGGCAGTTGATATCAGCACACCGACGACCAATGCGTTGGCCAGCGCTCCCCGCTCCCGCAGCGCCTGCACGCGTGCCAGCGACTCTTGCCCTCCCTTCAGACCAGTCTTAAGGTCTCCAATGAAATCATCTGGGAACGTCCGAGGTAGGATGGGACCAACAGCGGGGACGACCTGCTGCTCCAGCCACGTCACCTTGGCCCGCCAGTCGGGGGTGGGACTGAAGATTGCAAGTCCGATGAGTTCAGCATCAGGCGAGAAAGGCCTGCTGCTGTAAAGTGAGGCACAGAGTCGCTGAAGGGAGGGCAGGTCCACGCCGTTGACTGCACAAGACACCATGTCTGCGTAGGCCCGCTCACGATTGCAGTTGGGCAGCTCGCATTTGTCCAAAAGCCACTCCCCGATGGCCGTGTGGCCCTTCTCGAACGCATCCATTACAGCAGCAGATGTCACCGGGGTTGCAGCGGCCAGCAGTTCCTCGCAGACGGTCCGCTGACCTGAGCCAGCTGCAGCAGCCAAGGCTACCCCGGAGAGGCACCCGACCCTCCCCGATACGTCGCGCTCGTGCTTCAGCAGCCAACGCACGATGTGGAGGTGACCGGCCGCTGCAGCTGAATCAAGCATGGCCACCTTCTGATGAAATGTGCACGACCCATTCTTGAGCAGCCACTGGCACACCTCCAGGAACCCGCTCGCCCCGGCAGTGCGGATCACCGTATTGTGCCGCAGGGAGCAGCCTGCCGCCAGGTGAGCAAGCTGCAGGTTGGCGAGCACGCCGCTGCGGGCCGTGAGGGCGAGGAGCTGAAGCCGCTGCTTCAGAGTTAAGTCTCGCGTGGAGTCCGGCCTGCCCCAGCGCCACGCGAACGCTTGGGTGTAGCGCTTCAGTTGCTTCGCCGCTGCTATATTCAATAACTTCAAATTGCAAGCAACCTCATTTGTTGTAAGGTGTGCTGCAACGGTGCCCAAGAGTTCCGACGGCACGTCACTCCAACATGGAGTGGATCCGTTTGCTGGTCGCTTGATTCCATTTCCGAGGAGGTCGTTCCTGATACCGCTGTGAGCCTTTGTATGGCATCCACCGAACAGGCTTCGCAACTCCAGTCAACTAGGATGTGCCAAAAACGCCAATCTGCAAAATCCCCCACATTTCATAACACGCAATACGAACGGAAACATGTCTTATCATGAGCGGTTCGAATACAAGGGTGAGGTAATCAGTAAGCAAGCGTCGTACCGCTCCGCGAGTTTCCCGTGCTGGTCCTTTTGGGGGCTTCCGACACTTCCAACACGAGTTTACCGACACTGATTGAGTTCGCGAACCGCGCGTCCAATCGGGACTGGTGGCCGCCTTACAAATTACCGGCGGATCTGAATTTGCGTGTCGCGGCTGCGGGAAGCAGCGCTGGCCGTGGCGGGCGGGGTCCCTTCAATCGCCGGCCGCCTACGCTTCCTTAACCCTCCGACCACCAACCGTGAGCCGCAAACCCCAGCAGCAGCCGAGCACGTCTTGGCCTCGAGGCGGCTCGCCCCGTCTTGCACCGCCTCCAAACGCATCCGTGCACGTCGTGTCACAATGAGTACGGCATAGCACTGCACCGACCATGACCATGTACGGTATTCATTCGAGGGTGGCGTCAAACTCAGGACCCCTACGACGGACCCCTTAGGACCCGGGTTGTCACCTTGTCAGCCGATGGTCACTGGCACCCGGCTGCCCGGGAGGGTTAAAATCTCAGCGGGCTTCGGCAGACCAAGCCATGCACGGGATGTGAGCACATCCGGCATTACATGTACCCGTAATGCATGCGCGGTCGGCGGGCGGGCCCAGACCCACCCATCCCACCCGCACACACACCGTTCGCACCGTTCACATCGTTCCCACTTCGCTTCTCGCGGCTCAGTTATCTTTTTCACACCGTCGATCCTTTTTCGGGGTCCGCTGAAACGTGCCTTCATTCATTCATACACAGCCCTGCAGTGCACCCCTCGCCGCCTCCTGTGGCCCCTGGAGGCGGGTGAGGCGCGAGGCGATCCCCGTCCGAGCGCTAGGCCGCAAGAGAGGCTGGGCTGCGTCCTGCGTGGCACGCACTGGCGGACTGACCCCCGCCCGGCGAGCGCACACGCCAAGGGGGCGGCTTGGCCCCCCACCCCTCACGCGCGGAAGAGGGAGGGCGGCTCGGAGACCCAACCCAGCCCACCCCACCCGGGAACACCCGGGTCGCAACCGGTAACGCTCTTGACCTCCCTCCCTGCAACCCAGCCCCCGGTTCGTTCTTTGGGTTCATTTCTTTTTTCAATTTAACCCCAGGCCCGCAGCTCCGCATCCACCAGCCCGCCCTCATCTCCCTCACTCCGGTAGGTCCCGCTCGAACACGGTGCAAATCGGTCTGCTCGGGTCAGTCGGATCTCGCGCGTTTGGCCTCCCTCTCATCACCCGACACCGCTGTAGCACCAGCAGCAGTAGCACCGGCAGTAGCAGCAGCCACAACAGCAGCATCTTCAACAGCAGCAGCAGCAGCACCGGCAGTGGTAGGAGCAGCAGCAGCAGAGCCCCGTGCCCCGCCGGGGCCTCCTGCATTGCCTTCTTCTTCCGCAGCCGCAGAGCCAGCAGCGACCGCGGCGGCAGCTGCTACTGCCGTCTCAGGGATGCCCGGCAGTAGCTCCTTATTGATCCGAGTCAGCAGCGGCGCCAGCTCTGCCTCCGCCGCTGCGGCCGCGGCAGCCGCCGCCTCGGCCGCCAGCGCCGCCTTACTCTTGGGCCTCGGTGGCCTCGAAGGCGGCTTCTGCTGCTGCTGCTGCTGCTGCTGCTGCTCCTGCTGCTGTGGTGGCGGTGGAGGCGGCTCCGTCAAGGCTGCGGCCGCGGCCGCGGCCGCGGCGGCCGCCTCAGCCACCTTCTTCGCTGCAATGGCGTTCGCCTCCGTCAGCAGCTTCAGCTGCGGCTTGTACCTCATTATCGCCTTCTGCTCCTCCTTGCTCAGCCGCCCGCTGTCGCCGCAGCCACCTGCGGCGCCGGCGCAGCGCCGGTGCAGGGCCACGCGGGCGTTTTGCTATCCACGGGTCGGGATCCTGGATCAGGATCTCGGGATCTCCTTGGATCTCAGGTGCCCAGATCTTGGGTTTCCATGGAACAAAACCAACCAACAACCTCCGCCAGGACCCGACCCCGCCGGCCCGCCGCCGCATCCCACCCGCACCCTCAAACCCGAAGGTGGCGACCGCGATGGCGGTTATGGCGCGGTGCTTGTGCGGGTAACGGTATCATGAATGAATGGACGTTGCAGCGGACCCCAACAGGATCAACGGTGTACGGCATTATGATGATAACAGTCACGTCACCGATTCGGTGCGACATCCCACCCGTCGAGGCCTACCCTCATGCTTCGGTTTGGCCACCTCCGCCAGGATCTCCTCCGCGACGTCCCGTGGGTCGCGACCCTCCACGTCAATCCACTTGTACATCGGGTCGTCTCTGTCGTGCCGTACAGTGCCGTACAGAGTCCGATCAGTAAGGAGAAACGCGTGTAAAGAGGGAACCGTACGCGTCCCACTCCAGGTGGTTAATGCAAACAATCAACCGCCAACAGTCAACCGCAGGGTGTGTGCTGTCTCAACAGGATTCATCCCAAAACCGCCCCGCCCCACCTGAACCAAGTCATCTGCGCGCGAACCAGTTTGTGTGTGGCCTGGCAGATGGCGGCGTGCAGCGCGCAGAGGTCCGCGAGACCCACAGGTCGGCCGGCGGCTTTGGCCGCCACCAGCCACTCCATCGCCTGCCGGTAGCCTGGACGGTGTTGGGAGCGAGGCGGTTGGCCGGGAAGCCGTTGGCAGTTACGGTATCACGCGCGGTTTCCGGCTTAGACCGTTGGTAAGTACCTCAGGCATTCAGGGCAGGGTGCTGCCCTCGCATCGCACTGAACCCTGCCGATGGTAATGGACGGTAATGTACGGCAATGAAGCTGATTTCAGGCCCAACGACACTGTCACCTCCCTCACCGATAGCCTTGGCCGCCATATTCTGCCCGGGTGCGATGCCCGCCCGAAGCAACATCGCCGCCTCCTCAAGCAGGCCGCCGCCCACCACCATCTCCTCCACCCTGGCCGCGATCCTGTCGTACAGCTGCACCCGAGGGCGGTGCAGGAAGAAGCACCTGGCGCGGGAGGCGAGCGGGGCGGCCAGGGGCAGGGGGGAGCGGGTTGTGGGTTTGGGTTTTTGAGTGGCCACTAAGCGGAGGACTGCACAGGTCGCATGGACAGGTTTGGGCGGGGCGTATGGACAGGTTGCATGGACAGGTCGGGGCAGGCGGACGGACAGGTTTGGGCGGGGCGTATGGACAGGTTGCATGGACAGGTCGGGGCAGGCGGACGGACAGAGAAACCCGCCCCTTGTGTTCTCCGTGTGTGGCTCTTGGCAGTCGCATGGACAGGTTAGGCAGGCGCGCTGCAGCAGCACTTGGCGCGGGCGGAGCTTCCGTTCTGTGTGCGATACCGTTCAGCCAAGGGTGCGCTCGCGCCTTTATCCAGCGTCTTAGCCCGCTCGACGACGTGCCGCTGCACTGCGTGTCCTCTTTACGATACCGCGTACTGGCGACCGTACCGGTCTCCAGTACAGTGTGGTTAGCAGACAAGTCCGCCCGACCATTGGTGTCTGTGCATTGTCTGTGTGTTTCTTAGGCGGGGAGAACAGGAGTCTGTGACATGCGAGGGGCCGTTGTGCGTTGTCGGCGTGTTTCAAACAGAAACCCGCCCGACCGAACCCAGGTGCAGATACAGTCTTACCACATAACCTGCAAGAAAACACATTGTCTGTGTGTGCTTAGAAATGCAACCCGCCCGCCCGCCCATTGCCTGTGAGTGTATGTATGGTGTGTGTGTGTGTGTGTGTGTGTGTGTGTGTGTGTGTGTGTGTGTGTGTGTGTGTGTGTGTGTGTGTGTGTGTGTGTGTGTGTGTGTGTGTGTGTGTGTGTGTGTGTGTGTGTGTGTGTGTGTGTGTGTGTGTGTGTGTGTGTGTGTGTGTGTGTGTGTGTGTGTGTGTGTGTGTGTGTGTGTGTGTGTGTGTGTGTTATCTCTGGGGATTAATGTGCTTCGTGCACGGCTGCGGTTGTCGAGCTTTTGATGCCTTTAACGGAAGGGCTGGCGGGTGTGGCTTTGTTAGGTATCAGGGGTGATTGTGCCCATCGACCGCAGCCCTTTGAGGCAGGCCGCTTGCCCAGCAGCGCACGTTCCTCAAACATCACGTTTCTTCGGATACGTTCAGCAAGCCAATGCGTTGGGCCAAGGCACTGCGTGCGCACTCAATAACATCTCGCCGAACGCACGCTCGGCTGTACGCTTAGGCCGGCTTTCGGGATAGTCAGCAAACGTTCATTCATTAAAAAAATTGCGCAGGACGAAGACTTTTGGCGGCGTTGCAGCAAGCTTGTTTAGGGCAGGGATTGCATATTTTTATTCGCTCCGATGTTGCATGTTTTGTCAGCCAGGTTTTTCTCCAGTCGCCAGCGTTAAGTCTCTCAAAGGTTGTGCCTTGACACTTAAAAATGGGATGCGGTAACCTGTCGCGCTCCGCGGCTCGGCATGTTAAATTGCCGTAACGTTAAAAGCCGATAACCGAAAAAGTCCCCTGTGGAAAAAAACGCGAAACTCCGAGAGCCGGCACTAACCGTGGTATATAACGCGATACGGCACGTCTAAACGCAACATCTTAAGACTTTGGTAAGCCCTCAGCCGCTTGGATTACGTTCCCAGCCTGACCCGTTCATGAATGAGACGCAAACGCGCCGAGCCACATAGCACAGAGAGAAAGAGGGCAAAGGGAGTCGGGTTGAAAGGGTTTTGACAGAGGCAAAACGGCGACGGTGCGGCAATGCCCCGCCTGCCCACCATCGTCGTACGGCACGGAACGACAATCGTACCTGAAGTCGTACTCCAGTTCCTGGTCAGGGTCCGCGCGCGGCTCAAAGTCCGAGAGTTTGGCCCCGGGGTTCATGGCCAGGATGCATAGGGCCCTCTCCAACCGGTAGTAGTTGTTGCGCTCCGCCCGAATCCTGGATCCAGAATCCAGGTCACCCACATAACACACACACACGCACACGCGGTCGGATTAGTGCCCTTTCCAGACGCGCACCGTACGGAGGAGGTACGACACGGCAAGCAGGTACGACGACATCAGTCCGGCTGCCTGGGTGGGGGGCGTCGTGCGGACCCTCCACCTCCACCTCCACACGCTTGGAGCAGCTTTGGGCCGCGCAGACCACGTGGCAGCGGGCGGCGCGGGGACATGGGGAGGCAGGAGCCGGCTGTGACCCCCGATGGTGTGCGTGCGTCGCGGCAGTCCCCGGGGGTCCAGGGATGGCAGGTGTAGGTGGGCGGACAGCCGCCTAAGGGAACCGGTGCAGGTCGGTGATGCCTCCGGGCCCAACGACTTCACTGCATCCAATCGCACCGGGACCGCCCGGGACCTGGTTCACCGACCCGACCCAAGCTTAAGCCACAAACCCACCCAACATCCACACCCCTACAAGCTACAGCCACCCGTACCCGTAGCCATCCTCCAGGCCCAGGCCCATACCCGTGCCCGTTCCCAGGCAAATCAAGCTCCACGCCGGGGCCGCCTCGCAGCCGCGACACACCCGTCTCCCCGCTCCGTCGTACCTGCCGTACGCCACCTCGTCGCCCCACTTGCTCAGCAGCGCCGCCGCCGCCTCCCATTTCTCATCGTCCGTCAGGCCGCCACCACCCGCCGGCCCCGCCGCCGCCTCCGCCGCGGCCTCCACCTCTGCCGGCGGCGCCCCTGCCGCTGCCGCTGCCTCCCCTCCCGCCGCGGCGCACTTTGCTGTCGCTGCCTCCGCCCACGCCGCCGCCATGGCCGCCTCCACGGCCGCCTGCGCCTCGGGGGTCGCTCTCGGGGCGCCGCCCTTGCCCACCACGAACCATCGGAGGTACAGGCCCGTGCCGCCCACCACTAGGGGCACGCCGCCGCGCTGCAAGGGCGCAGACGGGAGCGCAGACGAGGGCGCGAGCGGGCGGCTTGGGGTTTGGGGTTTGAGCTTGGGTTTTGGGTTTGGACTTTGTGTTGGCGTTGGTGTTGATGTTCTTGGTGTTGGTGTTTCATGAGAAACCCAACCAGAACCGCCACCCGGTGGTGTTGGTGTTGGTGTTGGTGTTGGTGTTGCAATTGAATCTAGGAAGACTGAAGTAGACAGGCGACCCGATCCAACCCGGCCCCCATGCCAACAGCACGATGGTACGATGGTGTACGGCCACAAATACGGTACCGCCAATTTCTACAGACCTGCCGAACCATCGCCCACCCGCGTGCATGCTGGGGTCCGTTCGTGAACCGGCTTTTGCCGCGTTGCGCGGCAGGAGGCAGATCTGGGATGCGAAGCATGTAACAGATCTGCTCGGTGGACGGTTCGGGTCTGAGCGAAGGTAGCTCAAGGCAATTGCGCGCGGAGGAGGACGCCGCGGACGGCGAGGCGAGCTGGGGTACTGGTTTGCATCGGGGGCCCCCGAGCGATATGGTAGGCACACACGAACTGAGCTGATGGGGGGAACGGGGCAACCACGCCACCGTCCTGCCTTCCCCTCCCCCACCTAAACACCCGCCGCATCATCAACAACATCATTCTCACAGCTGCTGGCCCCCCTCCTGCTTACCGGCGTGCTCCGTCCCTTAACCCCCGTCCCACCACGCGGCCCAACCCAGGAGAGCCATGTACGGCACCCGTACATACTATCTCCGTACCCGCACGATGTCCTCCGCGACGGGTCGCGCGCACTCGAAGAACTCCCCCGCGGAGAAGTCCTCTGAGGGGTCCCGAACGTCTATGAGGTGGTGCGGCACCCCCAGGCGCTGGGGCGGGGGCAACTGTGGGAGGGGTCGGGTGGGGTCGGATGTGTTTAAGACAACTGGGCCGCGAAACCGGGGTCGTGTGTAACCGAAACGCGGGGTGGTATGTGTGTGTGGGGGGGGATAGGGATAGGAAATGAAGGGCACAAATTGGAGCAGCGTACGGAGACTGCGGGCAAAGGGTCACGGCACAGGGCCCTCCTAGCCCTCGGATCCAGATCCAACCGCGCCGCACGACCATGCCCGGCCCGGACGCGTGTACGACGCGTGTACGACAGTCCGGCCCGTCTCGTACCGTACCTTATCTGAGCCGACGTCCAGCCCCCGGTACACCTGCACGCTGTCCGCGCTGATGACCTCCCCGCGACCGCCGCTACAGCCATCCGCACCGCCAACGCCTGCGCTACAGCCATCCGCCCCGGCTGTCGCGGCCGCCGCGCCGCCGCGGCCCTGCCCCTCCGCCTCCGCCTCCACCTTCTCGTTGATGGCCTCGACGGGCTGTCGAAGCCTCTGCGCCAGCAGGAGGCTGATGGCGGTCTTCCCCACCGCTGTGGGTCCGGTGACGATCACGACCTGCCGCCGGTGGGGCCGGGGGTTCGGGGGTTCGGGGGTTGTTGAGGGCGGGGTCTGGGTCTGGGTCGGGGTCTGGGTCGGGTCGGGGCCGGAGTCCGGATTTCAGGGTTCGTATTGCGAACGGAAAAACACAGATTGGTCCGTGATATGCGCTGGGGATTAAATCTCAGCAGTGGCGCATGTGAGAAAACGGTGGAGCTTACTTACTTGCGGCCGGCGCTTCGTCTCGGGCGGTGAAGCCGCCGCGGGGTCCGCTGTTGCATCAGCCGGTACTTGCTCGTCCGCTGGCATGGAACCGGGATCCACCATGGCTGTAGCTGCGGCTGCGCTAGCGGATGCAGAGCAGAGCGCTGCACGCGAGGGGCGACTGGCTGCAGCTCCTGTGGCGAATGCAGCTGCTGCGGCCACTGCGGGTGCTGTTGAGGCTGCCGAGGGCGTCTGGCGGCCGCAGCTACCGGCAACGGCGGCGGCCCTTGCGTCCGCCTTGAAAGTGTCGGCGCTGGGGCCGGAGGACGCAGCGATGCTGGCCGTGGCCGGGGCTGGGGAATTGCGCAAAGCGCGGGCGCCGACGGCCGCCCGGCGGGCGGAGGGAAGGAGCCTGGGGAGACGAATCTTTCGGAGTCACGAAAGACGACGGCCGGCTGTGGAAAGTGGGCCGTGAAAAGCTGCGTTCGCGCCAGACCCTTAACACATACACTGTGTTAGCAGTTACAGGGCTCTGGTCTTATCCTAGCGCCATTTTAGGCTGCCGCCGTGGCATTTTGCCCGATTATGTTGGTCGTTATCGTGCGCCCATAGTGACACAAGCAGCGACAAAATTGAGTGCCATGCATGAATATTACAACTCAATCCGCTTCAAAGCAGCGAACATCGTTGGTCCCCCGCGAGCTGACAAATCACAAATGGTTCCGCGTCGTACCCCGAATACGTCCGAATATGGATTTTACAAGTTACAAGCAATGCTGATATTGAGATATAACTCAGACGTCAATGATCAAGGTCGCTCATGTACACATGCATGAGCTCGCTATGTTCAACGCAGTTAATTCATCACTACACCAGGAATAAAACATTTGATTGGGAAGAGTGATATTGCATTTCGGGCGATCGAGATATCAAAACATAGTTTTCAGGGGAGTCACCTGTTTCGTACGGGTGGGAAGTCCAGAGACAGACCGGACGGAAGACACAAGGTACCATTCCTGTTGTTCGTCGCCCTCATCGGTATCCAAATTACAACATTACCCGCGGGAGCGCAAGTTTCTTGGTCGAGTGAGAAGATGCCTTCAGAGAAATTGCAAGCTCGGGATAGTGTGGGGGACAGTCTCAAGGAGTCGGAGTCATCAGACCACAGCTGGCCGGATGAAGATGAGGATGAGGTAAGGGGTCTTGTACTCGCTTAGCAATGGGCGACGCCTCGCGTGGTTCGCCGCTGCCCGATCAACCATACTCCTAGGAATGGTATGTCCCGAGCCATTTGCTTCTTTTGTTTTGGTCGCTGTGCCGGGGCTGTAAGGTCGTTAACTGTTTGCGTTGGGTGCACGCGAAGGTCGTTACGCTCTCCCGCGCGCGCTCTGCAACCCGCAGCTTTTCGATGGTTACTGCACAATGATGCCCAGCCGCATGCGGTTACAGGAATCCGTGCAACCGTTTGGTGGGGGCGGCATCGCACGCACACAGCCATAAGCCCGACCTCCCAGGCTGCGCGACCGCGTTTCATCAGCGTTTCGCGCAACCAAGGACATGTAGACGAGTATAAAGTCCCATCATCGGTCAGGGAGAGGCACTCAGTCCCGTCCATGGCGCTTTCCGTGCCTCCGACGCTCGGCTGCTCCGTTTCCCTCAAATCACCTCTCCCCGCTGACCAGCGCAGCGCATCGGTCCATCCAATCGGTGTTACCTGCACGGCCCGGCCGTCTCGGGTTGGACCCGCAGCACCTCAAAGCAGCTCTCCTTCGAACAACCCCACCACCACCATCTCCTGTCACCCCAAGTGGCCCACATCCGCCGCCGCGTCGGGGCCCCACATCGGCCATGACGTCCCGGCGTCCCTCCACGCTATTTGGCATGGGCCTCCCACCGACCGTGTTTCCTCACCCACCATCCATCCCATCCCCGGGTCCCTTCCCTGGCCTCGTTTCCTAACCTTCGTTGCCCCCACACAACCCCCTGCGATGACCCGAACTCGACTCACCCCCCCCTCGGCAAAGCGGCTGGTTGCGGTACCAGCCGCGCTGTGCGCAGATCCCGCCACCCCGCCCCCTCCATCCCGCCCCCTCCGCCTTTCAACCCTGTGCCCCTTCAACCCTGTGCCCCCCTCCCCGCTTTACCCCCTTCAACCCCTTCCCGCGCTGTTTTCCAGGACGATGACGACGACTTCTGCACCACCCTCGATGACATTCCCCAAGAGGTGAGTCGGGTGGGTCGGAGGGTGGGTGGGCCCGGGGGTGGGCCGAGTGTGGCTCGGTGGTTGGGCGGAGGTGGTTGGGCGGAGGTGGTTGGGCCCGAGGGTGGGCCGAGTGTGGCTCGGTGGTTGGGCGGAGAGGTGGTTGGGCGGAGAGGTGGTTGGGCGGAGAGGTGGTTGGGTGGAGAGGTGGCCCGGAGCGCCCGCAACCACCCATCCCTGCCTGGAGGGATGGGGGGGAGGGAGGGGTCGTTCGCTGTCTTTATTGACAAAAAGGGGGAGGGACTGGTCCATTGGACCGCGCGGGAGCGCGAAGGGACAGAAGCGGCCGGGAAGGGGCGACGGGAAGGGGCGACGGGAAGGGGCGACGGAAAGGAAGGGCGGCAACTCGAGACGATGTGGGCCGACGCGGGCGGGCCCGGGGCGGGGGTCCGCTGAGTTGATCCAGACCCTACACATCGTACCTGGGTAGCCCTGGGTAGCCCTGGGTAGCTGGGGTGGGGTGGGGTGGGGTGGGGTGGGGTGGGGTGCCTCGTTGGACATCGCGAGCAAGCATCTGGGGGGAGTAAGCCGGATGAGGAGGCGGCCCACCAGCGGCAGTGGCAGGTGCCCGGGCGCGCTCGGATCCCCATCGAACGCCCAAAGCCCGCGGGCGCACGTGCCTGCCGCGCCGCCGCCGCTCGCCCCTCGTCTCTCATCCCTCATGTCCGCCCACACATCACACACGCACGCCGCACCCCGCACTCCGCCCCCCGCCCTCGCCGCCGACCATCTTGTACGGCAGGTGGACAACTTGCTGTACATAGGATCCATGGCGGCGGAGCACAACTACGAGGGGCTTAAGGCCGCGGGTATCACCCATGTGTTGCAGGTGCGCACGTCTGGGGGATGTGTACAGTAGTACGGCATATGTAGTACGGCATTGTACGTACGTACTGCGAAGAGCCCCTCTCGCAGGGGTCCAGGTCGGGTCGGGTTCGGCGGTTCGGCCAGCTACTGCTATACTGGGCTTGATCCCCGCCCGGCAGTGCAGGTGCTTTTGGTCGATCCGCGATAAGCTTCCCCCTGTTGAAGATGTCTACCAAATGCCTATATCCTCCCCAGTTGGTGTTCGGCCGAAGCTCGTCAAGTCGTGTGGGGTAGTCGTGTGGGGTGGACAGAACGGGATGCACACTTGGGGCGCTGCCTCGCCCCACACCCGGGACGCTGCCTCGCCTGCTCAGCCCCTGATCCCTCTGACGTGCGGGCTCCGTCGACCGTGGGGGCCAAAGGCGGCAGCGCGCGATTTGGCAGTGGGCGTGGCGGCGCCCAGCACTTGCCGCCATGTGTGTGTACACTACGTACCCGATGCCCCGATGCCCCGCGTGTATGTGTAGAAGTGCAACCCGTGTGTGTGTGTGTGTGTGTGTGTGTGTGTGTGTGTGTGTGTAAAGAAGACTGGGCCCTGAGGCCGCGTTTGTGTGTGAAAGGAACCTGCGTGCGAGTGCTTGGGAAAAGTAATGATCCGGGAGACGAGGACCGATGTCAATGATGACAGGAATCAGCAACTTACCGTCTGTGTGTGAGTGTGCTTAGCGAAGCAAGCGCCGCCCGTGTGAGCGCGTGTGTGTGTAAAAAACACTGAGCCGCGAGAAGCGAAGTCCAGCGGAATAGGCGACACAGGCGACGGAAAACCACCTTCGTGTGTGCGTGTGTGTGTGTGTATCGCATGGCGTGTGTGGCCCCGTCCCGCCTCGCCCCGACCCGACCCGACCCGACCCCCCCACCCGGCCCCCCAGGTCGCGGAGGGGCTGGGGCCCTCCCACCCCGGGGAAGATCTGTCGTACCGTACGATCCAAGTGGCGGATCGCCCCTCCGAGGACCTCGTGGCGCACTTTGAGCGCTGCTTCTCCTTCATCTCGGAGGCGCACAGCAAAGGAGGTGCGCAGCGGGAGGGAGGGGGAGGGGGTGGTGGTAAAGGAAAAGGGTGGACGTACTTGGCCGGGGGGAAAAAGATATGTGGCGGGGGCGACGTCGGCCACCCGGGGGACACCTACTGCCCATTCGGTGACGTTTCGCTCTTGGGTTCGCTGTCTTGATTGACGAAAAGGAGGCAACTCTTCAGGGTGGGGCGTCGGCGCGGTTGGGTCTTTGGTTTTTGTGGGGTGGGGAAGGCGGTTGGAAAAACGGCGAGGCGAGCACCGCGACTTGGTCGGTCACAGAAATCCCGTTCCACCCCCCGAGCCCTCGCCCCACCCCGGCATTCCCCGCCCCTTCCCACTTCCCGCCCCACCCCGCCCCACCCCGCACCGCAGCCCTACGATCCACGCCACCCCACCCCGCCCCATCGCGACCTTTTGCACTGGCTGCAGCGCCGTTTGCACACGTCTCTACCAGTATAAATCCTATACCCCACCCTCCTCCCCTCCCCTCCCAATCCTTACCCTCCCCTCCCCTACCCGGCCCCCCCTGCCCTGTCCCCTCCCCGCTCCTTCAGGCGCCGTCCTAGTCCACTGCGTGGCCGGTGTCTCCCGCTCCGCCACCGTCGTGATGGGGTGGCTCATGTGGCGCCACAAGCTGTCCGCGGACGAGGCCTTCCGACGGGTGCACCGCGTGCGGCCCTGGGTGATGCCCAACCCGGGCTTCCGGAAGCAGCTGGAGCGCTTCGGGGAGCTGGGCTGCGACCTGGCCAAGTGGACCGCCTGGCGGCACGTGTGGCGGGAGGAGCCGCTGACGCTGGTGTTCCAGAGCCTGCAGCGCGCGGCGGCGCGGGGGATCCCCGCCGCCGGCGGCGGCGGCGGCGGCGGCGGCGGCGGAGGGACTGGCGGGTTGGACATGGACGGGTTGTCGCTGAACGACGAGCCGCTGCCGTCGTTGTGAGGCGGGTGGGGGGTAGGGGTTGGGGGTAGGGGGTGGAGATGGGGGTGGGGCTGTGGCGGTGGCAGGTGGGGAGGGCTGTGGCGGCGGGAGATGGGGAGGGCTGTGGCGGTGGGGGGGTTGCGATGGTTCTAGTACGGGTGGTACAAAAGCGGTTGCGAACCAAACATGGCCATCAGTATGACGTTGGTCGGGCGGCGGATGGTTCCACATGTGTTAGTGAGCCCGGCGGATGGTTCCACATGTGTTAGTGAGCCCAACTACCAACTGCCCGCCCACACTGGCGGCGAACAACCGAACCAGCCGCCGCCGTGCTTGTCTGGTGGTGGTGATGGTGGTGATGGTGGTGGTGGTGGTGGTGGTGATGATGGTGGTGGTTAGGCAGAGGAAACACGACCGACCTGACCCAACCCGGTTGCTGTGGGTTTGATGATGGTGGTGGTGGTGGTGGTGGCAGAAGTGAAAACTGCCCGTATGACACCCAGTGGCTTGGGGGGTTGGGGTTGGTGGTCGTGTTGGTACTGTTGGATTAAATGACGTGAACCTAACCAGCCCACGCACCACATGCGTGCGGGGGCGGCGGCGGCGGCGGCGATGGCGTGGGCGCCGGTGCTGGTGGTGGCGGTGGCGGTGGTGGTGATGGTCTCGCGGATGGTGAGGGTGGCGAACCAGAAACGAATTCAACCACCCCAGAGGTGGTGGTTAGTCCCGGAGCACGTAACCGAACCCAACCACCCACAGCATGCTGGTAGTGGTGGTGTAGTGATTAGCCCCGGAGCACGGTAAACGAACCCAACCACCCACAGCATGGTTATGTTGTACTGGCGGTGATTGTGGTGGTGGTGAGGGCGACAGGCAACTACGAGCCGCGGTTTGGCGGCATGATGATTGCGTTGGTGCGCCGTCGCGGTCTTGATTTCGGAGCGCGCAGAGTGATCGCGCCACCGTGACGATCGACCCATGGGTCGTGACGACCTATTTGGGTGATGTATAAATGGCCACATGTCGGGCTCGCGACGGCGGCGGCTCGTCGGGCGGTCGGCTCGGGCTCGCCTGCCGCGCGTCGCGCGGACGACAAAATGCTCGCGCCGCGCCCACTGACCCACGGGTCGCCGTAACTGACCCACGGGTGGTCGCCGTAACCGACCCACGGGTCTCGGCGTAGTCGACACCATCTGGGTGATGGATGTGGCGGCCTGACGAGGGGCGTCCGTCCGTCCGTCCGTCCGCCTGTCGTCGATGCTCAGACGTTGAGGCGAGAGCGGCGCCAGCTGGCCCCACCGCCTCACCATGTGGCGTTGTTGACGGTGGAGGTGGGTTTGGCGGGTGGGTTTGGCCCCAGGAGGCGGTGCAGTAATGTGCAGTACTGTACAGGAAGTACTGCGGGGTCGCCACGGCGAGGACAGGGACGTAAAGGGGGACGATGAGAGGCGCACTGGCGAATGCGAAGGCGGTGCGCGGATTCATGTAAGGGGGTGGCGGGGCTGCTGGAGGGGATCAGCAGGCCGGGGGGACGGGGGCGGGGCCTGCGGGTGACTCCGGGGCTGGGTTGATGAGCCCGGCCCCGAGTGCCCGTGCCCGCCCACCTGGGACCGGCATGTTGGAGCACGAAGGCTACCGGGGCAGTGCCGGCCTGAGACAAGAGGTTTCGCCTTGTCTTCACAACACGGCATGTCCCAAGTCGGTGCCTACGTGCCTAGATGGGGGCACCAGCCACCGATGCCTGCTGCAGGCGGGCTCGGAGAGGTGCGAGTGGCGCGGCCGTGGAGGTGAACACGGCCGTCGGGGCCATCTCGCCCGCCGGGTTTGCACCGCAGTGGAGGCGGCGGCGGGGCAGGGCAGGGCCAGGGCTCGGACGCGGAGAGGGGGCGAGAGCTGGAGGCGGGGCTCTGCTTTGCTTGAGGACGGGCCGATGGCACCGCTGCAAACTGCTGCTGCTGCTGCTAACTGCTGCCGCCGCAGTCGCTGTTGCTGCTGCCGCGCCAGCGGCGGATTTGCGCTTCGTTTCCTTCCGCTCCGTTTTGTGCACGCGGGTCTGGCACTGCACGGTGGCGCGGTGTGGGTCCGGCTGAAAGTGGATGAAGTGGCTGCGCGGCGCGGTCTCTCTGACGGGCCAATGTCGCGGTCTCTCGGCCTAAGGGCCCGCGGCGCTGGCTGAGCACTCTGGGCTGTGCGGCCATGGGATGCGCGGCGCCGGGCGGGGCTAGGAACGAAAACGGCCCATTCACACCCAGGCCGACGACGAATACTTACCGGGCGGGGTGGGGCGGATCGGGGCGGGGCGCGAGGTTCGTCGGGCGGGGGCGGGGCCGGGGCGGCCCGCCCTTGATGCGGACGGTGGGGAGGACGGGAGAGTGCCAGCTGCTGCGGCTGGCGGCGCAGCCCGCGGCACGCCGCAGCGGTCCTGCCGTGTATAGGTATAGGCGTCTCGTAGGGTGGTGAGTCGCGCGGATCCGGATCCGGATCGTGATCCGGATTCTGATTGTGGTCGTGATCGGCTCTGGGGGGGGGGCAGCCGGGGCTCCTTCGCGGTTTCGCTGTCTTGATTGACATTGGGGGGCAGCAGGGGCGGGTTACGCGCTGGGGCTGGGGCCCACCTGAGGGCGGACGCGCGGGAAAGGAAGCCCTGAACGAAGCGGGGCACATCCATGCATGACGAAGCGGATCACATCGACGATGCGGGTCACACCCAGGCCCTTATGTGCGGAAATAGGATCCTGGGGTTGCGCTGCAGACGGGCTCGCTTGATCAGTTTTATCGGGTAAAGCGAATGATTAGAGGTTCGGGGGATGAAACATCCGTTGGGGGTTGCGGCGCCGGGACGCAATAGGGGACTGGGGGCTAGGTCTGGGTTTGCAGCGCCTGCGGGGGGTGGGGATCGTATGTGTGGGAGGGGGGGAGGGGCGCGGGTGTGCATTGTGCGTGCGTGTGTGTTTCGGGGTGAGTTTAGAGAAGAGACCCGAACCAGGTGTGTGTGTGTGTGCATGTGTGTATGTGTGTATGTACAGGAACAGAACATTTGCGTATGTGTGTGTGCGTTACATATCGTACCGCGCCTGGCTCTGGCCAAGGGCTGCGAACCCAGCATTAACGGAACGACCGCCGACAGCACTCTCCTCCCTTTGCGGGGCAAGGAGAAGGGCGTGAAGGAGGATGTGTGTATGTGTATGTGCGCGTGTGTGTGTGTTTATAAACAGAGAACCCGTGTGAATGTGTGTGTTGAGGTGACCGGATCGTTGGGGGGATGGTGGATGAGGGTGGTCTGGGACTCTGGGTGAGGGGCTGGGGGCGGTGGCGGTTGGGCGGTGGCGGTTGGATTGATGGAATGTTTGGGGCCTGCGGGGCGTGAGGAGGGATCCCCCTCCCCCCTCCTGGAGCTGGCTGCCCCATGGAAGGACAGGAAGTGGAGTCGAGCAAGCAGAGGGGACGGGGTTGGCCGACCATCCCGTACGACCTTTCGTGTTGTCGTGTTAACCCCCCTCAAGCACGCGTGGCACGGCGCGGCACGGCGCTGTGCTGCGCTGTGCTGTGCTGTGCTGTGGGTCACGCCGCCGTCCGGTGATGTAGAGGCAGAGCCGCCGCTGCCGGCGTCGTCCGCCGTCGTTTATGGTTGGCGGGCGCCGCCGCCGCCGCCGCCACAACCAGCAGCCGTGACCGCCGCCGCGCGGGGGCGTCGCCCCCCAGGAGGAGTGTGTCTGTCCGGGGCGGCGAGGGCGGACGATCCTGCCAACCGTGCTGCTGGGAGGGCGGACGTGTAGCTGGATAGGCCATCGGAGGCACACAGCGCACCTGGGGACATCGGGCCGTGTGCAAGGGAGCGGACATATGCGCAACTGAGGAGGACGAGGAATAGGGGGGGAGGAATGGGGGGGGTGGACTGGGAGGAATGGGAATGGGATGAGGAGGTTTGTGAGGAGGACTGGGAGGAGGAGGAGGAATGGGAGGAGGAGGAGGATTTGGAGGAGGAGGGACCCCGGGGCGTTTCTGGAATCGGAATGCGCAAGACTGAGCAAGCATACCGTTTGGACGCAGGGGATGGAGAGATGGCATTCGGGCAGGCTGCGTGAAAGATGCAGTCCTTCACGCAGTTCTCCTTTGCTGGGAAAGAAGACGTGGCCCAGGGCGGCGCCACCCACAGTACGAGGATGCGTACGGCAGTACGACTGGTGGCGGCCGGTAGCCGCGGGTCTCGGCGTTTTTTTGGGGGGGCCGGAGGGAGATTGTGCTGCCGCGATGCGCGATCCGGATGGGTAAGGGGGGAGTGAGGCCGCTTTGTTGCTGGTCTCCTTAGCTTCATAGTGTCGTACTTGCGTACGATTAACAGGGCCAGCAGCTACCGACAACGCGACCTTGTGCTGTCGGCGCCGACACGGGCCCTGGACGGTACGTGAGAGGCTCGTGATGGCCGCTGTGCAGGCCCCCAAATCCCACCCTTACCTTCGCCTTCAGTACCGGATGCCGTACGGCCATACACTCATACACAAGCGTCCGGCCACGGCCTGCGGCCAGTCCCTGTCGGCCCCGCCGTCAGGGGCGGGGGGGAGGCGCGGCATCCGCCGGCGTGCCGCAGGAACGTGGTTGCCCGAGATACCCACGGCGCCGTACATGGTAGGTAGGTTAATGACGCGTGGGTGTGGACGTCCTGTCGGACTGTCGGTCTGTCTTTCTGTACGGATTCTCTCTCCCAAGAGGAAGTGCTCAAGAAGTGGAGGGAACGAAAAACGACAAGGATAGGTCGATCTTGAAAATGTCAAAATCTCGCCCATACGCACACACGCGCGCGCGCGCGCGGCACAGTTTTCTCTTACACACATACGCGCTGCGCTGCGCTGCGTGCCGTCTGCGTGCCTGCGCGGGCCGCAAGCGGGAGGCGTGGCAGGAGGACGCCGGGAGGGAGGGCAGGGAGGGAGGGCAGGGGCGCGGCGGCCGCGCGGGCGGCAGGGCACCCGGTCTGTCTGTGTGCCGTTGTCTGTGTGTCTTGTGTCTCTCCGTCCGCACGTCGCGGCGGCGGCGGCCTGATGCCCGACGCCTTAAGACGCACGCCTTGGGTCGTCCCGATGAAGTTGCCGTGTTCGATGTGCACTGATACGTGATAAGGACACGGTCAGAAGTTCGGTTTTTTTGGCGAAGCACGTTCGGACCTTTGTATGCGTGTCGAGTGTGTACAGCGGGGAAAGGTGTGCGTGAGTGCGTGTGCGGCGTGTGTTAGAATTGAAACCCGCCCGTGTGTGTGCTCTACGCCCAGTGTTGTGCTTTCCGGTTTCCGCGCCGTTGTTGTGCGGGACACTCGGTCGTGGGACCCTGTGGCATGGCGTTCCTTCCGTATGTACGGCAGAGCAACGATAACGGTGCCGCGGCGGCGGTGGCTGCACTGGAGTCTGCCGCAGAGCGATGCCGCGGGCCCGCGCCGCGGCAACTGCATGCGAGCTGAAGTCTGAAACCCTCCCGGCCCCCGCTCCCGCGCACGCTCCCACCCGCGCCCCGAGGAGATCTACCTGGACGGTCTCGGGGGGTTCGCCACCTCTTGTGTGTGCGGGGTGGGGTGGCGCGGGGCTTGGTCGGGCATTAATATTGATATTGAACTAAGCATGAAGCATGAGCCCCTCGGCATATGTCGTCTCTCTCCTGCTGCCGCACGCGGCGCCCTGTTTTGTAACTCTTAAAACGGGCGTCGTACATTCTGTACGGCTGTGCCTGGATGCGTGTGTATGTATGTGTGTGTGTGTGTGTTGGCGCACGTGACTGCCGCGTGCGTCTCTTGCTTCGTGTCGTACCGTGTCGTGCATCTGGCGTCGTGAGCCGCGTTATGGAATGCGGGAAGTACTGTAGGGTGCGGCTGGGCGCTGCGGTCGGGCGGCGGCAGCCTCTGGTGCCCGTCTGGTGGTTCGGCTTGTTTGCAGAAGGCCAGAAGCCCGACCCCCGACGATGACGGCGACGACGGCGATGCGTCGTCGCAGCGAAGCAAACGGACTCAATTCATCGGTGCGCACTGCAATGTTGCGGCGGTTTGCGAAATGATGGTCAATTGAAGATGGCTTGGGCGTTGCGGAACGCGCACGCGCGGTGCGGGGGCGGGGCGAGGAGCGGGAGGTCGGCCGTCCCGCGGTCAAGCGCCCTCTCAGCGGCACCCTGTCTCCGCAGCGTCGGGATGTCCGCCGCCGACATATTTATTGTGCATTGTGTGTTTGGGCTATCCACGGAATCTGACGGTCGGCTGTTCCGTGCCGTCCAAGGTTGAACTGTGGGTCGTACTTTGTGTTGGGAGGGCCCGAGCCATTGATGGTCTGGTCGCCTTCGTTCACTTTGGGCTGCCTCCGCTGAGCTTGAGGGCAAAAGGTGCGTGTCCGAACTCAACATTTTCAAGGCAATCCATCGTAGACCATGTTGTGTAATAACCGTGAGTGGAGATATGCGATCGATGCAGTTTCGCATTTCACATTTGGTGGCAAGGTTATCCCTCAAGCACCGTCGCGCCCGAAACAACCGTCGCTCCAAAACCAAAGCAGCATCGCACGGTGGCACAGCATCGCATGCAGCCCTTTGGCATTTCTGCAAAAGGTTCCCTGATGTCTGCATATTATACAGATAATACAATATTTGCCCTTCAATGTATGGTGTTGACTTTACAATCTTAAGTCCACGTTGATGAGCGGACCATCAGGAGCCAGTGATGTCGGCGTTCAATGTTTTATAAGAGAGGCGTATAACGCCGTTGCTAACGGAGATCCTACACAAGCGCTCCGGGTACTGCCGTTCGCGAGGGATCTCCGTGATATGCTCGGCCCTGCGTTGCTGACGCTGAGTTGGTATTTTGTATTGCTACGCAGCTGGTTCTAGCGGCCTTGCATGCAACGGGCGGCCAGGCAGCTGCAGCTCCGGCGCTGAACCGGTAAGCCCAACTGTCACCGATGGGCCCGTTCCGAACCCCGACTCGCGTTTCTCTTGGGCATACACGTGCTGTAACATCTGAATGCAGTGTGTTGTCACATCTTACCGCAAATAACCGGGACAACGCTCTACAGGAGCTTACGGAGCTGTTCGCTCGCGCGGCGTCCGTTGACGACAGCAGGGTACGGCCAACCCCCCGTGTGGGGGAGTGCACTCGGCTGAAGCGTTAGTAGTTGAAATTCCTACTCACAGTAGTAGTCCCCACACCCTGCCGTCATCTATTTTTCCAGGTCCCTTGATTATTATATGTCGTGACGTCCCCACAGTGTATCACTCGCCACAACCCGGCCCGGCCGCACCGCAACGCATCGAGGCCCGACGGACACACATGCGCGCCGACACTGAGGGGCTTACTTTACTTTTCCACCCCACCAACCTCAAGCGCATTCGCGGCTGACGACCAATGAAAGGTGCTGCGGACGGTGCCCGGGGCCCCCGGCCGCTCGCCCCCACACGTCCCCGGCTGTGCAGGCTGTCCCCAGGACCTCCCAACCCGCGTTCAGCGGCGCGCCCTTCAACGGCCCCTCGCTGCCGCGAGGCAACTTCCGCGATGGTGGCAACGACGGCGGTGGCGGCAACGACCCGCCGGGTCGCTCCGACAGCATGAGCATGAGCTGCAGCGGCGACGAGACGCCGTCGGCGTCCGCCTCGCCCTCAACGGACATGGAGGCCGGTCCCGCGCTTGGCGGGCGAGGTTTCGGAGCGCCCGCATCTGGGTTCGCAGCGCCCAGTGGCGCCTCTGGCGGCCTTGGCTTTGCGAGAAGCGGCCTCGGGCTGGGGCCGGGCGGCGGGCCATCCATCGGCGGCGGTGGCCACTGCGGGCCCAGCGGCGCGGAGGAGGCTACCAGTGCCTGGATGGGTCCGGGCGCGTTGGGTCCACAGCCGCAGGCGCCCATCCTCAGTGTGAGGGATGGGCGATTGAGAGCCCGGGGTGACGAGGTCGGAGTGATAGGGGGACCACGGGGGAATGAGCTCGGGGGAATGAGCTCGGGGCGACCAGCCCGCGCGCGGTGATGGGGTCGGGGGTGCTCCAGGGAAAGGACGGCGCAGCGCGGGGGCGAGCATGGCTTGGAGGAGAAGGGCGGCGTTCATCTACGTGTTGTGTTTAAGGAGAAACCCACCCAGAACCGCCCTACCGTATACTTACCAAAGCCTGCGATGAACTTACCATTGGCAACACAGCAGGACAAACAGGACACGTGGTGTGTGTGTATAGAAACTGGACCGTGGGATGGGCTTGAGCCCATCCAGACCGATGACGTTGCGTACTCAGTAAAACCACAACCGGAACCTCTAACCCGAAAGCTGCAGACAAATCAGGCACACCGAACCCGCGCGGTGTCCACCACCAACAGCTAACGGCGTTGGCACCTAGGCAGGGTAGCTGCTCCCTGAAAATCCGCGTCTCCCCCTCCTGCGGCACCGGGTGTCCACCACTCCACCTGCCACCATGCAGCTTTCGTGTCGTGGTTCGTGTCCCCGGCTCCCCGGCCGCATGTGGGTGTCATACACACCTCTTTGCTTGTCCCCTCCCCACGCATGCTCCGCCCATATCCCACCCACAATCCACAACCACAGCCTGCTGCTGCCGCTGCTCCCGACGTCCCGTCCTTCAGGAGACCGGCCGCGAGGGCTTCATGGAGTGCGCGCTGGCCGACGGGTCCAGCTATGTGTGCGCTTGGTGCAGCGGGGTGGTGCTCATCAGCCGGCGGCAGCAGCATGAGCAGTTCTGGTGCCAGGGACCGGGCGGCGGCGGCGGCACGGGATCGTAGGAGTGAGGGAGGGTTGCGGGGGGCGGGTGGCTGGAGGGGGTTCAGGGTGATTTGGGTCGGTGCCGTTGGTGACCTGTGCATGCGATGCGGTTCGTGTGTCCTTTGTTTCATTTCCGATGTTGGCAGAAGTGCATACAGCAAGAGTGTTCGGTGCTGGTGTCCAGTTCCTCGCTAGGTGGACTGAGGCGCGTGGGTGCTGGGAGCTGCTGCGCGACGGCGTGGTGTGGTCGTCTTCCGTGGCCGATGACGGAACTTCTTATTGTGGGAGACGGGAGACAGCGAAGCGGCAGACTGCGGGCAACATCCTGGCGCGCGAGGCGGGAGGGCGGGAAGGGTTGCCAGACGGACAGGGCCTGCGGGCGGGCGGACGGACGGACCGGCAAGCAGAGCTGCTGCATACGGGATCTGTGCAGGGACACGGCACGCAGTCGCTTGGCTGCAAGGGACGACCTCTAGATAGCGCGGCTCAGGCAAAAGGGACGGTTGCCTAGGGAGGAGGAGAGGAGGAGGAAGAGGAGAGCTCAGGGGGCGCAGGGAGGCAGGCTGTGCGACGCGTCCCTGGAGCCATTCGTATTAAGCCGCGGGTGTTCTGCGACGCGCCGCGTGACTCAGGCGCACCAGTGGTCTAGAGCTGCGGGTCCGCACAGCTCCGTGCACACCCCCCATACCGGTAATTATCGTTGGTCAGTATTTGTCGCCGGGCTGGGTGTGTCTGGGCTGTTCCTTTGTAACCCCCACCAGACCACCACCAGCCCTCGGGGGCGCCTGCTTTAATAATGCAACCGCACAGGTCGGGTCAAATAAGGGCTCCCAAGTGGCGTACAGGCCTATTGGGCCAATTCGCCAAAATCCATGCTTGAACTCTCCAGATCCTCCGCATCGCATTGCCAGACCGCTCAGGGCCGCGAACCCGTCAGCCCCCGTCAGAACCCGTCAGCACGACGAGACCACGGCGAACGGCGCGCCCTTCGAGTTCGCCCATCACATCGTTCTGGGTGCCAGATTCAGAGCACCCTTCGTCACAGCGGGTGGGCTACAGAAATGCCGACCGGGTCGGGTCTAGGGAGGGCCGCCCCCTATCCAACCGGTGCCGCGCCCTTGCGATGGCAGGCAGTGTTGAGGCCCGCAGGGTTGAGCCCCGTCGACTTCGTGGTCAAAATACACGTCCTCGGGCAGCAGCCCTGCTGCCACCCTGACAAGTACGCAAGTGCTTTAACGTTGGCGCGTGGTGACCTCTGCGAATCTCCGGGGGTTGATCCGACAGCTCCCCTAGGCGCTAGGACGGTGGTTGTTCGGACGCCTGCCCCTCTCCCTCCCTGACGTTTACGACATGTACGAATGCCTCTCTGCTGTACATCCAATGCCTCCCTAACCACCTAGCCCTTCTATCCCATCACCCTAAAGATGAGACCTCAGCTTGCTATCAGGCTATCACTGCCCTGCTCTCCACCTTCGACCATCACACGCCCATCATGTGGCGCACCGGTCCGCGTGCATTGCCGCCTCACGGCCGTGTGTCATCCTGCCTCATGGCGGTGTGTCACGTCCTGCCAGCTGTCAAATCCGCGTTCACTACAACCCGTCCGTGTGCAAACTGAATTCTATGCGCCCTCTTCGCCCGGGTTAGGCCCATCGGTCGAGCGCCTGCGTTTGCGTGCTTATTGGTGGCAAGGCAGGAGTGCGTGTCATGCAAGGGGCATAGCGGTGCCCAACAGTATCAGCCCTGCGTGTGGTCTTTCCTTGTCAGAGGCCAGGCAGGAGTGCGTGTCATGCACGGCGCATTGATCGGCCCGGAAAAAAAGGCCCGTACGCCGAACGACTGTCCCTGCCCAGCACCAGTGCTTCTGTACATGTAAGCGTGTCTGGCAGAACAGCCATCCCAGTCAATAAAGACAGCGAATCCCACTACCGTACCGTGCCAGGACTGATGAATTGGAGAACGCTGGGGCCGATCAGCCCTACGCCCTTGAGCACATCCCAACTGACTAACCCCTTCCGCAGCCCACTGCACGCAACCCTCCACGTCCTTCCATACCCTGGGTTGGTGGCGATATGCGGGACCAGAGGTCTGTGAAGCGCTCTCAGCAGGCATTCCAGTCTCCCCGCCGCGGCGCGTGTGCGCTGCAGCCGTCAGCTTGTCCGACGCACCCTCATGCGGCCGCATCGGAACCCAACCCCTCGGCGCCCGCTGCGTCGACCGTGTCTTTCAGCAGTTCCTGAACCAGCACCCGGCGGTGCTCCGTGCTCAGTCCGCCGATTATCGTCTGGGCACGTAAGCCATTTGATGCATTCCCAACCAAAAGCTGTCCAGCCCTGCTGCTCTCCAGCCGCAAGCCATTTATACGCTCTCCCGGCCGTTTAAGGCCTAGATACCAGGGTGGGATGGGGGACTCGAACTCGACGCCCATCTCAGCAGAGGTGTGCAGCTTTGCTTCCGCCGACAGGTCTGTGAAGGCGCGTTCCAAAAAGGCCTCCATCAGCACCTCGCGCGGCAGGTTCCGCAGGACGCGGGGGCTGTAGATGGGCCGGGGATCCATCACCCAGCCGTCGTTAGGGTACAAGGACAACTGGTTGAGCACGAAGTTGCGCAGCATCAGGACCAACGGCGCCAGGTCCAGACGGGCTGCCAAGTACAGGGCAGCCTCGAGAGCTGCGGAGACTGTCTCGCGGAATCGCTGCAATTTGGGTTGGAACACATCATCGCGTACGAGGACGTCAGCCTGCGCTGCTTTGGACGGAAAGCCAGCGCACAAGCCATTCATTGAACGAAAATGCACAACGCCATGCAGCAAAAGATGGGGTTTATGCTGCTCGTCCACGGCCACCTCCAGATAAGCGCGCTGGTTCTGCGCCATGCTGCTGCCGATGTCGCGCAGCACGCTCTCGCGGGTACCCGCGAAGTCCGCGAACTTCAGCAGCCGGAGGCAAGCTGCCAGACAGTTTGGTACCGAGACCGGCCATGTGTCGTCCAAACGCTTATAGGTGAAGTCCAGCCAAGTCTGCACCGTGACGGCGTCCACCGGCAGGCTGCCTCCCTCGAGCACGACCTCACGGAGGTCCCAGGCTGGTACAGCGCCGCTTTCACCTGGTGGTAGGTCACTGATAACTGTGCTAAAATACGAGAGGAAACCCCGATGCCCTCGCAGCGGTTCGTCACGTCTGGTGACAAGGATGTGCAGATCGGCTGGCTCCTCCAGTCCTTGCGGTCGTTTTCGCTTTGGCATTCGGCTTTTGCGTCTCACGCTGATATGACGCAGCCGTTGGCAAGCTTTGTCAGCTGAGTGACAGCTAGCCCAGAGTCTGGACAAATATATGATAAACTGTACTTACAGCTAGGAACAATGTCAAAATATTTCGTTTGAGTATTCTTGCAATAATATCATTTCGCCGTAATGGAACGTTTTGGCAAACAGATGTACGACGAAGATTTGCGTGCTGTGTTCTTTGAAACATGACATACGTCATCACATCCTGTTGTGGCGTCCACAATTCGCGCTCATTCATTCTTCAGAGGTCCGTACCCGTGGCCCGTCCAGCGGGCGCAGGAAAGGCCGCAATTGTCCTCACAGCAGCCCTTCCCGCGCATTTTGATTCGCCTCTCTCGAAAGCCCCATCACCTGAAGAAGATCCGGGAACCCACTCCTCCCGGTAGGGCGGTGAAGCCCTTCACCAGGTCCACACTGCCGCCGGTTCAATGGACATCGGAGGTAGGGCCCGAGGCCGTAGCTTACACGTGGCAGCGCAGGCAGGGCAGGGCAGATCTCCCAGCATCGCCGACTGAGTGGGTGACTCCTTGCGACTCACCAACCGTCCCCCTCCTGTGCGCCGGGGGGACCTTGTTGTCGAACTCTTCCGAGTAGCAGCTGGTGTGGGGCCAAGAGGGGGACCCCCGGTGAGGCAGGGTAAGGGTGAGGGCTGAGGGGGCTCACCCAGGATCACCCACAGGGATGTGACGCTGCGGCATGGTGGCTACGGGCGTATGGGGTGGCGCGGGAGAATTGCCAGCGCGAGCGGGCTTGTTCAGGGAAATGGACCGCGCGGTAGTGGATGTGGTCGTTCAAAGTTGACCATTCGCCACGTCATGGGTGCTGCTCAGGCACGGGGGCTGGTGTGAATATGTACGCTATGCGCTGGCTGGCTGCATTCACGGCACGGCACTGAGGGAGGTCCAGGGCTCCAGGTTGACTGGGGCAAGGAGATGCAGCTCCTGCGGGGCTCGCTGTGCGCATGGACTGGAGCAGGGGATGGCCGATTACGGTACATACGGGACATGCTGCAGGACACACACGGTCAAATACCGGCATACCGCACATGCAACCATTGGCGTCGGACGTCCGAGTCCACAACGTGGCCTCATATCACGCACTTCCGCACTGCCTGCGAACCAAACACCCACTGCTCGGGTCAGAATGGCGGCTTTGCCACGCCGCAGTCCTGAATCAGTTGTTACCGATCATGAAACATGACTCATCCATCCCTTTAAGGCGAACGCCGGTCCATGAGCCGCCAATTCTCCTCAATCCAGCACCCCCTGCCACCCTGACATCCCTCGTCTATATACCCGCGCCACACCCGTGCAACACCATATCATGGTTATGGGTGGGCTTCTCAATAAACACCATATCATGTAGCCCAGCAATGCCGGAGGCCACACACCTGGCGCATTGCCTCCTTGCACGTGAGTCGCACCCTGCCAGCTGATGTAAAGGCCCGTCCAGGTGAGCCGATGAGCTGTAAGGGACCGTCCAAGTGAGCGATCCACAGCCCCTCCATGTGAGTCGGTGTTGGCAAACGCCGCGCGCTCTATGTCTTTGCCTGGCGGATGCCTTCAAATAAAGCACATCCCGCCAGTAGGCCTGGCACTGGCCGGGTGGGGTGCCCATGCGTATTAGGGAAACCGCCCAGGCACTCCTCAGCTGTGGCGGCGTGTTCCATATATCTTATGTGTTTTAGGGTACATGCAGCAACAATCGTCATCCATCTATCTCTGCTGACCACTGGTGCTACTACTGAGTCGCGGGCCGTCACCCCAGATTCAGCTCTGACCCTTGCAGGCGTGGCCTAACATACCCCTCCGCAACCATGCTGCAGCAGGCCTCCCCAGCTACGGCTGCAAATCGTCGATCTGGCAAGGTTCGGTGCAGTAACCCGAACTACCCCGCGGTCGTAAGCAGTGGCGCACTCGAACATCGGTGCCACGTGCGCCCCGTCCGCGAGATGTGGGGAACCTGTCTCGTACCAAAGGATACCGTATTGCACCCAGTCAATGGTGTCACATAACAGACGCGGCGTCTATTTTCTATGCCAAAGCGCGCCCTTATCTTCAGTTCGTCGACATACGGTACATTGATATGCACATCATAATACTACCCAATTGTGCCTCCCCCAGCAGTGAGACCATGAAGCGTAGGTGAACTAACTGTGACCCAGTTAGGCCCCCCACGGTGTTTCGTCCGTTCATTAGAGCACACACACACACACACACATGACGCACACAACACAGGACAGGACGCAATCGTTGGCGATGATGCATACAATTCCAAGAGGCCATTTGGACACAAGGGCATGACCACTCAATTGCACACGGGTTGCCCGGCAAAGCATTTCCGAATGGACGCGGTCCAAGATCGATATCCCAGATCTCAAGAAGTCGACATCCGCACGGCACCCTGGCGATTACTCTTCCCTTCACGACTCCTCGCGCCCTCATATCAATGTCCGGCTACTGTCGTTGTGAGAACCGGCGATGGCAACTGCTGCTGGAACGAATGCGAGCTCGACGCCCCGCGTCTCTGCCACGCGCTGCGCATGCACTGCAGCCCGCTGCCGCTGTCAGCGTGCCTCTCTCAAGCGACGGCATCATGGCCGGTTACGTCAGCCGCTGCGTCTGCCACCATGTCGTTCAGCAGCTTCCGGACCAATGTCTGGCGTTCGTTGGTGTCCAGCCCGCCGGTCGTTACCAGCAGGTGCACTGCTAACAAGCTGTTCAATGCGACCTGATGGCCATTTATGCGCTCCAGCCGCATGTCGTCCACAGGCACCCCCGGTTGTCGATTGAAGAACGCGGCAACGATAGGGTCTGCAAACTCCACGCTCACGTTGCCTGCTGAACGCAGATTTGCTTCCGCCGACAGGTCTGTGAAGGCGCGTTCCAGGAAGGCCTCCATCAGCACCTCGCGCGGCAGGTTCCGCAGGACGCGGGGGCTATAGATGGCTCGAGGATTCAGCACCCTGATGTCGTCCGGTCTCGGATACAGCTGAGTCAGTACAAAGTTGCGCAGCATGAGGACCAGCGGCGTTAGGTCGAGCCGAGCTGCCAGGTACAGAGCGGCCTCGACAGCAGCTGAGACAGCGTTGCGGAACTGCTCCGCGTGGGGTGAGAACGCATCAACGGGCATCAGCATACGAGGTATGGAGCCTTCGGCTGGAACGAGCACGTGCAGGCCCTGGTCCCTGGCGTAGTACACAGCGCCGTGCAGCTTCAGACGCAGTGTGTGCCGCTCGCCAACGGGCAACTCCAGATACGCGCTCTGGTTCTGCGCCACGCGGCTGCCGATGTCATGCAGGACCCCTTTCCGGGTACCCGCGAAGTCCGCGAACTTCAGCAGCCGGAGGCCTGCCTCCATGCAACTTGGCACCGAGACCGGCCATGTGTCGTCCAAACGCTTGTAGGTGAAGTCCAGCCATGTCTGCACCGTGACAGCGTCCACCGGCAGGCTTTCTCCCTCGAGCACGACCTCACGGAGGTCCCAGGTTGTTTGGCCTCCACTTTTACATGGTGGTAAGCCCTTTATAACTGTGCTGAAATATGAGAGGAAACCCCGATGCGCTGTAAGAAATTTTTGACGTCCAGAGACAAGAATGTGCAGATCGGCTGGGTCCTCTAGCTCTTCAGATCGTGAGCGCTTCGGCATTTGAATCCTCGCTGCACAAACGGCGACCGGAAAGCCTTCTATTGTGGCATAGTTCTTGGCCGGCTCTTCCTGGTTCTTGGCCTTTGAGTGACAGCTGGACTCCGAATATCAAATGAAGTGCGTGGCACTATGAACGAATAAATCCAAAGATATGAAAGGGGTCACTGATGTACAGCGAAGATTGGCGTGCAAAGCGTGCTGTGTTCTTCGAAAAATACGTGACAGGACATAGTAGACCAGCACAGGCGACTGCGGCCGGTTGTGCTCAGTAACACATCCTGGGGTATGTTCCTGGTAGATTTGAACTGGTTTCCTGTTGACTATCAGGTTCTTCCACTCTTGTGGACGGCCCTATGTTCACGCCTTCGCCCGCGCCGTTTGAATGCAAACATAAGGAAGCATTTGCAGGAGGGGAAGGGGGGACGACCGCACAGCCTTCCCATCCCATCCCGTGTCTTGCCCTCCGACAGCGACTCAGGCCGGGGCCCGCCGCCGGTCGCCGCCCTCCTCACCCAGTCGGTCGGGGTCAACGGCGAGACGTCCTAACAATCCCTCCCCCATTCGTTCCTCATTCGAAAATCCTCCACAGGGGAAAATCTCTACAACCCAAACCCTTCAACCTTGCCCACCGAAAAGGTTGTTTGGGGTGTGAAGGGGCCACGGCGCCACGTCCTGCCATCCCTTCCCGTCTTCCAGTACGGTACCGCACCCAGGCAGCTTCTGGCAGTGCCCAATACACTCAAGCCGACGCCACTGGGAAATCTTTACACCTGTCAACCGCCACCGCAGCGTTCACGACCCGTGCCAATGTGGTGTGCCCAGCTGCCCCTGCCCCTCCGCCGCATCTGCCGCAAGCGCCGCCGCCGCCGCCGCCATCCTCTCCAGGGAGGTCGCGTAGAACTCCCTGAAGTTGCCCGACGTGACCGCCGCCGCCTCCGCCACCGTCATGCCCCGCGCCTCCGCCACCGCTGCCAGCACCTCCCGCAGCCCGGGGTCCACTCCGTCCGGGCTGCTCTGGTCGCTCTCCACAAGCAGTCGCTCCGGGGGAACCGCCCGAAGGCGCTCCAGGAGCTTGTCCCGGGTGCGGCCATTGATGACGGAGGAGAAGCTGCCGGAAGATGGTTGGGGGTTAAATTAAAAAAGATTTAAACCCGAAAGACAAGGCGGGGCGGCCGCAGCGGGGAGCCGATGGCGGGGCGGAGAGTGGATCACAGCGTCACAGGGCGGGTTGGCGGAGGGGACCTGCGGCCTACCAGCCGACCGCAAGGACACAGCCGACCGCATCCGTGGGCCGTCCAGCGGACCCGGCCCCGGCAGAGGGTTCATAGAGAGGTTCTCGCAGCGGCGCTTACCGCGGCACGACAGCAGCCCCCCACTCACCCACCCCGCCAGGCTGCTGCCTTGAGGATTTGGGTTCGCCTCTCTCAAAAGCCCCCTCCCTGGAGGCACCCCACCTGAAGTAGATCCGGGAACCCACGCCGCCTGGTAGGGCGATGAAGCCCTTGACCAGGTCCACACTGCCGCCGTAGCTGCGCGGGGTGGGGCGGGAAGGGGTGAGGTGGGGTGGGTAAAGTGCCGGAAGCGGCTGCTATCCCACGGCCGCGGTACGCTCAGGTACTGTCCGTGCACGCAGGATCCGGAGTATGATGCCCTACCGTCGACCTTCATCTGTCAATAGATTTCCAGTGCGCGCCTCGGCGGCCGTTCGATGGGCCACTGCTGTGCTTCGGGACAGCGAAGCCTGCACCTAGTGCTGAGTCAGTCAAGAACCCAAGACGACATGTCCATCAGTGCAGTGTGCCCACCGTCGCAACGCATCCACCCCACCTCCCACCCAAACCCAAACCCAAACCCAAACCCAAACCCAAACACCCCACCCACCTGTGCAGCATGATCTTGGGCGGGCAGCCCTCCGGTCCCAGCCGCCGCAGCATCTCCTGCAGGTGGCCGAAGCCCCTCACGCAGTGCAGCGAGGCCGGCCGACCCAGCTCCGCCGCCAGACGCAGGTGCAGCTCCGTCAGCGCCAGCTGGTGGGCCCAGGAGGGCTGCGGGGGGGGCCGCGTGTGTGCGTGCAACGCGCGGATAGCACAGCACGCACAGCATGGGGGTATGACTTCAGGGCAGCAGACCCGCACCGGCTGGTAGCCTTACGAATGTGCCGAGCCCCAAAGCGCGCCAAAACGAAACATCTATGACGACACTTTCGTCCACCGCAGTTGTTTTACAGGTCGGGCGGGCCAGTTGTTGGGAACATAACTCACGCATACAGGCACCGACGACCCGCGGGTCCAACGTAACATCATCCATGATATCAACACGTGAACTGGGAACATAGCTCGCGCATACGGGCATCCGTCGGTAGCTGCCGTGCCCCTTGCATATCAGGCACTCCTGCTTTGCCGACCCTCGAACACACATCGCTTTTGGTGGGCTTCTCATTAGAAACACATCGCTTTTGCAGGTTGGCTGGTAAGTACATCGGTCCCTGGGTTGGGTCGGGTGGGCTACTTTGCCAAAAACGTTGCTCTTCAAGAACTCACACCTGTGCGTCCAAATGCACTGCAATGCCCCCACGTGGGGGTCCCCCAGCTTCCTGCCACCTTCCCCCACCTTCCCCCAGCTTCCCGCGACCTTTCCCCAACTTCCCCCAGCTTCCCGCCACCTTCCCCCAACCTCCCCCGGGTTCCAACCACTTCCCCCGGCTTTCCCCAAGCGTCCCCCAACTCCCACCGACCTGCAGCCGCGTCCCCGGCACCACCGCCGCCCGATCCAGCCCGAACTCGCCCACCACCGCCTGGGGATGCCGCTCCAGGAGGGCCCGCAGCCGCGGCAGCCAGGCGTCCGGCGGGGCGGGCGCGAGGCGGGCGAGGAGGTCGGGGTGGCGGCTGGGGTGGTCCTTGCCGTTGGCGGGGACGTCCAGCAGGGCGGCGGGGTCGGCGGCGAGGGCGGCGGGGACGTCCAGGGCGTGTCGGTGGGCGAACCACGGGTGAACCCCGAAGCAGGGGATTACCTGCGGGGGAGGGCGGCAGGGCCCAGGGCGGGGCCAGGGCAGGGCCGGTCGCAAGGGCGAGGGCATGGCTGTCAAAAGGGGTACTTCCCGGCATCGGTGGTTATCGGTTTTGTGCTCCTCTGTGGCTTCGCTGTCTTGATTGGGCGGTCGCAAGGGGTTAACCCGGCGTGCGGACAGCAGGGGCACAGGGGCGGAGGGTCCCAGCACGTAAACCCGGCAGCACAACGCCAGGCATGGACGACGGTGGGGAGCAGGTCAGCTCCGCCGCAATTTCCCGGGGACCCCATCCCCGAGGGGCGGCCAACCCTCGGGGCCGCAGGCCGGACCAGGGGCGCAGGGGCCTGAAAGCAGCAGGCGGGTTCGAACCTGGTTCAAACTTTGGAAACGTCGTTTGCCCCGAAGGGCCGCAGCGCCGCACGCCTCCCGGCCCCCGAGGCACCCGGGGGCCGCCCCCGTCCTCGTTCCATAAGGCCTCCACCGCTCGTCCCCCTCCGAGGGACACCTCAACCCCCGGGGTGTAGTCGGCCCCAAGGGTCAACCGACCCTGCCTCCAACCACCTCGACCCCCCACCCACCTCCACCTCCAGCCATCCCAACAATCAACCACCCCAATCTTCAAGCGCCACAACCTTCAGACGTCCTAACCGCCAACCGCCACCCACCTTGTGCGGCTCCCGGGCGCTCAGCCGCTCCACCGCCTCCCAGTCCTCCAGCCGGGTGCCCATCACCGCCAGGTGGCGGGCCGCCAGGGAGCCCAGGCCCGCGGCGCAGCGGGCGGGGTCGTCCTGGGCGGGGAGGAGGAGGGGTATAGAAAATTGGTAGACATATCCGGGAGGAGGTGGGGTTGCGGGGGAGAGGGGATTGCTGGGAAGAGGCCACTGTGGAGAGATTCGCACGGGGCGGAACGGGGTTGGAATTGCTGCGGCTGGAAAAGGCCCCGGTGCCTTGGGTGGTGATGGCAAAGGTGAAGGTGATGTTGAAGGTGATGTTGAAGGTGATGATGATGGTGATGTTGAAGGTGATGTTGAAGGTGATGGTGATGTTGAAGGTGATGATGATGGTGATGATGGTGGTGATGATGAAGGTGATGGTGAAGGTGATGGTGATGTTGAAGGTGATGATGATGGTGATGATGGTGGTGATGATGAAGGTGATGATGAAGGTGATGGTGGGTCTCACGGGAATCGGGATAGTATGGCATGGCTGCTTGTTTGCAAGGGAAAGCGCGTGGGAACGGAATGAGGCTGGAGTGGTATCCTGTCGGATCCTGTCGGAGGCCGGCGCTGGCACGATGGCGGCGGTGGAGTGCAGCTGGCATGTCCCGTGCCGCCGAGGGTACGAACCTGTGGGTGGCAGTGGGCATCGCTGACACCGAACCGCTCGAACAGGTCGTCGTCCATGCCGGTATCAGCCCGGACCACGGCACCAGCAGCAGCTGTAGCAGCACCCGCAGCAGGTGTAGCCGGGGACCTGCTCGCTGGGGGCCGCGGCTGGCCGGGGTAGCAATGCTGCGCGACGGCGCTGCGCGTGCTGACGATGCGATGTCGGGCGTTGCCAGTCGGGGTGCCGCCGAGACACCGCTTCCACATAATAGCTAGTTAGTGAGCTGATGTGAATGGCTCATGCGGCCGTAGGAGCAATGGAGGTCGGCGTCATACGACGACTCGGTCTGGCAATATCGACCAGTTGGAAGGATGCTGGTGCGATGGCCTGCATATCAACCATATCCATAAGGTGGAAGCTGAAATGCTGGGCTAAGTTGCGGAATGGATGGCGCATGTCGAGCGCCATGACGTACACGACAGTTAGTGACAGGCAAAGCAGCATTGACATTGGATGCGGCCGGGGTAGGTTGACAACTGTCGGTATCGTGGTATCACGTTACCTGAGATCAACCTATTCGTCTCAGGCAAGTCCGTCGGCGATGTGGGCCTAAGTATCTCGCTTCGGACGACAACTTCTATGATTCAATTGGGAAGCGCAACGCTATGAATGACACGTCAGGACAATATCAACACCGATTCTGTGAGGCACCGCGTGCAGGTGTGCGTTGTAGTCGATAACCTTGAAGGGTGGAGTGCTGGAGTCCTACACCTTACCAGAGTCTGAGAATTACATTTACATGTCAATTTTGTCACGGAAAATGGGTTCAGTGAGCGACCAAACTCCCATGATTGCAAGAAATGGACAACAGAACAAGAGTCGTTAGTGCTTCGGTTGGGACGATCAGCGTCAAACCCGTACCAGGCCTCCAATGACAGGAATCGGGCACAGCTGCACTGGCATTAGAAGCAAGGCTAACGCATCCTACTAGAGGCAATCACTCTTTATTGCTCAAGCTCGCTGAACGCAAGTCCTTCTAAGTTGCGAGCACTATGCCCTTGGAGTAGCGCTTACTTTTTATACATCTTATACTTGGAAACATTAGACTTTTGTATTTTCAGCCCCCGCTATCTTTGACTCTCTAGGCAATGCTTCTATTTTGAAGTCGACGACCTTGATACGCGTTTTGAGTCGAACTAACAAATCATCTACCTGATTGTCATCAGTTGCTTGCGGGCGGTGACGCCCGCGCGGCCTGCGGGTCGCCATGTCGGAGGCCGGCTCGGCACAATTCTTTGCCGCACAGCAACAGGACGGCGATGAGCAGCTGGACCCGCATGTGGAGTTTCTGCAGCAACTGGTGAGGGGAATGCGCCTGGAGGCTCGCGGTCCAGGGAGTTCAGCACCAGGCACGGCCTCACCCGCGGTCTGGGGTACATCCATCGCCGGACCATGCCGGACCTGAGCAGCGGGGAACTCGAGCTCTAAACCTGATCCGTGCGAAGCGACTCCGAACTGCAAGATGGACGACTTACAGACCCAGATCGCATTTCGCACGCCACCACAGCGCGCGCGCATTGTGATCCTGCATTGTGATCCTGCGGGTGGCTGTGTTGCACCTGACCGACCCTCCGCCGCAGGCAGCCCAAACACGGCGTCCCGAGGTCCCGTGTCATACCTCGAGGTGCCGCTTCTCGCTACAGCAAAACCCCAGAGGAACCATCCCAAGGCCTCATGCACTGCGAGCCCGGTGGCGCAGCCCCGGTTCACGAACGCGCAAAGGCAAACGCAACCCCATCCCCATGCCTGCACAGTCACGCACGCACGCACACGCGCCACCTCGTGTGCCCTTCCCCACAATCTCGACCGGCGGTCACTCTCTTATCCCGCGATCCCTCCCGCCCTCCCTCCCTCTCCGCAATTCGTATTAATTGCCTGTAAAGCTAAGGAGTAAATTTGAGATCCATCTTCCCGCACCCTCCCTCGCCCTCCCTCCCCCACCCAGCTGCGTGACAATGAGTTCCTGCAGCGGGAAAATCTTTTGTTCGAGGCTTTTCTGGCCAAGGTAGGGCGGAGGGGGATTGCAGGCGGCAGGGCCGGGACAGACCCGCTGCTGCGTACCCGACTGACTGACTGACTGACTGATTGACTGACTGACCGACTGACTGACCGACTGACTGACTGACTGACCGACTGACTGACTGACCGACTGACTGACCGACTGACTGACCGACTGACTGACCGACTGACTGACTGACTGACTGACTGACTCCTCGCACCCACGCCTGCATTATGGGCCTGGTTGGCTGCCCGAACGGTTGGGACGGGCTGCGTGCGGTTGCTTAACAGCATGGCTGCCTGGCAGCATGGCTGCCGAACAGCATGGCTTGCTGGCTGGTTCGCTGACGAGCGCAGCTGCCTGATGGCTGGCTGGCTGCCCGACCGACTGTGGTTGGCCGGCTGGGTCGACTCGAGCAGGGGCCTGGATACTGATGGGGGAACGGGCTCACGGATGGGGGACTGGCGGATATGTGTCGCTATAGCACACTGCCGGATGGGGGATTGACGGATATGTCGCTATAGCACACTGCCCCCCCCCCCATCTGGCACCGTGCCCACGGGGCGGGTGGCTGCACGAGGGGGTAGGCTGTACCCGCCAGGGGCCAGGTGGCTGCATGGTCGCTAGCGCCCTGTCCCGCTTGCCCTGGAATGGGCGGTGGGAGGGTGGGGCCCTCTCACACATTCTATACCCCTCCGGGTCCGCCCCACCACCCGAATCCGAACCCAAACCCCTCCCCCTCCCCCCCCCACCACCATCCCTATCCCTATCCTTATACTCAGACAACTTACACTCTGCGGCCCCCTTTCCGACCACCACCCCGACCCCAACCCCGACGCCACCACCACAGGTCGATCTGAGCAAGCTGGGCTCCTTGGCGGAGGAGGAGGCGGCCAAGAAGAAGAAGGCGGCGAGGAAGAGCGTGGGGCCGCCGCCGCCCGGCGCGGGGCGCGGCCCCGGCGGCGGCGGCGGCAAGGGCGAGGGCGCGTTCGCGGCCCTGACGGATGAGGAGAAGAACGACCTGGTCAGCCAGGAGGTCGAGATGGTGCAGGCGGAGATCGAGGCGGTGAGTGGGGCCGGGGGGGGGGCCGTGTCAGGGTGGGGTGGGGGGAAGGGTGGGGTGGGGGGAAGGGTGGGGGGCAAGAGTGGAAAGAGGACCTGGCACACTCGCTTGTCGAACGGCCTCCTCAAACCTACGGTGTACGATACGTGACCAATACTCCTACTGCCGCTGTGTCCCATCCTACTACTGCTGATGCTGCTTTGATGCGTCCGCCATGCACTGGATCAGCCCCCGAGCCATTGCCGCTGTTACGACACTGTGGCCTTTCCCACACTCCTCCCCCTCCTCCTCTTTCTCCTCGTGCTCACAACACCGAACACCCCTCTCCTCACTCCTTGCCCGGGGCCCCCTGCTCACCACATCACGCACCCCGTCCGTCCAGTTGCTCTGGCAGCGCCGCAGCTTCAAGCACGTGTACCCATTCCCCCCACCCTTCCGTCCCCCCACATCGCCCCGGCCCCGCTCTCCTCCCCCCCCCCACCACCACCACCACACGCACCCCTTCCTCACAACACCCCCCCTCCCGCCCTCCCTGCACCCCCCCCCCCACACACACCCCGCAGATCAAGAAGGCGGGCGACAAGGACATCGACGACATCCGCACCCTGATGGAGGAGGTGGACATGCGCATCGCGGAGACCAAGAAGGACACGTACGAGTTCAAGCGCGACATCATCATCGGGGCGGAGAACCCGCGCAGCGGCAAGGTGGTGGCGGAGAAGATGATCCGCTTCCTGGAGGACAAGCTGCGGCAGAAGGACGCCACCGCCGACAAGCTGCGGCTCAAGAACACCACCACCAAGGCGCTCATCACCAAGCTGGAGCACCAGTTGGCGCACAAGGAGGAGATGGGCGAGGTGGGTGGGTGTGGGTGCGTGCGTGTGTGTGTGTGTGTGTGTGTGTGTGTGTAAAAGGTAACTGTGTGTGTGTGCAATGGGGGGAGGGAGGAGGGGGGGTGCGCGTGTGTGTGTGGTGGGGTGGGGGGGAGGGGCAAAGCATGGGGGTTCCGAACCCCGCCCCGGCATGCACTCCTCCTTCGTCAACCTCCCGCACACACACCCCGCACATACGGGGCGCCACGGCATCACGGACTACACCACCTTGGGACTACTTATGGTCGACATACTTCGCCCTGGCATATTGGTAACTCTGGTCTCGGTCTCAGTCGTCGGTTGCATTACTGGACACGGGTCTGTTTTTTCGCGGCTCAGCTTTTCTCTTTGATAACACACCCCGCACACAGTGATTCGGCCTGCACTGCTACCCCATTTGACTCTCTTTGCAACACCCTCCCGCTGTGCGTCCCCCCAACGCACGAACCCTCCCTCCCCTCTTCCCACATCACCACCCACCCGACCACCCACCACCCTCACCCCCAACCCCCCAACCCCCCAGGTTCTCCACCTAGTAGACTTCGACCAGCTCAAGATTGAGAACCAGCAGTACATGGAGCGCATCGAGGAGCGCAACAACGAGCTGCTCAAGCTCAAGCTGTCCACCAGCAGGACCGTGCAGGTAGGGGGCGGGGCCGGGTGGGCTGTTTGGGTTTGTATGTGATGTGGGGTTGGGGTTGGTGTGAGGTGTGGTGGGTTGGGGTGAGGTGGGGTGAGGGTGAGAGTGGGGTAAGGGTGGGCCATGCGCGGGGAAAGGGCATTTAGCCTGGTGCTTGTGCATCTACGCCCCGGGGGGCATGTCACGCATTTCTGGCCCACGTGAGAAGGCATGTGCGCGCGCCAAGGCTTGGGTTTGGGGGGTATCTTTAGGCTTTGGGTTTTGGGGGTAACTCTGGGTTTAGGGTTTTGGGGGTAACTCTGGGTTTAGGGTTTTGGGGGTATCTCTGGGTTTAGGGTTTTGGGGGTATCTCTGGGTTTAGGGTTTGGGGGGTATCTTTGTGAAGCGCACACGCTCAAACACTGCCCTCTCCCCCTCACTCTCTCTCCCTCACTCGCGCCCTCTCCCCTCCCGCCCGCCCCCTCCCCCCGGTCCTACACCCCCCAGGTCCTCAACCACCTCAAGTCGCAGCTGAGCGACATGGTGGCGGCGGGCCACTCGCTGCGGCGGCAGATCACGGACCGCAAGGCCGACCTGGCGCGCTTCGACGCGGAGTACACGTCGGTGCTGGACGAGAAAGGTCGCGGGGAGCGGACCGTGCGGCGGCTCAAACTGGAGCAGGAGGACATGTGAGGCCGAGAGAGGGAGAGGGAGGGAGGGAGGGAGGGAGGGAGGGAGGGAGAGGCTGGGAGGGAGAGGAGGGAGGGAGGCGCAGGGAGGGAGGGAGAGAGGGAGAAGGGGCTGGGAGGGAGGGAGGGAGGGAGAGGCTGGAGGGGGGATATGCAGTATGGGTGAGGGGTCATGGGCTGGGCTGGGCTGCGCTGCGCTGCGCTGGGCGGTGGGGTTGGCTTAAGGGTTTCAGAAAGGCGCCGAAGGGGTATGCGGAAGGTGGGGGAAGCAGCAGGGTGGGATCCCCGGAGCAGGTCTCTTAGGGTTTCCAATGTACCGGGTTTGGGCCTCTCATCTGGGGGGTCCTGGCACTGAACCACCACATTCCTTTCCGTCTCTCCGAGCCCCCGCTGTGCCCCCCGCCTTCAGCTCGCCAACCCGCAACCCCCACCACCCCCTGGCCCCCACCCCACCCCACCCCATGTCTACCACTTTCCTATACTCATCTGCCGCCACCCCCACCATCGCCAACGTAACCCTTCCCCCCCACCCCCACCACCTCCTGGCCCCCCCGCCCCCCCTCCAGCGACACGCCCACCATCATGGACTACATAAAGCTCAAACACGAGGTCACGGAGCTGGAGAAGCAGCTGACCGACTGGCGCCGCAAGATCGACATCCTGACCATGGAGAAGTCCCGCAAGCGCACGCTGCTCAAGACGGTGGCCACCACCACGCTGCCCATGCCGCAGAGGGCCACGCCCAGCGGCGGCGGCGTGGGCGCGCTTTGAGGAGCCCCGAGGGGAACGCGGGCGGGGGAGGGAGAAAAGGGGGTTTCGCTGTCTTTGTTGACAAAGGGGAGGGGGGACAGAGGGTTTCGCTGTCTTGGTTGATGTTAGGGGGAGAGGGAAAGAGCATGAGTGAGGCTTGGGGGCCGGGGAATGGCCGTGGCAGGGCATGGCATGGCAGGGCGGAGAAGGCGGGAAGGATGTTTGGGCGAAGGTGGAGGTGGTGGCGCAAGGGGGTGTCAGGCACCGTTGGTGTTTTGTCCCGTTGCGGTTCCCGAGCAGGTTGGTTGGTTATGACGTACTGGTGGTTGTACGGCAGGCGATCGTACGGTCGTTTGGGCTGCTATTTATGTGGCAACGCGAGTGAAGCTCGACGTTGTTCTCTTTCTCTCCAAGACCGAAGCGTGAGCTCATTGCCTTGCTTCTGAGCGATAGAGACAGCCACGGGTCATGTAACGTGACAGGATAAGAGGAGGGACCAGTCGCCGTCCCTGAACGGCGCGGCGATGCCTGGCATTCAGCACAGCTACTGTCAGCAATGTCAGCAATGGCGGTGTGTCTCGCTTGCGCGGGCAGGACCCGTTGCAGGTAGGGACCTCATTGGGGCCTGACAGGGGGGATGGAAGCGCGTGCGCTTTCGTTGTCTTGTTTGGGAGGGAGGCGGCGCAGGACAGGGCAGGACGGTGCGGGGCAGGGTGGTGGCAGCCACCAACAGCCGCGGGGCGTTTGGTAAGGGCTGCCGAAGCCGTTGTTTTCGATTCTTTGCGTGTTGATTGCCTGCTTGTGTGCTAGCTTGCGGGACACCCGTCTGCCCGCCCCGCTGTGAAGCGCTGGAGTGGGGGACGACGACGCTGCCTGCAGCGGAGTCGGACGAGGTTCAAAGCGAAGAACAAGCCCTCAGTACTGCGGGGCGCCGGGGAGGCAGCGGGGCTCCAACGGAGGGCGGGGGTGGGAAGTGGGACGGCTGGCCACCTCACGGCCCCCAAACCCCCGGAGGCGTGAGCTCCCCTGACAGAGCATCAAGTGCGCCACATTCCGCGTTGACGAACATCCACGTGTGGATGAGACACAAACCCGTCCATCAAGTACGCGCCCGTACGTTGCGTCGTCAGGGCGTCTGCGCCCTGCCTCCGCACGGGGCTTAACCCGAATAACACGCTCCTGACCCGAATAGCACACGCGTGGGCGGCGCCCGCTTCGTTTGCGCTAGGACTGCAGTGCGATGCCGTACCCTTCCTCCCCAACCCCTGGGCTTTCGACGCAGACCGCACCCCCTGGACACCGCGGTCAAGTTCCATGCCGGGGTCGCAGCCGAGAGCTGAGAGTTTGAAAGCCGCTTTGCCTCAGCTGCCCGGACTGCGCAGCACGAGCGTTCCGGGATCGGGCAATGGGTTATTTTTGCACGCATACGGGCAAACTAATGGGAACCAATCGGTCCCTCGCATATCACGCACTCCTGTTCTGCCTTCTTAAATAACACACACACACACACACACACCTCGTGTCTCTCGGTTTATTTTAACACACCTTCCGGTCGGGCGGGCTTCTCATTTAAACGCACCTTCAGCGTGGCATGTCGCCGGAGCGCTCGGACCCGTCCGGAGACGCCCACGCGGCGCGGCTCCATTGTTGCCTTGTCGTGTTTTGATGCAGGTTGCTTTGGTGAGTATCATTAAATATTTAAATTCGGTGACTGGTTTGGGTCCGGGCGGGTTCCCCGCTGCACACGTGGGACATCAATGTCGTGCCGTTTGATGACTCGCTTTCGGCGAATCGCCTTCCGCGACGGTAGAATCCCCGTGCTCGGCGGCGGTGGTATCCGGTTGCAGGCCCAAGCCACACTCACACACACACACACAAACACACACCCCGGGGGAGGTTCTCTTATCTACACACACACACACACGCATCATCCCCGGCGGGTATTTCCCCACACAAGTCATCCATCCTCTCTCTCTCTCCACCCGGCAGTCGACCCCCGGGGTTTCGCCACCCCGCACCCCGCCACCGCGGCCCTACGCACACTGTCGGCGGCGGCGGCGGCGGCCGCCGCATGTAGACTGCACACACACGCCTCCCACACTGCATGCCCGCGGGCGCGCCTGAACACGCGCATGTACTTCCTGCCTGCGACCCTTCCGACCTTGCTGCCTATCCTACCTGATTGCCTGCTAGGTGCTAGCCATACCAAATGGGGAAGTGCGAAGTGGGGAGCTGGCATGCCACGCCGGCACGCCGACGCATTCGTGATGGAGATGCGCGGTCCCCTTCCCCCTCCCTCGAGATCTCGGGTCCCGGGCGGTTTCGGGGCTGGGCCCCGTCCAGACTCATATCCGTGTCCTGAAGGCCGCCCCCCCGGCCGACCGAGTATGGCATGCGGTAGCGACTAACGAGCATTGTGTGAGTATGTATATATGTGGGTTTGGGTGCGGGATGCGGGGTGAGGGGAGGGAGGCCGTTGTTGCCTGCGGTCTTCCTGCACCACACCGCGTCCCCCAATTCGCACCGCGCCGTTACAGCCCACCAGCACCAGCTTCAGCATCCCCACACCCGCCTCCGTCGTTCCTCCTCGAAGCACCACGCCCACCCCCACCACCGTCGCTGCGCCGTACTTGAGCCCTGTGGCCTCACGCAGCGCAACCATCCACAACCCAGTGCCTCGAACCCCTGCCCGCACCCGCAAACCCTTCCCCCTCACACCCGCACCCGCAATCCAAAGGCTCCATCTCCATGCGCGGGGCGCCACGCAGGGCACGTCCGCATGCCTGGCTGCCTGGCGCGACTCCTCGCCCTTCGCGTCCTCCTCCCTCGCTTCAGCAGGGACCGCAGCTCGGCCATCCCCTTGCCCCGTGCGGTCTTATGCTTTAACAAAACCACACCTCTTTCAAGGCGATGATGCAAACCGCGGCGACCCGGACTTCCGAGCCGAGTAACCGAATCCCAGCTCCCCCGACCACCAGCGCCGCCTCCAGCGCCCCTACGCAGCTACGCCCCACGCCGCCAGTCCAGCAGCCCCTTCCTGCCCGCACCCCTACACTACGTCTTTGCCACGACAGTCCCGCACCTCTTTGGCCTCTTTGGCCTGTACTAATGGTAGTCAGGCCACGCTTGGCATTTGTCCGCCCATACCCAACCCAATAACACCATCACACGCACCCAACCCCACAACCGGGGGTCACCGGGCGGGTATCCGACCCGCTGATGACGCGGACCGCAGCGCACGCCGGCCACGCCGCCGCGTCGCCTTCGCCCCAGCTGTCGTGAGCCGCGCCGCGACCTCCCCGCGGCGCGACCGCCGCCCCAGGGCCCCCTCCTCCACCGCCTTCTCCTCCACCGCCGCCGCCGCCACCACCTCCTCCGTCGTAGCTTGTAGGTGGCGGAGCTGGCGATGGTGGTGGGGGTGGTGCTCGTGGGGGTGCTGCTGCTGCTGCAGCCGTCTCCGCAGCTGCGCCACACGCCGCATGACCGACTCCGCCGCCTCCGTGATCGCCTCCGCCTCCGCCTCCGCCGCCTCCGCCTCCGCCGCCTGCTGCTGCGCCTTCGCCGCCTCCGCCGCCTGCTGCTGCGCCTCCGCCGCCTCCGCCAGCTGGCCCTCAGGCTCCGCATCGGCGTCAGCGCCGCCGTCCCCGTCCCCGGCCTCGCCGCCAGCTGCCGCCTCCACCTCCGCGTCAACGGCGCCGGCGTCCTGCCCCGCCGTCGCCACCGCCGCCGTACTCCCCTCCCCGCTATCCGATTCCTTCCCCTGCCCCTCCGCCGCCGCCTCCGCCGCGTCGCCGTCTTCCCTCGCCCACGCCTCCCGCTCGTCCTTCGCGTCCCGCAGCGCCTGCGCCACCTCCGCCGCCGCCGCCTCCGCCGCCGCGGCCGTCTGCACCGCCACCGCCTCCAGGTCGTGCACCCTGGGCGCCTGCTCCAACAGGTGCCCCAGCTCCTCCCCCGCCGCCTCCGCCATCGTGTGCGGATGGCCGTGGTGCCCGTGCGCCGAGGTGCAGCCCTGCGGGTCGGCCGAATCCACCCAACCAAGAGTCATGCACCCAACCAAGATTATGCACCCAACCAAGATTATGCACCCAACCAAGATTATGCACCCAACCAAGATTATGCACCCAACCAAGAACATGCGGCCGACGGGTTTGGGTTTGGTTGGGCCCTTCGGCAGGTTTCACTGCCCGGCTCCCTTCCTTCGGCGCTACGGCTCGCCCCTCACGATAACGGCAACCCCAAATGACCCACTCGCGCCTACCTTTGGTGGTGGAAAAATCATCGCCGGGTTTGATAATGTTGATGGATTTTGATGCCCGGCGGACTGCAGCGCCCCCTTTGCAGCCTCCTTTGCCTCTCCCCTCGCGCCGCGCACGGTCACCTCTAGACACCCTCCCCCCTGGGCCTTATGTTCACCTATACGGCGCACCGCCGCACCCTCCTCCCCCCCGCCACCTCCCGGCGCCGAAATGCACACGGCACACGGCACACCGCACACCGCACACGGCACACGGCACTGCGCAAGTCCATCATCGCCCACCCATTCCCTACACGCCATCCCGGCACCCAGTCCTGACCCCCCCGCCACCCCCTAACAGCCCTGCCCCCCTCCCCACCCTCCCCCCTCCCCCTGCCCCCTCACCCACCGGCCCGACTTTGATGCCCAGATGGGCAAGGAAGCACAGCCCGCCGCTGTGCTCGGAGCGGGTCACGGCGGCCGCCCGGATGATGGCGACCAGCAGCACAAACACCACCACACCGCCCACCGCGAGCGCGGGGAGCAGGCCCTGGGAGGCGGACGGCGGGGGAGGGGCGCGGGGGGAGGGGCGCGTGGGTGCGGGCGACTGGGAGGACAGCTGCTGGGAGGGAGGGTTCCGGGTGGACAAATACATGCTGTGCTGAGGGCAGGGAATTCACACGGTGTGCATAACGGTGTGCGTAACGGCGGCTGAACGGATGCAGGGTCGGGCGAAAGGCTCACCTCTCCGGGCCGCCAGTGTCGTAAACCACCTCCCCCATATGCCTCAGGGGTGCCTCCTCCGCACCGCCCCCTTTCGCCGCACCCCTCCCCCTCCCCTCACCCTCCCGGCTCGTGCCGTCGCACATCCCAACTAGCACCCAAACTCTTCTGTGCCTCTCTCAACCGGCGCGCGCGGTGTCGGGGGTTGGGTTCAGCTTTCGGCTTCGGGGTTTTCGGTTGGAAATTGCTGCAGGGCCTTCGGGCCGCAGGGGCACAGGGCCTTCGGGCCGCAGAAAGGGGGGCCGCAGGGCCGCGCTCCGCACCTTCCGCTGCCTCTCCAGCCGCGCCAGCACCGCCGGCAACTGCTCCATCCAGGCGTTGCCCGGACCCAGACCGACGCCGGCGGTCGCGGCCTGCGGGCCGCCTGAGCCGCTCCCGAGGGGGCCCGTCAACGCCGTGAACACCTTGGACTGCGGCTTGAACCCTGAGGAGGGGTTTGGGACGGGTTATAAGTAGGGTAGGGTGGGGTAAGGTAGGATAGGAAAAGGTAAGTTGGGATGTTGGCAATTGGTAGGCGACGATGAAAGGGTAGGGAAGGGTGGGCGGTAGGGGATATAGGAAATCGGCAGACATATTCAAACTGCGCTGCTGCCAGAGCAAATATCCGTTAAAGACTTAACGGGAGGGCAGGGGATCTTGGGCGGCTCGCTGCGATACCACATGTTGGGCCCAACAGCGGGCGCCGTCCGCCGCAAGGCCCTCATCACGAGCACCCCCCATCGAAGCTGGCTCGCCTCGACAGCCCCTCACGCAGCCACGCTCGGCCCCTCACGCAGCCACGCTTGGCCTGTTCGACGCTCACACGACCACATCAGCGCAGTTTGAAGGCGCCAGCCGATTCCCCTTACCCACCACCCTGTATTTTTGGTTGTGCCCAGGCTTGTTTTTGGGTTTCTGTGTTTCTTTGGTCTCCTTAACCCATCCCCTGCTCCAACCCAGCAGCCCCCCAACCCGCCGCAGCCGCTCCAACGCCCCACCCACCGGCCTGCACGTCCTGGAAGGCCCTGGCCGCCAACCTGCCCTTGAGCGCCGCGTTCTCCTCCATCAGCCGCGCGGCCGCCTCGCGGTGCTCGCGTGTGGTGGTGGAGGCGAGCTCCCGGAAGGCGTCGAACTCGCGCTGGATGGCCACCTTCTGCTGGTTGAGGGAGGCCAGCTCGCCCGCCAGCGCCTGCGGCGCAGCCCGCAATCGGCAGATTCGAGAAGTTTGAAAACTGATGACATTTATAATATAATTCTTATGAAAAGGAAACGAAACATTCTGAATCGTAATCCCAACCAACTTATAACAACGTTCCCCGCCCCAACCCCCTGGGCTTCGAAGCCGGCTCAAACCCCTCTTCTTCCCTCTAGCGCTCTACCGCCTCCCTGCTTTGTACACACCATCGTGTCGCCACTCCGCTCGTGATCCTCGAGCTGCTGCCGCACCCGCGCCAGCTCCGCCTCCAGCTGCGTCACCCTCGCCCCCGCCTCCTCCGTCGCCCGGCTCAGCTCCGCCTGCCAGGCTTCCGTCAGGGCAGCCTCCGCCGCGGCCACCGCCTGCTTCCTGGGCAGCGGCGGCGGCACGGCACACACACATACCGTTTTCTTTTACACACACACAGTCGGGCGGGCACATAGTCGGGCGGGGGGTGTATAGACGACCATGTGCGCCCGTGTGTGGATTAAGGAAACAGGGCGACCATTGCGGATTTCCATGGTGACCGAATTTCAGGTCCACCCATTTCGAAATCTTACCATATCCACCCATTTCGAGATTGACCCAGATGCACCCATCTCGAGATGGAACCAGCTTGGCGCACCACGACACCCACAGGAAGCCAGACGAGCACGCAGCCCCTGGGGCGCGCGGCCCGTGGCGCACCAGGTCCAACCCAACAAGAGGACCAAGCAAACAGGATTTTGTTCACCTTAGGGAAACCTAGCTTGGCCCACACAGATCCAGGACGGATGCAACTGGTCAGCAGTTTAGGGACACGGAGGCTGGGGCTTTGGCGGGGGAGTGCCCGTTCTCGCTGTCCTGCGCCTCCTGGATCAGGTTGCAGGACATACGGAGTCCTGACGGACATCAAACCAGGGGCGCGGGCGATGCCGCCCGAACGCAGCCCGATGAGGGGTGGGGCAGCCCTCCTCCGCACCTGTTGGCATTCGCGGCCTGCAGCTCTGACTTGAGCGACTGCAGTTCCGCGTCCCGCGCCCTCATCTCCAGGTGGTAACGGGCCTGCGGAGGGCAGGAGGGAGACGAGGGGAGAGAGGGGGAGAGGAGCGCGAGTGAGCGGCGCGGCGGTGGTGGTGGTGGTACAGGAAATTGGTAGACGTTTTGAAACTGCGCTGCTGCGCCGGGTGGGAGGGGAGAGAGGATTTCGGCGGGTCCAGCGAAGAAACCAACCCTAGAACCATTGGGCCGAACCTGGACAAACCCAACACAACGTTGAGTGAGGTGAATACACTTCGGCGATGTGCGGTTGGTTAGCAAGGATTTGGCCCATCACGACCCCTAACCCTAACCCCCCGCCCCCCCCCCCTCGTCGCGCCTGCAGCAGCGCCAGCTCGTGCTGCAGTCGGTCGAGCTCCTCCTCCACCACCTGCAGGCAGCCACGGAGTTGAAAGTCAGGGACATCGCCACCGTCCGTCCCCGGCGCAGTGAGCGGCTGGTCAGGGCGTCCTCATCCTCATTCTCCTCCGCCAACCCCTCCTCGTCCTCCTCCTTCACCCATGGTCATCTTAGTGGCTCAAACCTGGCTTGGCCCTGGCTCAAACGGGCCGGCTGTGGCCGCCCTGCACCCAGGACGGCGATCCCGCCCCGCTGTCCGCTTCGGCGCGGCACGGTATGGGCCGGCTGTGGCCGCCGGGTCCGATCCACGAGGCAGCGATAGCCAGCGGCGGCACCACCCTTAAAACGTCGCCGAAATCCTAGGCAGGAATCTGATCGGGGTCGGCCGGTCATCGCCGGTCAAAGCGTGGGGGGCTGGTGGCTACCTCCCCGCCCACATCACCTGGTACACGCCAACCTTCCCGGAACCTTAGCCTTGGCCGTCAGTGCAGTTCAAATTATGTCTACGAATTCGAATAAGTACCCCACCCACCCACCCACCCCGCGCCCTCATCGCGATCGCCCGCTCTTTCTGCCTTGCTGCGACAGACTGCAGACATAGCCAGCACAGTCACCCACGACCGCCTCCGCCTCCACCTCCGCGGCCGCACCTGCGCCTCCGCCGTCCGCGCCCGCGCCTCGTCCGCCTGCCGCTCGACCGCCTCCGCCTCCGCGGCCGCCGCCAGCGCCTCCCGCAGCGCGCGCTTCTGCGCGTTGTACAGCCGGCGGCCCTCCTCCAGCTCCTGCAGGAACGGCAGGCAGGGCGCGGCGGCGGCGGCGGAGGGCAGAGCGACTGGAATGTGCCGGGAGGCGGGAGTAATAAAGTGCCGCATTGGTGTGGTATATGCGTACATCGCGCCTGCTGGGGTGTGCGACTCTGGAGGACGTCAAGGGCTGATGACGTCAGCGGCCCGGGTGCAATTGTAGGACGTGGGAGGACGGGACCGGGGGGTGGCTACGCTGGCCGATGCGGGACAGCGCAGAGGCAGGAGGGCAGGGGCAGGGGCCGTGCTAGGGGATGGACGAGCGTGTAGATGGCGGACATCCCCGCGCCCACCTCCTCCTTCTGGCTCAGGACCATCTCGAGCTGCTCCACGTGCGCCGCGAGGCTTGCAAGCTGTTTGTCCTTTTCGCTGGCCACGTGGGCGGCCAGCTCCGCCACCTTCTCCTGCGACACGATGACCTCCTTGCGGGACAGCTGGACGGTCTGCGGGGCGTGTAGGGTACGGCTGGTCAGGCTGCTTGCCGGCGGGACCGCAAGTCCCAATTAATCTATATTTCGATCGAATGTAGATGTAAACACGAAGAGTGGGGCGTCAGGGTCGGCAGCTCGTGCACGTTCACGGCTTCCGGTGGGATGAAGTATGCTTGCATTCGCTGACAAAGCGGCGAAAGTTCCCACCTTAGCCGCCAGCTCTTTGCGAACGTCCATGAGCTCCTTACGGGTGCGCTGCAGTTCATCTTCCAGTGCAACAATCGTCTCCGGGCTGACCGTGACGTCTGGAGCGGCATTGCGCTGCACAGCTTGCGCGGACACCTCCTCCTGAGGTGTGCTCTCGTCATCTCCGTCTTCCTCCAGCCACATCAGCTGGGTGTCCTCACCGTCGGGCATGGTTCTAGCCCGAATAAAACGCCTAATTCAAGTTGACAATGCTCAACACAGCCATAACCAGATACTCAAATTTCAAGCCACAATAGACTTGCCAGCAAACCACGATGACACAGATAGAACGTAAGCAACAGCCCTTTAGAGTTTGTCACGGCTTTCGCGTATTACAGACTGATGCCATGAACTGATAGACTGCTGCGAAATGACAAATTCTGCAAAGCACTGACGGCGAACTTGGGAAAGGGCAGAACCATATTCGTACAGAACAACTCGGTTTGGAAGAAGTACATACATGTATAAGCATCAATGCTGTACGTACTGAAGACTTACATGACCTTGGTTATATCTAGGATTTTGGAACTGAATGACAGCCTGTTTGCTTTACAGGCACTTGAACCTTGGTGCCTGGTAAGCCGCTGGCAGCATCTTATTTAGTTTGACAAATAAGTTGCTTTTGTGTTGTCTGTAACTGCGGATTCGATGTGTTTTTAGGGTAGGCTAGAAGCAAGGGGAATACAGAGAAGCTGTCTTGGTTGGCACAATGCCTCTCAGCGCATGCGGATTTCCGCTGGAGAGCAGGACTTTAACACCGGAGCATCAGGTTGGATAAAGTCTGGCTGCTAAAGAGCACTAGTGCGGCGTCGTAAGTCTTAATTTGTATCACGCGCCCGCAGGCAAAAGTTCGGGAATTTAAGCGTATTCTTGTGCAGTCGGGCGCATGGGACGACCGTTTCTTTGGTAAGAATGACAGACACCGCGTTCATCGGTTTGACCGTTGCAGTAACAAAGTCTAGACAACTGGCAAGACCACTCAGATTGGTTTGCATTCGCAAACACAATATATGATTAGCAGGGAGGTTCATCGTTCACCTCGGATAGGATTTCCTTGCATTTCCGGCTCAGACGACTGCGCTGCGCTGTCCCCCTCAGATGAGCACGACTGCGCGCGCTTTCTCAAAGCCCGAAACTATGACTTCCAAGCTGCGAGGCAAATGTGGGATGGCATGCTGGCCTGGAGGCGGGAGAACCGCGTTGACAACATACGCGACTGGTTTGTGTTTCACGAACGGGCCGAGTACGACCTCGTGTTCCCGACGGGCCTCCACAAGACGGACAAGGAGGTGCGTGTGGGAGCCTGACCCGGACGCAAGAGCTGAATTTTACCACCTGCCGTGCCCTGCGATTCGCTGCTTAGCCCCCTTGCATCTGCATGCATACCATTGAACAGGCCCTTACAGCCAGTGTTCGCGTCGGCAACCGGTCGTCGTATCAATAACCCCTTCGCCCTCGTCTCTGGCTACCGCTCCCCGCCCCCGCAGGGACACCCGGTGCTCATCCAGCAGCTTGGCCGCGTCAACATTGGCGCCCTCTACAAAGTGACCACGGATGACCGCATCCGCCTGGCCCACATCGCAGAGAACGAGCACCTGCGCCGCGCCGTGTTCCCGGCCTGCTCTCGGGCAGTGGGCCGCCCCGTGGACCAGCTCTTCACCATCATCGACCTGGAGGGTGTCGCCTTCACGTAAGAGCTGTTGGGTGAGGCGTGGGCCGTTCGGTGCGATTCAATAGTTGTTGGGCGGGGTGTCGGCACGGGGCCGGAGGTTGCACGTCCGACCCTATGCGGCAAGGTGGCCGCGAGTGCTCATACATAGATTACGAAGGGATTGCCAACAAGAGTGGAGCCCACACATTCTACGCTGCTGGAATCTTCACCTCACGCCTTGTGGCTCAAGTCCTTCACGGTTGTAGTATTACACCAACCGCACACATACTTCTTAACGCGCGCTTTGCGCTGACGACTGTGTGGTCCGCTCGCTCCCTCGCTCGCTTGGCGCCACAGGAGCATGATGCGTACCACCTCGCTCTTGAAGATGTTCATGGTGATGGACTCGAACAACTACCCGGAGACGCTGGCCCGCATGGTCATCATCAACGCGCCCGGGTGGTTCTCCACGTCCTGGGGCGCGGTCAAGAGCGTGTTGAGCGGGGACACGGTCCGAAAGATCGAGGTGAGCCGCAGCACCCGGCTGGGACGTCCGTGATAGGAGGGTTCGGGCCTCCCGTGACCCGCATGGAGGGGAGGGCTCCATGCCCTGCGCCGTTGTCCACGCAACAGGCATAACTCACCGGTACAAAAGCGGGTACTTTTCGCACAAACCCGTCCGTTGCAAGGGCCTGATCTCGTGAAGGATTAGGGTTGCGATAAAAATGACTGGGTGTTGTTCGTCTATGTAGGAACCCGACCGCTTTGCTGTCGTTTGCCGTTTACGCTGTATCACGCGGATCAAGCACGGTCATCGCGCCCCCCGTGCCCGCAGATCGTCGGGAAGGACTACCAGGCCACTCTGCAGCGGTACATCCCCCGCGCGAACCTGCTGGTGGAGTACGGTGGCCTGTCCCGCGGGCGTGTCACCGACAATGAAGGCCCGTGGCAGGTGGAGGAGTTGCTCCCGGAGCCGCCGGCGCCCATCCCCATGGTGCCGCCGCCGGTGCCGCTCGCGCCCGCAGTGCTGCCGGCGAAGCTGCCGGCGGGCGACGGCGAGGGCGACCTCGCCAACGCCGGCCTGCCCGGCGGCGATCAGCGCACCCCGCGGGACGTGCTGACGCGGCGGTCGCAATCGCCGGTGCGGCCTGGGGCGCTCGCAGCCGCGGGGCCGGGGATACCCCACCCGGCCCCGCCGGCGAGCCCGCCGCTTGCCAAGCGGCCGCACCACGAGGAGCTGCAGCTGCAGCCTCTGCAGGGGCAGCAGCCACAGTCCGGCCGCGCGGGACAGCTCGGGGCGGGCAGCAGCGGCAGCCCCGCGCCCAGCATCAGCGATTCGGCGTCCGACAGCGCGCACAACATGTCGGCGCCCCTCATGAGCAACTTCATGTCGTCCAGCGAGTCGCCCTCCCCGCAGCACCAGCAGCACCAGCACCAGCCGCCTCAGCCGCATTTCGCCGTGCATCCCCAGCAGGCCCAGCCGCAGGTGCCGCCCGCACGCGCGTCGCCGACGCAGCTGAGCGCCGGCGGCGCCCCAGTCAGCACCGCTGCCGCGACGCCGATCGCGCAGCAGCAGCAGCTGCAGCTGCAGCGGCGCAGCTCCGGCGGCGGGGCAGGCGGCTTCGTGGCGGGTTTCGTCGCCAGCCTCCAAGCCGCCGTGGGTCACGTCGGCGGTCATGGCCACCACCAGACCCCGCAGCAGCAACAGCAGCAGCAGCACCTCGTTGCCGGCGGCGCGGCTGCCGACGGCGGCGTCCTGCATCCGCACCCGGCGGGCACCGGCGCTGCGTCTTCGGTTCCGCAGACCCCGCTCCAGCCGCACCAGTCTCATCCCCAGGCCGCTCAGCAGACGCCCCAGCAGCCGCAGTCGCAGCAGGCGACGACCTCTGCGGTGGCCCGCTTCGGCGCCGGTGGCGGTGCGGGGGCCCCGGGGCCGCTGGTGCTCTCCTCCCCGCGTGAGGACGCCACCGGACCCGGGACCTTGCTGTCGGCCATCAGCGCCATGTACAGCCCTCCCAGCTTGATGAGTCCCCTCAGTCCGGTGGAGCTGCAGGCGGTGGCCGACACCGCCACCTCCAGGCGGACCGACGGCAGCGGCGGCGGCAGTGGCGGCGGCAGCGGCGGTGGCAGCGGCGGCGCCGCCGCCCTGATGATGCCGGCCTCGGCTGGGCCCACCGGGGGCTCAGCGGGTTTGGCGAGGCGGAGCGGCGGCAGCGGCGGCGGGAGCGGGTTGCTCAGCGGCGGCGGCGGCGGGAGCGGCGGGGGCTTCGGCAGCCTCGCGAACGTCGCCGCTGGGCACACGGGCTCGTTCACGGGCAGCGTCGTCAGCGCGTTCTCGAGCGCGGTCATGGCCAGCGGCGAGCTGCCGGCCGGCGCCGCGGCCGCGGCGGCGGCCGGGGGCGGCGCAGCCGCAGCCGCGCCTGGCCAGTTGTCGCACCAGCAGTCGCTCAGCCAGTCGCAACAGGCGACCCATGTCGACACGGACGACGCGGAGTCGGTGCGCATCTCGGTCATGAGCCAGCGCTCCTTCTACAGCGCAGTGTCGCACCTGGACCCGAGCTCGAGCAGCGGGGTCACCAGCCCCAACGAGGGGTCGGAGACCGCGCGGCGCTGGTCCATCCAAAGGGAGCTGCACGCGGCCGCGATCGCATCGGCGCTGGCGGCCACGGCGGAGAAGCGGGCGGCGGCAGCGGCGGCGGCGGCGGGCACCCCGGGCTCTGGGGTGGCGGGGGGCCTGGCCAAGCTGTCTGCAGCGTCGTCGTCGACGCCCTTCCAGTCGGCGCCCGCCGTCGCGGTTCCGTCAGCGGCGGCGCTGTCCGGGGTGTCGTACATCGTGCCGCCCGCATCACAGCAAGCCTTTGGGTCGTACTTGGAGCAGCCGCCGCCGTACAGCGCCCTCCGCGTCGCCGACGGGCTGGCGCCCGTCCCGGAGCCCGACGAGGAGGGAGACGCGGACTGCCACCACCAGCAGGGCCACAGGGGGCATAAGCCGGGTGCGCACACAGCCGTCGACGTCGTGGCGTTGCAGATGGGCAGCGACAGCAACGGCGGCGGCAGCGGCGGCGGCGGTGGCATGTCCCGGACGCCGTCGGCGGCTGCGATCGAGGACTGCAGCCTGGGCGCCGGCGCGGTGCGATGGGCGCGCGGCTGGTTCTTCCGCCGGCGGAACTACGGGCGGCTGGTCGAGAACGACGGCAACAGCGACGGAACGGTGCTGAGCGGCGGGGTGGCAGGCGCGGGCCAGATGTCCGACGGCGCGCGGCAGGGCGGCGCGATGGGGCGCGGCAGGGGCGTCGGAGGCCCGGCGGGCGCGTACGCCACCATGCAGGACGGGCCCGGCGCCACCAGCCCCAGCAAGATCCTGCCCAAGGTCCCGCAGGGGCCGCACCACGCGCGCGGCGACTCCTGGGAGTGGGACCAACCGTCGCCGTACGACATTGACCAGACGTACGGCAGGGGCGGCGGCAGCAGCAGCGCCATGATGCATCGCGACATGTCCTTTGGCCGCGCCGAGCGGCGGCGGCTGCTCCGCTCGGAGAGCCCGGGCCGGCGGCAGGGGCTTGGGGAGTACTGCACGTGCCTGCCGTGCTGCACCATCATGTGAGCGGAGGCGGGGGAGCGGAGGGGAGGGGAGCGGGAGAGAGAGAGAGAGATTGGGGCGGCGGGGGGACCTTGTACCGTGTCGTCGTTCAGGGAATGTGCACCCATCGTTGAGCCGTGTGAGTAAGCCGTGTGTTTTCTGGCAGCAACGCGCACAAGTGGATGACGGTAAGTAATCCTACTCCTGTGCCGCGCCTGTTGTTTCGGTAGAAAGCCCATGGTGCAGTGACATGCCGGGAGGCGCTGCACCGGGTGCGATTGGGGAACTGAGCCGCGGGACGTGCGTGCGTGTGTCTAAGAGCTGGTGGGTAGGGGTCCAACCAGGCATGCGGCTAACCAACCAGGCCGCGGGGAGGGCACGCGAACGCAAGCCCGCAAGCTCGTAAGGCGCAGTAGGCCCCACCCCCCATGTGCAAGGCGTGAAACCGTCGTTATGCCCCGACGGCTCGGTTGGGCAGTCGCGTCAAAAGAGATGGTTGGGCTTCTGACATTTGGACCCTATGTGATTCGGACCAACGGTTACCGTTGATTCGGACCAACGGTTACCGTTGATCGGACCAACGGTTACCGTTGATCGGACCAAACAACGGCAGCGGCCTTGATAGGCTTCTGTGGACGGCCGCATAGGTGCTGCTCGTTTTGACCGCACCAGTGTCGTTTCCGGTGAACGGCATGTGACACCAAGCAGGCGCGTGGTTGGTGACTGTGCGTGGGTGCGACGAAGATGAATTGAGCGCATGTGTGTGCTGATAGGTAGGAAGGACGTAGTAAGTTGCCAAGTATGCCATAATGCCAAGGGCGCATTTGTGTTATTGTGTGTTTAGCGAGATTGTGTGAGAGCGTGTGTGTTGTGTAGTTGTGTGAATGGAAAACCCGCCCCTTAAAGTATGTCCTGAACTGAGCGGGGCTCTGTGACGCGCGTGCGTGCTTGTTGCGCGGTGGCCGTGACCCTGCTGCGCCTTGTCGACGTCTCCCGACGAATGGACGCTGTCTTGCTTTGAGACAGGCCATGCGGCGCACGTGTGTTGTCAAGTCACACGCGCTGCATCCAAGCGCCCTCTGGCGGCTGGGCCCGGCCCCAGTGGGCTGTGATCGATCGCCACGGGTTGCATCTATCTGCACTGACAGGCCGGGTGAGCCACGTGATTGTGCGCCTCTCCTCAGCGGCCATATAGCTGGTATTGGTTGCGGCAAATGTGAGGTGTGTGTGTGTGGCTTCGAAGCGCTTTGAGCTTGCTCACTTGCTCTCAGCCCCTGCTCGGGGGTTTCCGGATAGCCCTGGGGTGGCGGCAAGCGCGCCGGTGACACAGCCTCAGGAGTGTTATACTGAACAGGGCGCGTCGTTGTTCCCTTCAAACCTCGGATGTGTTTTCGGAATATGACCGTGCTGGACTTAGGTTGGGCGAAACTCCTTCTTGTGCACTTGTCCTTCTTGCGTTCTACGGTTCTTTCCGCTTTTCCTACTTCTACCGGATACGATACAGGCATGCGGCGGTGGTTTCCTTTGGTTGAGGCATGCTGGCAGTCTTGACGTTGGGCTGGGATCCGCGTTCTGAAGTTTTACCAAGGGGTTTTGCCACTTGCAGTCTGGCTTCTGCCTGCTCTGCTTTCACGGTTGCAGCGTCCCATCAGGGCGGTGCGCTCCTCTACAACTCTCTACATTTCGAGAATGTGTGACTATATCGCGCCCCTGATCTTCCATGTTGTGCTCCGCACGAAGCGCTCACAGTCCGCCTGAACTCGCAGCTTGCACAAGAGGATGAAAAAATCTGAGGTTCAAGAGAAGGAGTTGCTTATGAACTGCCGTTTGCGACAAAGAGTCCTAAACTCCGGATGTCTGGGAGACTGGGACTCTAAGCCTTGCGTTGTCAGTTTCGGCGGTTGTTTTACCGTTGCACATGAACGGCGGCAACACCGCAGCATGCATGGCCGCAAGTGCATACTTACCTCATATGTTGGGTCGGCTACTTACCTCATATGTTATTCGTTTCTGACGTCGCCAACCGACGTCGTATCTTACTTGTGACCTTCCTTCCATGCTAAGCGCAGTTACATGTACACATGTTATCGCGTCTTGTATTTATTTTAAATAGCTGCCCCCGCTAAGGGCTGTCCTGTTCTCAACCCAAAAAGGTGCGGTTTTGAAGCCGAGCCAACGACCTCTTTGTTTAGCCGGCCCTTCTTATTGTCAGCACGCCTGCGCTTCAACATCGAGTATGAAGTGTTTTTGGAGCTCTGGCGTGGACAAGTGCCCGCGTTCAGCGAGCACCCGTGCTGTCAGTGTAGCAGACCAACGACTTAGCAGCTGGCGTGGCAGGAGGCCGCCACACGCCCAAAGGCCAGTCGTGCGGCGCGCAGGCGAAACTCATGACAATGTTTTTCCGAACGACGACGAGCTCGGAGCTCAGGGAAGTTTGGAGTCCAACGCGGAGTGGACCTCTCCCTCGCCTGTAAACGCCAGTCAGGAATCTGAAAACAACACGACCGTTCCAAAGGATTTCGTGTTGGCAGCATTAGCTGGTATGGCGATGGAATCGCTGGATGGGTTACAGAGCCCTAGCTCGCGAAACAACACGGCCTACAACCCAGAACCAAGCGATCCCAAGGGATGGTACGAGTGTCATCTGTTTGATGTGCTTCAAGGCGCTTATATTGACTCTCAAACAGCCAGTCATTTCTTCTCCGAGTTAGCCATCATCGACTCCGTCGGCGACGAGCTGGGCATGGACGACTTGGTGCGTAGATCTCTGCATTACACCTAGCCAATCTTTTTCTACGTGTTTGGATTGAATGATCGGATGCATGGCTACGTCGAAGCTCGGTCATGTACACTTCGACGGTTGCACTTCCTGCGTCTCAAACCCAAACCCAACACCCAAGCCTTTCCTGCCCCTCCGACCGGCCGCCCCTCTAAAGCGCCTAATCCTTGGACCGCCATCCACCTACAGCCCGTACCAGACACCATCCCGTCACCTCCTGCCAGGCAGCGAAATCATTGCATCCTCGCCGGATCTTCCTTCAGGACCTCAAAATCTCTTCCGAACCTCCCAGGGCATGTCTCCCCATGCATCGCTTAATCTTCCTTATGCAAATCCCGGGCCCGTTTCATCCGGCTCCTTTGGTCCATATCCCTGGAAACAAAGGTTCCAACCCTATTCCTTTGCCGCCCCGCCGCGCCCGCCCTGCCCCGCCCCGCAGCTCCACGTAGCACGCATCGCGGACATCACCGGCTTCACCCTGCCGCCCGTCATCGCCGCTCAGCTGCAGCGCCTCGTGGGGGCCGCAGGCCCCGCGGCCGCCACAGCCACAGCCGAGAAGCTCCTCGCCGGCTTCTGCAACGACCTGCCTGCGCTGCTGGACACGCTCCACGCCATGGGCATCACGCCCTCGACTGCCTGGACCGACACCGCGGTGCGCGCCTGGCTGGCCAGCAACAGCGGCGGCGGCGACGGCGGCGGCACGCAGCTCAGCGCCGCCGACGTCAGAGCGGTCGCGGTCCTGCTCGAGGCAATCTACATCCCCAACGCGTCGACATCGGAACCGACGGCGGCGGCGGCGGTGGAGCCGCCGCGGCCGCCGCCAGTGCCGTACACGGCGATCGTACCGCAGCAGGTGTACAACGGCACCTGGCGTTCCACGTCGTCGCCGCGGACTGTGTCCACAGGCGAGGGGGTACATGGTGGCGACGCTGATGCGCGTGGCGGCGGCGGCGAAGGCGAAGGCGACAGGTTGCGTGGGGGCGTGTCTTTGGCTGCCAGCGTTCGCATCTGGCTCGACGCATGCCTCGCCGCGTTGCTCGACGGCGGCGCGCTGGCGTTGTCACACCAGCGGGAAGACCTGTACGACATGTTGTCGCACCTGGCGACGGCGCCGTCGGCGGCAATGGTGGAGCGACTGTACAGCGAGGCGTGGCCACCGTACGTTGGGTCCGACGGCGCGGCCTCCCCGGAGCAGATTGCATCGATGTTGTGGCTGGTCGCCGGGTCAGGTGGGGCCGGGGCCCCGGGGGCGGGGGTTAGGGGCGCGTATCGCCGGACAGGGCCTCTTTGTACGGCGCCGTCCTGTACGGCAGTCACGGCAACCGACACGAGGGAACTACCTGCCTCCCGAAAACCATTCAAGGGAGAGTTCGGGTAAAAAGCATAAAAAGCATAAACCATAAACCATATGGTTTTGAAAGCGCGGCGTGTGACTGGTGATTGAGTGGCATTTTTCGCTCCTGCGGGCGGTCCTGTGGGCCTCCGCCATCACACCACCGCGGTGTGCTGCTGGTGGATGATGGAATACATGCATGAACGAATGTGACAGCGGAACCCCAAAAACGATCAACGGTTGGCGGTTGTGTCGTTGTTGGTGGCGTCCTCAGGCGCTAAGCTCCCGCCCGCCATTCTCCAATCGGAGCTGCGTTCCCTGGAGACCGCCATTCTCCGAATCGCCTCCGCGGATGCCGGCGGCGGCGGCGGCGGTGGTGACGGCAGCCGCGCCGACGGGAGGTCACCCAACGCGCCTGCGGCGGGCAACGCCGCGGGCGCTGCCGCGGCGGCGGCCCTAAACGCCGCCTTCGCGCTGCCGTCCGCGCCGGGCGGCGGAGACCGCTCTCCCGCCACGCCGCCGCCGTCGCCGGCGGACTCACCGCCGCCAGCGTCGCCGCCAGCGTCGCCGCCGCCGCCGCCGCCGCCGTCGCTGTACTCGAATGCGCTGTTCCCGCCGCCGCCATTTATGCCGCCGCCTTCTCGCTCCACCGCCGCTGCCGGCGGCGGCGGCGGCAGCGGCGGCAGCGGCGGCGGCGGCAGCCGACTTTCACCTCACTCAGCCTACTTGGCATTATGGGCCTTTCAGCACTACAACTACCGACCACATCCGTCTGCAGCTCGTATCATAGCGCCGGCGCTGCTCGCTGCCGCCGTCGGCGGCGCCGGCGGCGGCGTCAGCAAACGTGTAATATATATTGGCGGCGGCGGCGGCGGCGTTGCCGCCACTGGTGGGCTCACACCCGCGCAGCGCTGCCGCGTCCTGCGCGCCATGCTGACGTGTTTCAGTTCCGTACCGCCACACCTGCTGGCGCCGTACAATTTGTCGCCGTTGTTTATGGGCTGGGAGACGTTGGGTGCGGCGGAGCTGATGCCGCTGCTGCAGGACCTCGGGACGTTGGCGCGGCAGCGCCGCCGAGATGGCGGAGGCGGCGGCGGCGTGGAGCATTTCGTGCGGCTGCCACTCCTAGCGGCGCATGTCATACAGTTGCCAGGCTGGCCGCACCGCCTCGCGGGCGTGGGCCTCAACGCCGCCGTCAACTCTCTGGCGAGCCTTCTTGCCGTACTGGGTACGGACGGGGACTTGGAAGGCGACACCGCGGCGGCGGCAGCGGCGCCGGGTGGCAGCGATGCCGACGGCGTCGCCGCGGCGACCGGCAGCGTTGACGGCGGCGGCGGCGGCGGCGTGGGGGACAAGGCCCTGAAAGCCATCAGTGCGTCTGGGTTTGCGCAGGACGTGTTGTCAACCTGGCTGGCTGCCGTGCTTCCCGTCATCCAGGTTCGTTCGGATCCGTACCGTGTCGCAACAGCGAGGCTTCTGTACCTTGTGTCGTACCGTACGGTACCGTACCGTCAACTGTACCTACCTCTTATGCTGTCATGTCTCGCCAACTGTTTTGTAACGAAACGGACGGTTGACTGAGTCCCAGTCCGCGAGCCATCTCCTAGCCCTCCATCTCCTATTTCCGACGTACCAACCCATTTACATTCTGGGGGTTTGCCCTGGTATACACCGGTGATCCCTCTGGGGTCCGCTGTAACGTTCATTCATTCATTCATTCATTCTGGTTTGTGTCGGGCGGGCTTCTCATTAAACAGATTCTCATGCACTCAGCCAGCACACTCCGACCCCGCTGCCGGAAAGACGCGTTTGCACCTTGCAGACCTTGTAGACGACGGGGCCTTGATGACGACTCGGGCCACCGACGGCCTCCCTCTATAACGGATCCCTCTAGAATTCATTTTACTCCATACTTTCATCGTCATCCATCATTTCTCATTTTCGGCTCGACACACATGCCCTCCCTGGGGACCCGTGTGTGTGCTATTGTAATGCATGTTATTGTTTTGTACGGTAGGAGGGCGTCAAGCAGGTGACAGGAGACTGGGGTACGGCCGGGAGGCGATTGGGGGCAGCGGCCGGTGGCGGACTGCAGCGCTGGGAGCAGCACCAGCCGCATCACCAGCAGCGCCCGTCGGCCCAGGTCGCCGACGACGCCGTCGCGCGATTCGTCGACGCCGTACGCCCCTGGAGCGCCGTGGCGGTGGCGACGTCGTCGGCCGACGCCGCCGCCGCCGCCGGGTCGCTGACGCCGTCGTGGCGGGCGTCGCCGGTGCACGGCGCCGACGTTGCGGTGGCGGCGGCGGCGGCGCCGCCGCCGCCGCTGACGGCGGCGGACTTGATGGCGGCGCTGTCGGCGCTGCGGGACGCGGCGGCGGCGCTTGACCCACGGGTCCGTCCGGAGCTCAACCGTACAATCATGTGGGCCATGCAGCGGCTCGGGTCGCGGGCGGGAAAGTGCAAGCTGGAGCCGGACGCGTTTTCGTCGGTGCCGGCGATGCTCGTCCGGGTGAGTGTGGATGGGGGAAAGGGCTGTACGACACGTGCCGTACACGCGCGGGAGCAAGCTGTCAGGCAATTCAAAGGACCGCTCTGGGCGTTGTTCAACTCAGCGGGTTACATCCTAGTTCCTCGTGTAGCCATTGATGGCGACGGACGGGAGTCGTGGCTGTGTACGGCGCTTGTACGGCGTTTGTAACCGTGTACGACACCACATAACGTTGAGAAACTGAAGCCATTGTTTCGTCGGCCTTCCGCGCTGTACTCATGAACGAGGGACAGTCGGCCCGCCCTCACCAGCATCTCTCTAGCTTCCTCTGCCTCTGCCTCTGCCTCTGCCTCTGCCTCTGCCTCCGCCTCTGTTTCCTCTGCCTCTGCCTCTGCTATGCTTAACATGCAAGATGTACGAACCATGTAATAATGCATACGTCATGCTGTGTATTATGTCGTACAGTTGGATGCCCTGGGCTGGGTGGACATGCCACTGGAGTGGATCCAGACTGTCGTACAGCATCCGGACACGGAGGCCTCGTGGTTTCGGCGCCTGGCCTGGCCCGAGGCCCTGCGTGCCGTACTGGTCTCGGGGCAGCTGGTGCAGCGCGCTCGCGCCGAGGTGCTGCGCCGCCACGGCGCCGCCACCGTGGCGGCTGCGGCCGCCGCCACGGCGCCCTCCTTGGCGGACGGCGGCGGATCACTGCCAGGACAGGGACCATCGCGGACGGAAGGCGCGGTGCCATCTTCTGATTCGTTTGCGTCTGAGCAGGGCTGGTTGGGAGGTCATGGCGCAACGGCGGCGCCGCCGCCGCCACCACCGGCGCCTTCGAGGCCGTCCTCTAAGGCGACGGCCTTGCTGTCCGGTGCCGAGCGGCTCCGGAGCCACTTGCTCAACCTCCTCGCCGTCCGCGCCGCCGCCAGCAGCGGCCCGCAGCTGCGGCAGCTCGCGTTGACGTGGCAGGTGTACGGCATGCCGTACGACCGGGATGCGCTGGCGTCGGTGCTGGGCGCGCTGTCTGGCGCGGCGGCGGCAGCGGCCGCGGCCGCGGCGGCAGGCGACGGCGGGGTGGCGGCAGTGACCCATGGGTCGGTCCGCGACGCTGTGGAGCGGCTGCAGATGATGTGCGAGGCGGCGCAGGTGCCGCGGGAGGAGATGGAG
>BDSI01000078.1:465475-503893 GCA_003117195.1 Eudorina sp. 2006-703-Eu-15
TATAATAGTCAGTGCATCGTGGGCCAGTCCCCAGCCAGTTGGAACCCAACCACTTACAAATAAAGAAAACAACAGCCAGATTATATGCATTTGCTATTCAGCGATGTATGCCAGTACCGTGGGAAAGGAGCAGCGCGTTAAGAGCAGCTTGCCGAAAATCGACTGCACGCATGTTCCCCAATGGGCAGAGATAACGAATCTGCCATTAAACTCAAGTTCTTTCATACTGACACAGGCATCAGGTAACGTTCCGTCAGCTTTCCGTTTACAGACCCACGAGTACCTCAGTTATGTACAGCACAACGACTCAGTTATGCAATAAACATGAACGACGGCAAATCTCAACAACATAATAGACGCACACTGGCCACAGTTGGACCGGAAGTAACTTTAGGCTATAAGCGCCGGCCTACCCCAACTATCGAACCGGAGACCCCCCTTGGGCAGTGTTGGACAATTTCACCGAGAACATATGCATAACGTTCCAAAACTCAGTTCCGGCCCTGGTTAATCCGTCGCGCGGAGCAGGACCCATATGCAAATCGGCGCTCGGAACACCCAAAACGACACTCCAATGCCAAGCTGGGACCAACAGAGACATATGCATGGGAATATTATCCTACAGTTGAACGCTCCAAAGCTGAAGAGTTCGTTGGCCGATCAATGTGAAAACGCTACCCTGCCCGATAGGTCGAATCAACGGACCGATATCGCAGGACGACATGAACACAACAATTACTACAGTACAGCCAAAATGCAGATCACCTCGCGGATTGCCCGGAAGATTGCACCACGGCAGTTTGGTCGGTACCCTAGAACCACGGGGTACACCTGGGCAGGCATGCGTGCCGTCGTGAATGGTGCGACATGGGGCTCACTGGCTTTAGGCCGGTTATTACTCGGCCGAGTCATTCAACCCGTGCCTAATCTTGTACTTCGCGGCATGGCGTACAGCACAACGTTCGCGTGTCTATGTGTGGCTGCCTCGGGCCTTTGGGCCTTGCAACACTCGGTAACCAAAGCGCTGAAAGACAGAAAACCACCCCCAGTACGACTGTGCCATATTTTGCACGTGCTTGTGCTGGCAGTCGGATCGTTTGGTCCGCTGGCATACGCAGCAATACCCGTACTGCCTCTAATTATTTGCGAATAAATAATTAAACATTTGGTCCCTCGCAAAGCTCTAAAACAATTGCCGGGGGTACCTCGCAAATATTTACAGTTTCAAAATCAATTCGTCGTCTGCCTCGCAAATAAAACTCGCAAAAATAAAATAATTGTATCCATTGCGCCACACTTAGCAAGGCCGTGTTTAAAGGATCCGTTTGCGGGAAGGAGGTGCTGGTGTTCTGGTTCAGAAACGTTTTGCCATTGGGTACGGAGGTCGGGTCTGAAGGGATATGGTATTCCGGTCGCGACGCTGTCATCGAGTGGGCGCGCGAACACGTTGCATGTCTAGGCTTCACCCGATGGTGCTCAATGAACGGTATTTGTGGTTGCGTCGTTCAGTAGTGTCAAAGTATTGCAAGCTAGTAAGCGAATCAGCCTAAGTGAGACGTTTGAGAACGGGTGTGCGGCAGAGCTCGCCAAACATGACGCTTCAAGCGTTGCAGTTGCACCATCCACGATGCTTCGTTCATGCTGGTTTCCGTTTCACTTCCACCGTGCAAAACTGTTATGTTGATAAGGGCCAGCTGCCTCGCAAAGTTCAAAAGTTCCTATAAAAATTCGGAAAGGCGCCTCGCAAATATTTACAGTTTCTAACTTCAAAAAAGAAATATTTTGGGCCCTCGCAAATAATTACGCTCGCAAATAATTAGAGGCAGTACGGGTACTAAGCCCACTTCAGGAATCGCTTAGCCTTCTCATGCTCACCGCAAGCTTTGTATGGGCGCTAAATCACTTGACAAACGTCATCCTTCTACCGGCGTACCTCGCCGGAGTCAGACCACTGTATGTATCCCTCGTCTACATTACACAATCATGATTGAATGAATGAATGTTACAGCGGACCCCAACGGGATCATCGGTGCATACCAGAGCAAGCCCCGGCAGGCCCCACCGCCAAGGCGGCAGGTCACCTCCACACCACAACGCCGCACCCAAAGAAAAACACATCGGGCCATAACCCCAACCAAACAGACACCGAAGCAAGCAGAGGCGCGCAGCGGGGCAACACTACCAAAGGGATAGGCACAGCAACGGGCATAACCCCCAGAAGTGGATAAAGCCAAGCACAGGGGAGGTTGAATCCACAATCATGTAAGTGGTTGAAGCAAAACCCGAAAACATTACTGCGGGCAGCAACATCTACGGCGGTCCTCGCCATGCTATGCTGGCAACTGGCTGCCGCTCAAGCGACGGCGCTACCGCTCAGCAGTACCATACCCATGGCCCTGCGCGGCCTGCAGCCGCTACCCCAAGCAATGACCTACGCGCGTTTGACAGTCAACGTTTGCACACTCGTCGGAGTGATTGTGCCAGCAAATGATACCTCTAGCCAGCTGGCAGCTTGCATTCTCACACCCCTCGCGGTCCTCACATGGAACAAACGCACGGTGGCCGATGACCTAACGAAGTGGGGAGGACCGCGTGACACTGCCCCGACCACTGGGGTGATCACGACGTCACGCCCCGGAAATACGATAACATGGCCACACGCGGGACCTCTTAGCGGCCAAACCACGCGCGAACCATACCATAAAAAACAGAAGGCGCAGATGTGCATGGTGCACGCCATCAACAACCTGATGGGCGGCCCATGTATTGACCCCGGGCATGTACTAGGATACTGCCGTGCAATGTACGCGCACCTCGTGGAGACACGGAAAACAGGCGCAAAAAAATCTATGGAAAGGAGGATTTGACCACCGCACGGGCTTCTTCTCAACGATTGTGCTGAACCACTATCTGCGATACGGCGCTGTCGTACAGAAACCGAACGGAGAAATCCTCTCCGACCATCACGTCGCGACGGTGTCCAGCGGATTCACTCTAGGCCCCAACGACCGACTGGACACTCTGCTTGAACACCTGCCTCCGCACACGCGCGACTGGGGCTTCACGGTGCACCTTGAAAACCCGTCCCACGCAATCGCCGTCCGGTATGTACCACCAAGGGGCCTGGTACACCATCGACTCTATGGAGCCCGGACCGCAAAGGATTACGACAGGTTGGCCCCGTGGCCGGGGTGCCGTGTACTACCTGGAGATGCGACACAATAGCTCCACCGTCCAAACACACGTCGAGCTGCGAGAACTCCAGCCACCCGAAATTTGGCGACCGTCGCACACGACGGTACCCGACATCGGGCATAACCTTGAGCCGATGTCGCGGGCAACGACCCCACCTTACGAACCAACATGAGCCGTACCATCCCCCAGGCCGCCAGGCAGACGCGCAGACAGCCAGGGAAACCGCAAACTGCGCCCCAGTTGACGCCCAAGTGAACGAGAGGGGTAGACGGACCGACCGATGATGGTAACCCTCCTGCATGTGCCAGTGCACGTACCGATGCCACATACCAGCACAGGTCCAAAGCAACACGTGCCCCGCCCGGGGCCCCGACGATGCGAAAGCGAGACAAGCAAGACCAGCAGCGCGAAGAAGCTGGCGCGAAACGACGTAAACCGCTCACGCACGGTCGTAGACCTTCTCCGGCGCAAGGCGAACAAGCGACAACACCCAGACCCGGACGCGGCTCGTGATATCACGGACACGAGCAAAACCGCCGCACAGACGGAAAACAACGGCAGCACGCAACGCGCTAGACCATCTGTCATGCCAGTGTGCGGCGAAGGCAGCGCGTCACCCCCGATACCCACCAGTTCAACCCCCGAGACCGAACACCGGTACGCCCACATCGTCACACATAACGTACGAGGTCTGGCAACCAACCTTCTCAGTACGATTTGCAACCTAAGAACTTGGGATGCAGACATCCTTGTCCTGACAGAAACGAAAACCGGAAACCGTACAGCGTGGATTTAAGATGCCCTGCGCAGGGAACCGCAGGGCTACCGACTTCACTGCAGCTCTTAACCGCGTAGTGCCGGAAAGGCGCGGTACTCCGCAGGCGTCGCAGTGGCGATTAGCGGTCGCTACAGCCGCTCAGGCAACGTCACTTATGTCCAGCCGCCGGCCCCGCTACAAGGCCACCTGTGTCATTGCAAGATCTCAACCCCCATGAGCACGCCCCTCAACATCCTTGGGATCTACTGCCCAGAAGACACCAGCACCCGGAATGCCATTTATTTATGCGCATTGCAGAACGGTGCTGAAAGTAGCTAAGGCAAACGGAGAGCACGTGCTGGCCGGGGATTTCAACGCGGTTGGAGCAGCAGAAGAAAGGAGTACCGGCGTGCTGGTTAGCGCCGACCGGCTACACGCCAAGCTCGTCACGGAAAACGCGCTCAGGCCCGCACCTGAGAATCAACTCCCCCGCCAAATGTCCTTCGACCGGTGGGCTGACGGACACCGCATACACAGCAGCCGGATAGACGACATCCTGCTGTGCCCCGCGACACAACTCAGCGTAAAACTTCAAACCACAGTCAGTACGAATAAAACCCTGGCGTACAGTAGTGTGTCCGTGGCTGCCGGCCAGTTCGACCACAGGCCCGTGCACACCCGGCTACCAACTGATGAAATCCGCCTGTGGGACGCCAAAAAACCCACGTGCGCCACCCAAGAAGCCGAAGACCACGCTGATGCAAAATGGAAGAACGTCATCTTGCCGGTCTCACGTGCCACGATCCGCGCTGCACAGACACGCATGCGCATGGACGCCACACTCACATCCGATCCGACATCGCTGCGCTTCACGATTATCTACGCCCCGCAGTCCGCGAGATTGAGAACGGCCTGGCGAAACACACCGCTGACCCCAACAACACAACGGCGACACATCTCATGTCGTCGACGCTGCGATCCCTTGAGAGCGTGGAGAGGACCAACGTGGAAGTTGCGGCCGCGATGCTGCAAGTGACCCTCAACAAAGGGCTTGCCATCCTATTTGATATGTGCCCGCAGAAGCCACCTAACACGGGAAAAATACACCCTAAGCGCACAGTCAGCAGATGCAATCAACGTCTGCACCGGGAACATGATGAGCAGCTTAAACACCAATACGAAGCAGAAGTGCGAAACCAGACTTGTATGGAGCCTCGACCAGTCGAACACAATGGAACGACCGTGGAGGGAGCCGACCCCAGACAGACAACCGCAGGACACGCACGCACCCGTGGACGCAACTCGCTGCCCTGGTGCACGCCTTCGCGACGCAATTCGCCGAATTGGCACCCAGATAAGGCAAGCACTGACCATCGAGCGCAAGAAAAACATTGCTGCTGCGAAACGCCGCCGCCAACATCTGGTTGCAACTCGGCCATGACGAGCCCACCAAGCCATATTTAGCAAGGATGAGCTTGAACGAGGGCTGCCCGCGGTAAGACATCCCACCTCGGGGAGATAGAGTTTGCACAGAACCCGAATCCATCCTTGATGCCGTACATGAATACTTCAAAACCCAGGCTGCCACGATAGGCACACCGAAAACTGGACAGTACAGACCGGAGGAGGCACCCAGGACGTACCCGCCGTTCCTCCAAGGCACGGCGCCAGACAGCTTCCACCTCACCAGCCCGAAGAAGGCCGACGACCACGTACTGCTGAGCAGCATCGCTGACCCTTTTAACTACAGCAGATGCATACAGCACTTAGCCCGAAACAAAACGCCAGGACCCGACGGCCTCCCCAATGAACTCCTCAAGGCGCTGCCCGACACCCTACAGGCCACCATCCACGACCTCGTGAAAGTTATGTGAGTCAAATCTCACACGCCGAAGGATTGGACAGAGTCTGTCACGGTGCTGCTCCCTAAACCTGGTGATGGGCTCCTCCTAAAGAACAAGAGACCCATCGCCCTAGCAAATACGTTGTATAAGCTCTGGACCAGCCTCATCACGGTGTCTATCGGAGACGTCGCACCGGAGCTGGCCCTGTTTAGCGAGGCCCAAGAAGGCTTCCTTCGATACAGAAACACAGAGCGGCAAATCCAGAACCTGCTCCACGCAATCGAAGATGCCGGGCTCACGCGGAATGACCTGTACGTCCTCTACGTGGACTTCTCCTCGGCTTTCAACACGATCAACCATGACCTGCTGCTTCAAATCATGTACGACCTTGGGCTGCTAGACGACCTTATCCGTGTCGTCCGCAACCTCTACAGTCAGGCCCGTACAAGCATACGGACAGAACACGGTACCACAGCGCCAATCCAAATCGAATAAATCGAAAGAGGCACGGTCCAGGGGGATACACTCTCACCAGTGCTCTTCATCATCTTTCTTGAGCCCCTCCTACGATGGCTCCACGTTGGCGGGCGAGGGCACCAGTACGGATGCCTCTCAGATGACCTGAACGCCCGCTACCACTGCAGCTCGGCTGCTTATGCCGACGATCTTGCCGTGCTGACCAACACCACGCGGGACCTGCAGACACAGTGCGACAAGATTAGCCTGTACTACTCCCAGTGGGCCGGTCTACAAGTGAATCACTCGAAATGCGCTGTGACGGGCATCCTGCACCGCAAGGCATGGTCCGACCGCGGTCTGAATGGACCGACATGCGATCGCACGCGGCTGTTGATGCGAAAGTCAAAATCAGTGATCGGCCAGTGCCGTACATCTCCCCCACCGAACCATATAAGTACCTTGGGTTGCTTATAACGATGACTCTCAACTGGAGCGCCCAAATGACTCATGTCTGCGAAGCAGTACGGGATAAGGGAGACTTACTACAAAGCTCCATGGCGACGCCAGATCAGTGTATAAGGATTATACAGAGCTGTATACATACAGTGGTGACCTATAGCTTCCCCACCATGGCGTATACTCCAAACGATGTACGACTCCTGGATGCAATGATAGCACGAATCGCCCGCCGCTGCTACGGCCTGCCCTCCAGCTTCCCCACGCGCGCTGTGCTACTATCTGGCCCACCCCATATTACGGGCGATTCTGCAAATACGGAGAAAAGTCTTTCCCAGAGTGCTACCAGCCGAGCAATACGGCTTGGGGGTAGGATCCCTGCTGCTCCCGATCTATGCGCGCATTGCAACGCGCGCCCTGATTCTCTCCCTAAACGACGAGGGACGGCTCGGCGTTGTGACAAGAGCCATGCTGGAACTACAATGCCAGTTAGCCGCCGACACCAGGATGCACACTCTGAGGCGCGAAAGCATCTTCTAAACGACTCTGAAGCAACTCACGCTCGCCCGAGACCATGGCATCGTGGTGACCGATAAAGGCAGGCCGTACCACACCTCCCTGAACACACTTATGGCGGCAGCCACCGCTGTCAATGCCGAGCAGGAATCGCGTGAAGAGACTCTGCTGCCGTACCGGCTCCTGCTCCCGCTGACAGAGCTAGCTGGGACTTGATATGCACTCACTCATCCCTATGGCATTCATACCCAGGGTAACCGGGGGGTAACCCCCGGGTACCACCCTACGGGGCCGGGTGGGTAAAGGTATCCCGGGGTAACCCAAGGGTAATTCCATACATTTTGTAATTTGTATATGTAATGTATAAACCCCTTGTCTGTACTCAATTATCGTCTTTAGAATTGTAAGCATTGTGCGTGAGGAGTTTACAATCGTTACAAGGTGCTCAGCCTCAGGTCGCGGTGGTCAAGCAGCTAGGGCATAGATAAGAACACCAAACGGCACCTTATCACGACCGCTGAGCTTCAAAAACTCTTTCCCCGGGGTAAGGTGCAGCACCGGCACAAGGTATCGCTGAACAGACTGAGTCTCGCCGTCAGTTCCCTTTGCCCCGACGGCCCACACTCGTGCATGCACGACCCACGCAAATGGACGTCCGCGATGCCGCTGGAAGACAGGAAGCTCCGTGAGATTCCGGAAAACCCGACATCCGCCGGCCTTAGGCACAAATCGAGCCTTCCCACACCGGTCATAACGCCATCCCTTGACCCGCACGTAAGCCGCAACGCACCAGTTGTGTGGAGCGCGACAAGGATCCGCCAAGAGACCACGTCGCCGGCAAATTCAGCGGAGTCCGAAGCGGCACCACCGCTGGATACGCCTGCGGACGCCGAACGAGTTGGATGCAAGCGCAAGAGCTCACTTCGACAAAGGCAACAGGACTTCATCAACAACAACACACGCTGTGACAACAAGGCGGTCGGAACAGACAACGCGGCTATCCACAGAGTGCAGCTGCATGATCCCACCCCTGAACACCGCACTTCATGCATGGAAACACGGCGAGTCATGGCCGCGCTGCGACAGGACACACGCAAATGCGTGCCCGGCCTTGGTCATATCACCTGCAAGGGCCAGTCGCACAAGGGCCGAGGCCACCCCCGAACCCAGCTACCCGTGAAATGCCATGTATCAGGATGGCCCCCAGGCTAGACGAGGAGAGGGGCACAGAATCTTAGCCCGTGCGTCGTCCACCTTGCTTATCGCCTCGCAGAGTGCTGTGCGAACTGCATGCAGGCTACTGCGGTACAGCTCTTTCAGATCAGTGTTCTCCTTCTCCAGGGTTAGCACCATATAACGATTTTGTACCGGAGACTCTCATACGTACCTGAAGACGTTCAGGATTCCGTCTCCCTGGAACGCAGAACATGTACTGCGCCATCGGTGGGCGACGCCCAGGGTGGCTATCTTAAGATATGAATATATATTCGGCCGAAAATCTTGAGTTTTGATAGATACTTTCCCTCGGGAGAAAAATGAGGTTTTAGATACTCACACGGGGAAAAGCCCCCTTGAGTAGATAAAATGCCGGCAAAAGCTCCCTCCGACAGATACTTTCAGCACGATTGGGCGAGGAGTATCTCCGGCCGTAGATACTCTGCAAAATAAGATAGCCACCCTGGCGACGCCTCGGAGATACCTGCTGAAAAAGGGTAAGGCTTTGCTGTCCGTAAATAGAATACGATGTAATATAAAGCAATACGCGGGTTAAACGCCCGGTCCATGCGGATACTCCTCCAGGAACTCCTCAAAGCGGAGGCCCAGGGCACGCCGAAAAAACACCTGCACAAACACGATAGCGCGGACAACAGCACCAACAGCAAGCGCCCTTACCCATGCAGAGTCGCCCAGGCTATATATGCGCCGGATGACTAACACGATATCGCCCGCCCCCAAGGCCACGGCTCTAGCTCCCCAACGGGAGGACGAGGATTTACATACGTTAACAACTGGAGCTGTTTTTCGCATGCAACACGACCCTTCGGATTCCACCACAAAACATCCCTTGGACAGATGGCAGTTGCATTCAGCCGATAGTAGGCGACGGGCCGAACCGGCTCGGCGCCGCGGTACATTGCGGACTCACCGGGGAGACCCTGCACGTCGACCCGTCCGGCGAGGGCTGCACAAACACCATCCAACGAGCTGAACTGTCTGCCATACGAGCGGCGATCGCCAAGTATAAAGACGAGCGACGTAACTTAACCATCGCCACCGACTCGCAAGCCTCATTGGATGTTATCTAACGAGCGATAAATGATCCATGCAAGCTCCATATATCTAAGCACAAAGCTTTACTTGAAATTGTTGAGCTCCTATACAACTGTGCCCAGCAGAGCACTACTGTTCAGCTTTTGAAGGTCAAGTCGCATACGGGGATTGAAGGTAATGACAGAGCTGACGAAGGCGCAACTTTCGTAGCCCGAGGAGACGTACGACCCCACGTACTTGAAACTGCTGATAACGTACGCCCCATTTGATAAACTGTACTGGCTGAAGCAAAATGAATCAGGCCTATATGTTAGTGATCTCAATAAATGAATTTTTAAACGCCTGCATAAATCGGCGTCTGGAGGTTTCACTAACGACACATTACTAACGGAAACGTGACGCGGCAACTCGTTGAACCTGGACCCAAAGCAAAGCAATGCGTACGTCAATAATACTAACATCGGGCATTGGTTGAAACTGCAAGTTTTGAAAGCGCGGTATGGGCTTCTATACAATGCTAAGCTCAAGAAACTATACGGGCGGGGCGGAGATGGGAACTGCCCCCTGTGCCGTGCATGCTGTCCGGCTGGCCCGACACCCAACTCCGGTGCGCACATACTTGGTGGTTGTCACAATCCGATGATAATCGGCATAATCGGGCGACGCGCCTCGTTGCAGACTGCATTCACAACGGCCGACATACATGGTGGCGGCTACATGATCATGGACGCAGGCCGAACTAACCGAGGACCTCCCGCCCTATATACTGCAGCGGCGCGCGTGTTCCTAAATGGATGCTACCACACCTGACCGATGAAGAGGTTAACGGTGCATGTCCTGCGCCTGCCTTCTAGGGGCGCAAGTAATTCGTTGGACTGAGAGCCATGAGGAGGCAGGCTAGCCAGATAGCCATGATGAGGAAGTAGGCTAGCGTGGTTGGTGGGCGGTTTTGATGGAGCAAGGGCTAGCTAGGAGGGGGCGGGCTTCAGGGTCAAAGCCCCTGTTGTATGGCTATCACCCGCATCCTCCCCCCCCCCCGCCAAAGCGACGGAGGGGATACCCACGCTCAATGCTGGGTCCTGTAACTGTTACCGAGCGAAACTACGAATCCATTCATTATTGGCGTCCTGCCTGCCCAAATTGTCGTTCCGAATGAATCTGTCAGCCTTAGTTAAGTATGCTCAAAGAATTACAGGAAAGTATGCAAACTTAATTCAGTACGGTCAGTAAGTATGCTCCTCGCTATGCTTAGTTAAGTCCAGTATTCTCAACTAAGACAGTATTAAGTACGCCTCGCCCCAAGTACACCTAAAATATGCAGGTAAGTATGGCACGTTAAGTCAGCTAAAGTAAGGGATAAGTCCAAAGTTTCTTAAAACGGTCACGTTACGACCAGTTTTACCCCATACTTCAGCCTTTCCGCGCTCGCAATTTGGCTGGCGTAAGTACGTACTTAAACCGCTTCCGTTTTGGTAGGGGTTCGCCGCCTCAGACCAGACATCATGTTCCTCCCTACCCTGGCCTCGCACAAAACAAAGCGCAAACACTACAAGGGACCGGCAGACAAGGCCGCGCACGAGGTCTATATCATCGAGGTGGGGTATACCGGCGACCTGCAACACGTCGAAAAATTGTCGCAAAAGACCGCGCAGCACGCCCGACTCAAAGGAACTGAAACGGGCGGGCTGGACTGATGCGCAAATTGTCATCCTGGGCAGTACCGGGACCTTACCCCGTACACTGAAAATGCTTCTATGTAAGCTCGGGGCCACCCCCGACCAAGCCAACATACAAAACCTGTCTTCAAATCCACCGACATACAGTTGACACCGCGGGCGCGATTATCCGAGCTCGACGTGTGCTGGAGGGAGCGCACAAGTAATAGCCTCGGGCACGGTTCCGGCGGTGGTGCGGGCATATATCCAGGGGTGGCTACGCCACCCCTCAGTTCCCCACCCCCTTAACACACGCCAGGCTTCGGCCGGCGTACTCTTATTATTATTATTATTATTATTATTATTATTATTATTATTATTATTATTATTATTATTATTATTATTATTATTATGATTAAGGGTGGTACATATGTATGTCGATCGATGGGCACTATTATTATTAATTTGCTCCATGCACTCCAGCGGTCGCCTCCATCCGGCGTCCGCCGCTCCATGCTCCGGCGGTGACGTGCTCCATTCATGCTACCGCACCGGCGGTTGCGCCGGTGATGATGTGATGTGGTGAATAATGACGGCTTGGGACCGTCCATGGCGCACGCACGCTACGGAACGCTAACGCTGACCATACATCGACTAACCACGCAGCCACACTCGCCACGTTTCGTTTCAGTTGTGTCGACTTATTTAGGGACTGCGTGCGCATCGATGAAAGGCAAGCACACAAGCAAGCAAGCACAGCATACACAGCATGCAGTATGTATGCTCGGTCTAACGGACGTTTGAACGAATAATGATAAGCTATATATTATAGCTAGGCAGATTTAATAGCAGCAGGTTGCTTTGCATGTCCCGCGTGCGTACAGTTCCGCCGTACATATATAGTACCGCGTGAAAGAAACCCCGGCCCGGGGGAAGTATCCAGCATCCGTTGGGGTCTGACTATTATTCGTAAATAGAATAAGGAAAACAAGATGCATGTCAGATGGAAGGCAAGCAAGGGACGGATATATAGGACGCACGGATGACTTTGCACGACCGATGCATGGCGCGCGGCGGCGGGCTGCAGGTGCATGCATGCGTACGTGGAATGATTTTTGTGTACATACATATATACCCTGCATGATGTATCGTATGACCACTCACTCCAGAATGGCCCCAGCGTAAAGCGCCAAGAGCTGTCGGTGCGCAGAATAATTGCGCCGCTGTTCAGGTCGGTCACGGCCATGGCGAAGAACTGGCCGCCGCCGTCGTTGCGCAGCTTCACCACCACCGTGTGGAAGCCGGCGGAGAGGGTCACGTCGAAGGACCGCACGTCGCAGCAATAGAACGTGCCGTAGTTCGCGCCGTCGATGGTGATCATGGCTAAGTCGTCCGCGGAGAGGAGCACCCGCGCCCACACGGCGCCGGAGGTGTAGAACCCCTTGTACATGGTGGGATACTCGTCGGTGCGCCAGGCGGTCCGGGACCAGAGAGTGTTGGGGACGCCGCCGATGCGCCACTCGGAGCCCACGACGACAACCGCTGCGTGCGTGCGTGCGTGCGAGTAATAAGCAAGGACAAGCAAGCAGTATATATGGTGTGATGTGTGACGGGCACGCACTGAAGCAGCAGCCACGCAATATATTCACAACGTGTAGAGACACCGGATACGGATGGTACGGATCATGTATGAATGTATACGACGACAGCAGCAGGTAAATGTATACAAAATGGCATACTAGCCACACCTTCGTCCCCGACGACTTGGGATATCAGCTTTGCCTGCGCACGTTCGTTTGAGTGGGGAAAGGGGCGTTGGCGGATGTACGCGATATCATACTACATAATATAAAATAATATAATGTAATATATAATATTGTATATTATATTGTATTATATTATATTATATTACTTTATATCATACTATAATTTTCCATGTCTCTAAACAACGAGGAGCCGGGTTGGATCAATGCATTTCTCACACCCCAGGCCTAGTATTTAACGGGTGACCCAACCGCACTCCCATACGCGTGCATCACCCACCCACGCACGCACGCGCACGCCGCCAAGACACGCAACGCACCGCATCCACTGCACCGCCGCCTGCGAGGCATCGATCAACACGTCATGGATCGACGACCTCCACCCGCCGCCCATCCATCCTCTGTTACGCACGCACCTACCTGGGTTTGCAGGTTCGTCACGCTCCCCTCCGTTGAGCCCGCCCTTCCTTCAAGAGCAGCAGCTCTGCCCTCCAGGGCTGCAAGCCGGTTCGAAGCATCGGCAGCCTGCAAGGCCGCTACCTTGCTCTCGGCTGCACCGGCCCGGCCCTCCAGGGCCGCCGCACGGCCCTCCAGAGCTGCGACCCGGTTCTCCAGAGCTGTTATTTTGCTGTTGGAAGCCGTCACCTGGCCGGATAGATCTGCCTTAGCCTGCAATATATAATCAGATACGGACGGACGGACGTCATCGTCTGTGGCACACGTATGTATATATTCAAGGTCGTGAATCGTACGAACGTCGGTCGGTCTTTGGATGGTGACGTATGTACACCCGGCGTACAACAATCCAGCAATGCGCGCGCGTGTATGCCCTTCATACAGGAGGCATAGCTAGGCAAGTAAGCCGTAGTTGCTACACACATGCATCAAACAGCAAATCAGCAGCCTTGCTCACTGCCAGCCGGCGGCGTGCATAATACAATCGGACGTGCAGTGTAGTAGTCACACATACCATCATGCACGCAACGCACCGACCTGGGCCAGGCCCGTCTCCAGGGCCGCGATGCGGTTCGAGAGCGCCGTCTGGAGCGCGGCCAGCTGGCTCGACAGCGAGGTCTCCTCGACCGTGGGCGGCAGCTTGCTCGACAGCCAGGTCTGGAAGCTCCCGCCGACTGAGGTCGAAAACATGAGGGAGATGAAGTCGTGGTCCGTGGGGCGGTTGCTGGTGTTGACGCTGCAGACGATCGAGTAGGTGCTGAGCGGCTCCAGCTTGACGTTGAACAGGTCGGCGGCTGATGGCTTGACGGGGGGCGGTGAGCGCAGCGGCGGCGGCGACTTAACCTTTGGCGCCGGCAAGCCGCCGGCGGGCGATGGCGGCGACGAAACCAGAGGAATCACGGTGGAGGTTTCGGCCAGGGCAGCTCGCCTGCGCCCAGAGGTCGCCGATTTGAGGCGGCAGGAGGCGGTGCCCGGCGGGAAGATGTCGAGGCCCGTCAGGTACGCCATGGACTTGGGTTCCTTGGGCCGAAAGGTGAAGTCGATGCTGACCATCTCGCGGCCCACCGCGTACGTCGGCGTCACCTGCAGGCTCTTGTCCTGGAGGAGAGTCAGGCAGGAGGTGTAGGCCGAGTAGACCTCGGGCGCGATGAACCTCTGGAGCGTCGTGCTGGTGGTGGCGGACGCGGAGGAGGCGCTGCCGGACTCGCAAGCCGCCGCCCGGTAGGAGCTCTGCGCGACCTTGGCCTCGTCGAACTCGTCGCGCGAGAAGGCGGAGGCCTGGAGGTTGGCCCAGCTGGTCGCGTCGGCGCTGGCGCCGGCCGACATGAACAGCTCTCGGTACTGCACCATCACGGAGAGGGACTTGTAGAAGGACTCCACGCGGCTGGTGGCGGTGGTGCTCTTCATGTCCAGCGAATAAGCCCTGCAGCAGCAGTAGTAGTAGTCCGGCCAGCCAGCCAGCCAGCCAGCCAGCCAGTCAACGCACGCACGGGGGACGCACGCGGACATGTCTGTACATACATACGCACGGTCGGTAGCTAGGCGCGCGGGTTGGATAGATGGGATGCGGGTTAATAAGTACGGGTTTGAATAATGAGAGCAAGGGAAGGGCCGGCTGCTTATTACTGGATTTCATAACAGAGCGGATAGATGCAGTCGCCCGAATATTTACGTACATACAGCAGCCCACAGCTAGATAGGGCGACGACGTGCGTACACGTAGCACTGTGGGGCGCCGCCAGCAGTCAACATGTACGTATGTAGGCGGAACAACGCACGCACAGCTTGCGCGAACACCGAGCGACCCTGATCATGATGTGATTCGGGCGGCGGCTCATGGCGGCTTGAGCAGCTAGCGCATGGCAGCCATGCATCCTTTCCAGGCATCCATCCACAACAAGCAAGTACATGCATAGATACGTTTGTAGCTCATAGGCGAGCGGGCGATACATAGGCACGCATCATCGGGATCATAAGGCGATGAGCGGAACAGAGCTCTTTTCCATATAGCAGCCGTATCTATGTAGGCTGCGGTCTCAGAGACTGCATGCGTGCGTGCATTCTCAGCATGTGTGATAGGGTGTGATCGGCTGGCTGGCGTAAAACACTCATGCCGTCCCCGTCCCCTCACCGCCGTGTGATTAGGCGGGTCTGGCGCGGTTTCCAGGAAAGGCAACGAATCCTGGCACGCTGGTAACCTGGTGTAGTGGCTGGTATGCATACCAGCATGGCTGCGTGACCCCCCCGCAGGTGATGGAGGATGGGTGCGCAGTCCTTGGTAGGTGTTGATGAGACGCGACACCTTCGAGCTATCTGGACCCGTTGGAACACCCGGTCGGGATACGGGTCCACCTTGTACGTAACGGTTACGGTTACACTGGTGCGTGCGGTGTATTTTTCGTACCGGCATTTCCGTACCCGGACGGAGCATTGTCGTTGATTACGGATGCACAGCTTATGAAAACGAATTAAAAAATATTGTTTGCCTGCCTCGACAAAGGTAGCAGCTGATGCATGACCAATAATCCGTACGGCGCCCTGCTGCCTCCCTGACATGCACCTCTGCCATGCTTCAAGTAAATTAAGGCTTATTGGTTGGAAGCAAAATAAAATATATTTCATATATCAAAAAGCGTGACGATTCATGTCGACAGTGGGTAAAAGCCGCACCGCTCGTCTGCAGACCAACAATGTCTGCCTTAGTGGAGATCAGCTTTTATTTTCAATTTTAATGAACATGTGCTGAAGAAAGCAAAAGAGGTGGTGAAAGTTGCTGGTCATTGGAACGGGAACGGTTGGGGGCAGTCACCCGGTTCAGGTTGTCTGGGCACATGATTTGTATCCTATGCTGGTATATTTTCCTATGACTTATATTCTTGTGACGGAAGGGCTGCAGGAGCACGGTCATGGAACCGCCGCCGCTACTACAAAAATGGACAGGATCGCCATTATAGCCAGAATTTGATTAAAATAACCTATTAGCCCTGTAACTTCAGGTCTTCAGGCAACAAACGCTGCGTATGACCGTCACACTCACTCGTACGTATAATCATCGAAAGACTTGCAGGCCGCGGTCTCGACAGCGCTTCTGTCAGCGCTAGTAAAGCTAGAAGACATTGTATTGTAGACTCCGGCCTTGAGCACCTCCGCGCAACCTGACGCCAACGACGTACTCTGCGCCGAGCCGCCAACCGCAAGCATCAGGAACCCCATCAGCAGCAGCATTGGGGCTGCGAGGCTGCCGAGACGCATTATGGACACCATTTATGTTATTGGCTTCTTCGAGCAAGTGAGGTTCTCCGGAAAGCTCACCGACAAGTAACTCCTATCTACCCTATCTTCAATATTTTGTGGTATCGTGATTATTGTGAGCACTTCCGTCGTAGCCTAACTTGTCGCTGTCGGTCCAAATATATATAGTGCCGTCCATGAAACGCAGTACAGGAAGCGAACCTGAGTCGAACTTGCCATTTGTGCGTACGGGTATTCGCCCTGCTACATACAACAGCTAGCTAGCTAGCCCGGCCCCAGTAGTGCTGTTGACAGCAGGTCGGACCTGGGTCAGTTGGCAAGCACACAGCGACGGGGTGAGGGCGCCCGTTGTTGATTTTCGGCCAGACTTCTCTACGAACTGTCTGGACTTGCTTGCTTGGACGTAGCTCGTCCTGCGGTTATGATCGTAGCGTTCGTAGGGGCAGATCCAAGGCAAGAGCCTATTCTGGACACAGGGCTGCCTGGTAACTATGCCTATTTTGGTGCGCGGAGCTGCCTGGCAACTGCATTTCGTATGCGACCTGTGTGCTTTCGGTGAGCGCCCGCCTGTCGCTACCTTAGAGTACATCTTTGGCTAGTTTACTTTTCTCTGATAGCTGATTGTAAGAAACGTCGCTTGCTTGAGACTTGTATTCTGTCTCTTAGGCTTGGGCGCGTTCAGCTCCGTCCGGAGCCAGTATCGACACGCAGCTGGCTGCCGATTATTCTTCATCAACAGGTTATATTATGAGCTCCGCTTGAGCGCGGTGGTTGTGTTCAGCTTTATTTGTTGCTGAATTTTCTCTTTGTTGCTCGGATTGGAGTCCCGGGCTTGGCCCTCCGCCCGGGCCCGCCAAGCATTCATGAGGGTCAGCGGCCTGCGCCATCTCGACAATACGAAGTCGAGATGGCGCAGGCCGCTGACCCTCATGCTTGGATGGAGGTCCTGACCACTGCCAATTCAGATGATTGGTTCATGAAGATGGCGGCAGTGCTTGTGTCTGACGACCTTGATTTGGTCACCGCCCCTGGCTTTATGATGCCGGCGGCCGATGCTGCGAACTTCGCCGAGGTGGAGAGGAAGGTCAAGAAGGCGCGCGCTTTGATCATCGTTCGCCTGTCTTCGGCTGACCACAAGTCCATCATCGACTCTACCGTCGAGGCTAAGGATCTCTGAGTTGGGATTCGGGAGCGGGCTAATCATCAGTTCAATGAGGCCGAGCTGAATTCAGTCCAGGTTTCCTTCTCCAACCTGTCGATGCTAGAAAATGAGAAGATGCATGATTACCTAAAGCGCGGTCTGAAAATGTATGATAAGCTTGCCAAGTACCCCGATTTTGCGGCGTCGAAGACGTATGCGATTGCGCAAATGATTCGAGGATTGTCCGACAAGCTATACAATTTTGAGAAGAAGACGCTGCTTATGGTTTCGCTCCCGACGGATTTCAAGGAGCTGCGGACGAAGTTGCTCGGCATTGATGTTACGTGGAGTGATATTACTCTAATACGAATGTGAGAGAATGCGGAAGCGTAAAGTACAATGTTTCCGGTTCGAAGACCAATGTCCGCCTCAACGGGACTAACCGAATTAATTATGTAGCCGCAAGGCGGTACGGAATGAAACCGACATACGGTATTAATGTGAGATAACTCCACGTAGAATATTAATGACGTTATGATATTATTAAAGGCGTTAGGAACGTAACAATTGAGGCCGAACGGTTGGCGAACCTGAGCAAGAGGATCGAGGCCGACGCCGCGGCCGCGACGGCGACCGCTCTGTACGCGGGTCGCGGTGGCTCTAGGCCGGTGAATTGCTACACCTGCGGCGGCAACCACTTCGCTCGAGACTGCCTGAAGCGCGGCTCGGCGGTGGCTTCGGACTGGCCGGCTGAGCGTGAGCTGGAGTATTTAGAGAGCTCCCGGCATCCGATTACGGGACGGATGCTGCCGGGCGGGGCTCGAAGACGTAGCCGCGGCAGCTCGGGAGCGCGTTGCGGCCCTGCCAAAAAAACCGTGGTGGCTTGCTTGACTCCGGGAGCAAGTACCATATCACGGGCGACCGCAGTGTTTTGCACATACAATTACCCGGGCTTATCGATTGCCATTGAGGTGGGGAACGGGAACGTGCTGCGGGCCGAGGGGTACGGGGATGTGATCCCGTCCCTGGCCCCGTCCATCACGATTGAGGGCGTTTTCTACGTGCCGGGCTTCAAGCAAGCACAACGTGGTGTCCGTTTCGGTCCTGACGGACAAGCAAGGGCTACAAGGTCGATTTCGATCGCGATTTTGCGCATGTTTGGCGGGAGAACGAAGGCGGGGAGGAACCCCGTGGCCATTAAGGCTGAGAAGTGCACGTCTGGCCTGTATCGCTTCATGAGCAGTGCATCGTCTGCCCCGATTGAGCCCACTGAGCCCGCCTGCCCCGCCCTGTCTGCCAAGGTCCCCGATGACGAGCTGGCGGGCCTGTGGCATCGGCGCTTTGGGCACCTGGGGTATGCCAACTTGAAGAGGTTGGTCCAGGAAGGGTTGGTGAAGGGGCTTGAATTGTCGTACGGGCAGCTTCGTGATATGAAGGGGAAGTTCTGTGAGCCGTGCGTTTTGGGCAAGCAGTGTCGTGATCCGTTTCCCAGTTCGGAGTCAGTCACCACGGCTCCGTTGCTGCTCGTGCATTTGAATGTGTGTGGGCCACTTCCTCAGTCAGCGAAGGGGCACAAGTATTTTGTCACGATGCTTGATGATTTCACTGGTATCTCTGTCGTACAGCCCATCAAGTTCAAGTCGGATGTTCCCGATTTTCTGGTGAAGGGTGTGGCATTGCTTGAGGTGCAGAGCAGAAATAAGCTTAAGTGCATTCGTACGGACAATGGGGGTGAGTTCGTGAATGCGCGGGTGCAGGAGTTCTGTGATAAGCATGGCTTGAAGCATGAGCTGTCTGCGCCGTACACTCCACAGCAGAACGGGAAGGCTGAACGCCTGAACCGGTCGCTGTTGGATAAAGTGCGTGCGATGCTTGCTGAGTCCGGTGTTCCGAAGAAGTGGTGGCATGAGGTGCTTGCGACGGCTTCCTACGTTCGCAATCGCTCGCCAGCAGTCGCGGGGAAGCCCAAAACCCCGTACGAGTCCTTCACCGGCTCTGTTCCTGATGTGTCGCACTTGCGCGTTTTTGGGTGTGTTTCCTACGTGCATGTTCCCAAGGGACTGCCCGATGATAATAATAATAATAATAATAATAATAATAATAATAATAATAATACGCCCAGTCATGGACTGTGGCATGTGTTAAGGGGGCAGGAGTGATGAGGCTATGGGTTTCCCCTTGCCTATACACTACCCGCCACCGCTAATGTGAAATCATGATGTGCATTGTGTGCTAAGTTCGTGCTGGGTTGTCTCCTACAGGTTGTCCTCTTTCCATCTTGCGTCGGAGTGTAACGATGCCGTTCAGCATGTGTACGGCATGGTCGTGCAGGTCGTTCAAGCACGTCCTTGCGGCGTGGCTGCAGGCCCCGAGCTCAACCAGGAGTGGAAATAGGTCTTTTCGTATGGTTCCCCCGAAACCCAGGCTGATGGCGTCCTGTTTCGTATAGCGCACCTTCCATCCCGCTTTTGCAAGCTCTTTGGTCAGAGTCTCGTGCTGCTGCGCTTTATCGTGTTGTTTCGCAGTGTGGTTGGTGTCTGAGGTGTAGCCAATTTCTAGAATGTGTACGGTGTGGTCCTCGCGATCCCAGGGGCCTGTGTATCCCGGTTTACTCGCCTCCAGGAGTGGTATCGTTGGTATGAACATTATGTCTGGTCTGAGTTTTAGGCGGAGGTCGGTGGGTGTATTTGGCAGCACCCACTCCGGTATGCGGGTGCTCGCGGCGTAGTCAGGGAGCTGCTGCGCCTGACAAGCATCCATGATCATGAAGCAGCCACCCGAGCGTCCAGTGGCGAGCAGTCTGGCGGTCTGCCGGACTGCGACATTGTGTCGTTTGATGTAGAGGGCTGTCATGTCCGGGTGTTTACAGCCACCCAGGATATGTCCTCCGGAGTCGGGACCCCGGCACAATGGGCAGGGTGCGGTCTCCACCGTGTGTGGTGTGGCTGCGAATTGTATACGCGATCGTTTAGTGCGCCAGTTTGTTGTTCCACAGTTGTCCGTACCAGTAATCCTTACACCGCTTGAGTCTCTTGTGCCTTCCCGCGCGCCGGTTGAGGGTGCGCGCGCTTGTACGGATGTCTAGGTGCGGGAGCGTGGCTGACATGAAGGACGTGTACAGTGTTTGTTTGGTGTAGCCAAGGTGCACCTCTGGTTTTATTAGCGATGTCACCCCTCGGTTAAGGTCGTTGGCGTAGTGGCCGGCGGTGCGTTCCGGCCCGCTGACTTTTCGCACCCACCAATAGTGCGCTCTGGGGTCGTTGTCCGACGTTTCTGTTTGCCACGTGGCGTCGTCGGGCGCGTCCCGGCGCGCAGCCTTAACTGCCGCTCTATCAGCCGCGTCGTTGTATTTGATTCCTGTGTGGGATTTAACCTTCAGAAGATGTGTCTTGAGTTTCTTTTCAGCTCGTTCTTTCAGAATCCGTGCAATGTTCGTTAGCAGGTCTTTGTGTTTACTGAGCGCGAGTTTCGTAGGTTGATTTATCATTTTCTTTATTAGAAACAATGAAGCGGCTGAGTCAGTCCAGATTGTAATGGGTGCGTTGTTGAGGCCCTCCTCGTCGTTTCTCATTGTAAGACCTTGGTGGATAGCACTGAGCTCGCATCGTGTAATGGTTTGGCATCCCGTCGTTCCTGCATTGACGTCTATGTAGATCGTTTTGCCTGTGAGGGCATCGATCGCGGCCGCCCCAAGGACTTGCGCTTCGGCTTCATCAACCTGGACCTTTTGGACAGACCCATCAGTGTAGATGCCGTATTCAGCGTCGTGGCGCAGAGCTATTTTTGCTGGGAACATCAGGTGGGCGCTGCATCGTTCGTCGTCGGTCAGGTTGTCACATCTCCGGGAGCTCAGGTTAGGTGCACATCCGGTTTCGTATTTCTCTTTTAACCTACGTATGTGTTTGCGCACCCATTGGGGTAGTCGCAGGTCCGTCTCCGGGGTCTCGTTCGTTGCTGTGCGTTCCTGGGGCGGCTTCGTTATGGAGTCGATTGCTTCGCGGAGTGGTTCCACGACGCTGCCTCCAGTCTTGTTGGCCACAAGGATCAGGTCGAGGCCGTTGGGGTAAGAGGGGACGTCTTCCCAGATTGCCTCGTTGCTTAGGTTGCTGTCACTCCTGTCGGTCGAGATTGTCCCGACGTGAGTGACCAGGTCGTGTCGTAGGTACCGGGTGTAGGGTGCCGTTTTAGATGCAGGAAACACGAGCAGCGTGGCCGTGGGGTCCGTGTGGTTGCGCTGTTCGTCAGCCCATCCCAGGGCCCATCGCATGGCATGATGTCCCTCTTCGGGGGTCGGTTCCGGGTGAGCGACCGAGGCACCCCTGAATGGCTGTTGGTATGCGTCGTGGCTTGCTCCGAAAAGTTTGTCCTCGGGGAATCTTGCATGGTATACTCTTGTGCACTTGGCGACGTTCAAGGGCGAGGCGAAGCGCTCCGTGTCCGCACCTATGGCCTGCATGAGTCGTTCCATAAGATATTCGCTAAGACGTTTCTTGTGCGCTTTTCTATCTAACGGTATTCGTTTTGCTCCCGCCCCTGTCCCTGTATCGTAGCAGCAATCGGGCTACGTCCTCGGGGAACCCTCCGGGGGCGGCAAGCTTCGCATGTTCTTCCGGGTGAGCAGATTTGGCCGCCGTGTATCTGAGCCACATGTCGCGCAGTCGTGTTGCTGGGAGCATTCCTAGGCATTTTCCCCTCGGGTCATAGACGTATGCGCGTTTCGCGGTTTGTAGGTCTGCGGGTTCCCGATCTCGGGGATCACTAAATATCGGGTGCGCCGCGCCCGGCGCGCAGTTGTGCTTGCCTATTTGGATTGTGTATTTGCCAGTCGGGTGTATGTCCATCTCCGGGTTCCGTGCTTCGGTGTCGATCTCCACGTACCTCCGAAGGGTCCGCTGTCCTCGGGAGGTCTGGTAGCACTCCTCTTCCCATCGCCCCTGCCTCTGTTCGTCTGTTAAGTGTTGATCTTGCGCCTGATTCACTCGCCCGGGCTCATGTTCGATGCCGTGTTCTCGTCTATGGTTGTATTCTGATAGCAGGGTGTCCCATGTGTCTTGCGACGCGAGCCTGGTTTCCTCCTCTTCCGTTGGTTCCCATTCAACATCTAGCATGCCACCTTCCCCATCATCTCCTGTGGTGTATGGCCGCAGGTCGCGCGGTGTGTACTTGTGGGCTTCATAGAGCGGGAGCGCCCCCTTGTGTATAAGGGTCCTCTGCCAGGCGACCGTGTAGTAGGTACGGTGAGTCGGTCGGCTATGTCTCCCGGTCCGTTTTTGCTTATTCGGGGGCGGGTCCGCGTCCACTCGCTTTCGTGTCTGGGCTATAATGCGGGCCACTCTGTCCTGCGTCCCAAACAGAGCCTGGGCAATCGCGAACCCATGTTCGGTTGGTACCCCCTCGGGCCAGTCTTGGTTGCCCATGAGCATATTGTAAAGTCGTTGCGCGTCGGGCACCTTCTGGACGAGTCCCCGAAGGGTGGGGAGCCTTAGCAGGAGGGCGCAATGCTCGACGGTTAGGGGTCCCTGTTGTGGCACCCATCCGATTGGGTCTGTATCCGTGATCCCATTCACCGGCTTGCCCTTGTTTCTCCGCAGGTAGAGTTTTTGGAGCTCGTGCTTTCGGTTCTTTCCGTCCGGGTTCCGACTTCTTCCTGGGCGTGGTGGTCGAGCATTCCCTGTAAGCGGTGCGGGTGCAGGGGCTTCAGTGTCTTGCGCCCCGTGCCTCATGTGGTCCGGGTGGGTATTTTCTGGGTCGGGGCGCGCATTCTGGTCGGGGTTTTGCATCCCGGCAGGCCGCATGTACCGGGTAATCTGCCCGATGATAAGCTGAGCCCTCGTGCGCGGAAGGGCACTCTGCTGGGGTATGAGCCCAATTCGAAGGCGTACCGTGTTCTGATGGAGGATGGTTCTATCTCCGTCGTTTCGAGGGATGTCGATTTCCGTGAGTATGTGTTTCTGTTCGGCGATGGGGTTGAGAGCTCTATCTGGTATCGCGCAGGAGTCCCCGGAGGAGGCTTGGTTTGGCATGCGTGCGCAAAGTGCTGATGGCGGGCCTGTGGCAGGTATTGTTGCGGAGCGGGATCTTGAGCTGCATCAGCTCGACATCAAGACCGCTTTCCTGAATGGTGTCTTGGATGGAGGAGGACGGATGTGTACACCGAGCAGCCGCCGGGGTTCGAGCAGGGAGGTCCGGGCATTGGGTGCCACTTGCGTCGTGCCTTGTACGGTCGTCTTCGCCAGGCGCCGGGGGCGTGGTATGCTCGCTTGCGCTCAGTTTTGGAGCAGATGGGGTTTCACCCTTCGGCGGCGGACCCGGGATTGTTCGTGAAAGAAGAGAAGGGTGAGCCGGTTTACATTCTGGTGTACGTGGATGACCTGCTCATTGCCTGCAAGTCGATTGCCGTTGTGGAAAAGGTGATAAAGCAGTTGCGTGCGCGATGCTTTTCAGATGCGCCATTTGGGGGAGTCCAGCTTCTATTTGGGCTCCGAGATCAAGCGTGATAGGGTGGCGCGCACGCTGCACATTTCGCAGAAGCGCTACGTACGTGCAGGAGGTGTTGTCCAAGTTTGCGATGGAGGCAGGGAGCGAACGGGCGGGCTATCCCGATGGATGCTAACCTGTGTCTGTCTTCGGAGGGAGAGCCACTTCACGTGTCGCGGTTTCCGTACAGTGAGCTGGTGGGTAGCTTGCTGTATCTGTCGGTTTGCTCGCGGCCGGCCGGCCGCGGACATCTCGTTCGCCGTGGGAGCTCTGGCTAGGCATATGTCCAAGCCGACCGTCGATCATTGGAATGCGGCGAAGGGAGTGTTGAGATATTTGGCTGGTACTCAGCATGTGGGTATCTCATTTGGCGGACGGCTGGATGTGTCTGGGTTTTGTGACTCGGACTTGGCGGGATCTGAGGGCCGCCGTTCTACGTCCGGTTACGTTTTCTTGCTGGGTAGGTGGTGGTGCGATTTCGTGGTCGTCTAAGCTGCAGCCCACGCACTATCTATCGCCACGTCTACGGCGGAAGCTGAGTACATGCATGGCTGCAGCCGCTGCCATCAAGGAGGCGCTGTGGCTGCGGCATTTGCTGTCTGATCTGGGCTTTCGGGTTGGTGCCGTCCCCATCAAGTGTGACAGCACCGCATGTATCTCCATGCTGGAGAGCCCGGTTTCCACAGCACGCACAAAGCATATCGATGTGTGCCATCATTTTGCGCGTGAGCGGGTCGAAAGGGGGGAGATCCGCATGGTCCAGTGCACCACCGTGGAGCAATTGGCTGATGCGCTGCCCAAGGAGAAGTTGCGACTGTGCATGACCGGCATGCGTGGGACTGAAGTGAGGCGCTCTCTGTTGTCGTTCTGGGGCGCTAGCGCCTACCAAAATAGAAGCGGTTTGAGTACGGTGTTGAGAACGTTTAAGTATGCTAAGTATGCCTCTTGTGCTCGAGAACGTTCTTAGGCGTTCTCAGGCGTGCTTAAGCTGTACTTAGGCTGAGAATCGCTGCTTAGCACTTGAGAACGGTCCATGCACGCAATTTTCACAATTTTTCGAAGTAAGGCGGCATCAGTGCCGCTATCTTGGGGTTTGCCGACGAAATTTTTTGAAAAAGTCCAATTTCCGACGAAATTTCCTAGGGTCAAATCGTCGGAAGAAAGGCGCCGAAGGCGCTGTTTAAGCTAGAAAATCGTCGCGGGCCAGACGAAGAAATCTTAAGGAAAACAGTATCATTTCGTCGCTGGCATCGAAGAAAAGTCTTCGTTTCTGGGGTCCAAAAGTCTCATGTTTTGGCGCGCGCTCTTTGTCCCCGCTCCAGAGCCATCGTACCATAGTCTGGGAGGGCCACGGGGGCTTGCGAGTCGCCATCAGGGGCCTGCCCGTACGGTCCCACCCGGCCGAACAAACCGCCCACGCCTAGCGATAGCTCTACTGGGCGTCAGTGCCCTGTCCACCCGCGGTTTATTACGACAGAATACCTACAGGGCTTAGGAATCCTGGCCTGACGGGACCGGGCCACGGCTTACAAGACGACCGTCCTGCACTTTCAGGATGGGGTGTGTAGCCCCCACCGCTAACCACCCTTTCACTGGGACTCCCAGCTCAGCGAAGTCGTAAGGTAGTCGGCTCCAAAAGTCTGCCACTGCCCACCGGGCGGCTAGCCCTTCAGCGTCCCCAAACGGCCGTGGGATCCCGCCCGCGTTCCTGGACTTGTCGGCCCTCAGGGCCCTCAGGGTTATATGAGAGATGCGGGGAGGGGTGGCTGCGGGATTTCAGTTTGGGGAGGGAGGCGTGAGGCAGGGGTTTGTGCCCAGCGTGGGTTTATGTGATCACGGGGACCCGGGTTTGTGCTTTGCATACAGTTTTGATTAACATGTAGCCAGCTTTAAGGTGGCGTCATACACCTGGCGTGCGGCGGTGCGGGTGAACAACCTGTTGTACGAAGTACGATGTGCGAGCAGATCGACGCAGCAAATGGCGTAGTGAGGTATCAATCTCGTTTGACACGCTTGTCCACTGACATTAGATTGGACGTATTGAGATGAGAAATCGAGAATACATGGGCTCTGTCGCTGCTGCGTTCTCTGAGGTAGGTCAGGTTGCGTCCATGGACAACTGAACTTTGAAAGGTTGACAGCCCGGCGTTTGTGGAGCATCGAAGACAAATGACTTTTGCTGATGCTGTTGGTGGCAAAGAGAGCGTGCACACTTGAGCGGAGCTTGGGCGTTCGAAATTTCATGTGAGTTTGAAGGCGTAATCGTCGCCCCGTACGAAATTTTGTGCTTTTTGAAAGCCAATTTCGTCGCCTGCCAAACGAAAATTTTGAGCGTTTCTCAAGTCAAATCGTCGGTCGGCCGAGTACCTGGCTGGAACTGTAAGGTATTGGAGGTCGTTGAGGCGCGAATAGTTTGTGCTTCGTGCCGTACGTTTATCTGCCGTGCAAGCCTCCGAAAGGCTATTTGAGAACTCCTTTTCCATTCCATTGTAAGCTTAGTTTCCTCACTTCTCTGTCTCTGGAGCCAATGGCTAACGTCGGGCCTCGCGGCTGGGTAAACTAGGAACTAATGCTTCCTCCAGTCGCCAACTGGAGCCAGTTCTTTACATATGGTATCGAGTTATGGTTCGATCCTACCTCGGTCCGTGTTGGAGCTGTTTGACCGTCGTCATCACTTTTCCGTTCGGCCATTTCCGACGGATCGTTTTCGCGGCCGCCATGCGCCGCACGTCGTCTACTCGTCGTCTTGATGCTTCCATACAGCACAAGAATCGTTCTGACTACCTTCTTGTTGCAGCTTGCCAAGTTCGGGGCCTTGCCTGCCTGCTCTTGATGGTTCGCCCTGTCAGTTCGCGTTTATCGTCGTCGTCTACCGTTTATCGTCGTTCAGCGAGTCATCTCTTCGCGGGAGCCCATCATCATTCGTCATGCTACGGCTTACTGTCAGCTTGCTTGTCTGTGGGTTTTGCGGTCTGGCTCGTGTCACCGTGGAGTCGCAGCTGAGTGTGCCGCTGTGAGTGCTCGTGCACCGCACACGCCATCTCCGTTTCCGTTTTCATTACATGTGCACGCGTCCGCTCCCTTCGTGCAGCGTTCGCAATCCTGTCATCGAAGACAAGGCCGTTTTCTTGGATGTGCGACTGTGTTAGGATGTTGTCCGGGTTTCATGTGTTGCGAGTCTACCATGGTGTGCCCGCAGAGTGAGCTGCATGCGCGCCAGTATGCCTGCTGGTCAGCACCTGATGGATCGGATCTGGGCTGTTCACTTAGCGAGAGTGTTATGGCCTGGCTGTGTTCTCAAGTGTCGCGTGCGCAGCATACCTGATCGTTTGCAAGTCTATGAGCACCGAGGACGTTGCAATTTTTAAAGCCCGGGGAAGTGTAAGGTATTGGAGGTCGTTGAGGCGCGAATAGTTTGTGCTTCGTGCCGTACGTTTATCTGCCGTGCAAGCCTCCAAAAGGCTATTTGAGAACTCCTTTTCCATTCCATTGTAAGCTTAGTTTCCTCACTTCTCTGTCTCTGGAGCCAATGGCTAACGTCGGGCCTCGCGGCTGGGTAAACTAGGAACTAATGCTTCCTCCAGTCGCCAACTGGAGCCAGTTCTTTACAGGAACGCGGGTGAACAACAGGGCTGAACAACGTGTGAACACGCATGTGAACAATGTATGAACATGGAGTGAACAGGTCGATGAACATCCGTGAACATGTACTGTGAACACAATCGTGAACACGGATTCGTTTAGTGAACACGGCACGGATTCGTTTCCTTGATTCAGCTACCGAATAACTTCAGTAAGTTTGGCATAGAATAGAGCAATAAACAAATACTACAATGGTTTGTGCTAGTCAAGCGACAGTGTCCATTGTGTAAACCGTCCTGCCATCCTGCTATCCTGCCACCTAGGAAATAAATGCCACCTAGGAAAAAGGCAAATAGTGACGACGAGGACTACGTTCCGGGTCGTCGCTCACCGACCACGTCAAGGAGCAAAGGGGGCCGCAGCGGCAGATCGGAAGCGCGCGCTAACTCAGCCGGCCGTGGTGGCGCCAACAGCCGTGACACTACCACCAGCAGGGGAACTGGCCCTCTAGACGACGGAGACCCGCGAAGCCGGTTGCGGGAAGTGACGTCGCGGGGCCGTCCAGATGTTAAGCCTGCTACCAGCGGCAGCGCGAGTAAGCCATCTTGCAGTAGTCGAGCAGTCGAGGTCCATACACAATCCTCAATATCCTGCATGTTGCAGGTGTCAACACCGACGGCTACCTTCGAGGTGCCATGGACACTGAGGCCGGCCTGGGCGGTAAGCCTCGTCCTGCCCGTCCTGCCTGCTGTCGCTTGTTGTACTGTAGTCATGTATGAGGGTTTGGCACGTGAACGCCTATGGATGATGCGCTCAATGTCACGTGCGGGGCGGGGGTGTGGAGTATGATCGTGTTATGTGTTACGAGGATAGCATTCCAGGTCCACGGTTCCCGTGAATGCAAGACATGTGCCCTGCGTGCAGAAGTAATGCCGGGCGAAGAAGCAACGTTGATGGACATATATGCGGAGTTCGCAAAGCAGGAAGAGACGGAGGGGGAGGGCCATCGACATTACTACCCAACCATTTCAGACCCTGGTCTCTGTGAGCTGGACGTACGAACCCTGGGAGCTGTACCGGTTGACACGATGGACGTATTGCCGGGTGACAGCACCGCGATAGCTACAGTAGGCGATATTCTGAGTCGCTCGGCACGCCTGTGCCAGCACTACAACGATATTCTTGAACGCGACCCCGCACCTTGAACGTCGCGATGTACATGACGAAATCCATGCCATGATAGACCAGATCATGCTTTTAAACGGGCTACGCTGCTATTACCCGGACGACCCCGAATACTACGAGATTTTCAATGTGCGGGAGATCTTCACGCCGGTCAGTAGCATCTTAACAGCCACGGCGTCCGGTTTGGCTTCCCGCCGGTCAATATGCCTGTGGCGCCGGCGTCGCCACCCGCCGCACGTAAGTTATATGTAGTCTACAACGAATGCATGTGACCTGCTTCATCGACATGTCTTCGCCAACAGGGTTATCATCTCATTAATTGCTGCCCTTGTTGGGGTCCCGTGGTGATGTGAACAGGCCGATTCACAAGCGGACGTGGGGCTGCTCCCGGCCTGTCCGGCAGCGAGGACCACGATGGCATCCGTGCGCCAGAACGTGCGCCCGAACGGAGGCATCAGGACGGTTCCAAGGAGGTAAGTAAATATAGCTAATGTGAAATGGAGCGGCTGGGTTGCCTGAGGCGTGCGGGGCTTTGGCGCCTGGGTAGCCTGAGGCGTGGTGCAGTACATGACGTCCCTCGATCCGCCGCGGAACCCTGCCTTGCCACAACAGGTCGCTCCGGGGACCGGCGAGCGCGGCGCACAGGCGGCCGCGTTCCCCAGCGGCCGCGGCGGCGGGCGCGGCGGCTCTGATGATGGCCACCGCAGCGGCGAAGGCGGGCGCGGGGGCGGAGCGGCCGAGGGCGCTGAGCACCCCTGGAGCGGTGGTGGGGGTGTCGCGTTCGACATGCCTGCGCGGGTGGGTGTCCGTCCGCTTGCTTTGCTGGCTGGGTTGCCTGAGGCGTGCGGGGGCTTTGGGGCCTGGGTAGCCTGAGGCGTGGCGCAGTTCATGATGTCCCTCGATCCGCCGCGGAACCCTTCCTTGCCACAACAGGTCGCTCCGGGGACCGGCGAGCGCGGCGCACAGGCGGCCGCGTTCCCCAGCGGCCGCGGCGGCTCTGATGATGGCCACCGCAGCGGCGAAGGCGGGCGCGGAGCGGCCGAGGGCGCTGAGCACCCCTGGAGCGGTGGTGGGGGTGTCGTGTCGCGGACCGCACAGACATGCATCGTCATCCCCGTGTTACCGTCCATGACGTACACCCGAGGTTTAACGGTGATAGGGTCGCCTGTCACCAAAGACGAAACAGGAAACGGTCACAGGATCAAACCCTCGCTAGTCGCCTTGCACATCGGAACTTACCAAGGTCGTGACCATCTTTGATTCCCTGCGCAAAAACTTCGCATTCTGATCCACAACCAAGGGAGTTGCACGAATGATCTACATGTGGCAGCCGTCCGTTGGCAAGGCGAACTTCGTGCTGAACCAATGTTTGCATGGTGTCCCCCGGACCGAGCACCATGCTGTCCTGGCGAATCATTCGCCTGTTAAGGACACGAAATGTAAACCATGCACGGCTGGCCTGTTCGCCTGCAGCATCCAATGTCAATCCAGTGCCAGACGTCGGCGCACTGCAGGAATTGTAGTGCTCGGAAAAGGATTGGAAGGAGGATCTCAGCTGATACCGGCCTTTGTGAAGGCTATTCAGTACATCACGGGCCCAGTAGAGACCTTGCTCCGTACGGATAAAAATGTGGTAGGCCCAATCGCACCCCCTAGAGAAGAAACTAGTAATGGTACGACCAGCAGCTGTAGCGGTGTAGAACGTTGGCACGTAACCCGCGTTGCAGATCTTGCAGACTTTGCGCTCCTGGACGGATGGACGGGAAAAGTGAGGGGCATGCACACTTTGCGCTCCTGGACGGATGGAGAGTGCTACTTACTGCCACTTCCTACATTCGTATACAAATGGAAACCTACAAAAACCGTTACTGTCTGAATAACATGTTCCCTCGCCTCACCTGGACGCCGTGGATTATGCCGTCAGTTGTCACCACATGTACGGGCGTGGCTTTCCCCTCCTTCTCAAGTCGAGGAGGGCTCCCAGCTAGTACCCCAGGGCAACTGGGGTTCACACACACTTTGCCAGTATACTCGAGGCGTACCAAGCTGAACCTGCTATCGTTGCTGGGGGCCGAGCGCGCTTGTTGCTCGAGACAAGTGTCGTGAATGTGTGCTCAGTCTCGGTGGTCATACTAGTGGTTGCCATGTGCGTAAGAACGGTCGACACATCACGGGCGCTAGTGCTGGTCGCGTTGGTGATGGCGTGAAACGCTGCTTCACGGCCGTCACGGTTCGTCCTGCCGCCCTCAACGACAAGCAGCTTTGGACCCCACCAAGGAAGTGTGACAAGGCCACCGACAATGACCGCGATAAATGTTTTCAGACGCCAGCTCTGCAGCACGTGGGCGACTGCATCAGAGCCCCGCCCTCTTAGAAGTCCCTGGAAGTCACTACTTTGCACGCCAGCGAGGACCTTGCTTGTATTGCAGATCAACCAGACAATTAATAAACAAGGTATCATTTTGTTACGCATGTTTGGTGCCCTTTGAACATGAAGAACCAAGTGAACGTTGATGAACAAATGCGAACAGTTGTGAACAGCGCAGGATGTTCACGCGCGTGTTCAGGGCTTTGTTCTTGTTCACATACTATGTCGTACGTCTGTTCACGGACTGTTCATCGACTGTTCACGGACTGTTCACCGCTTGTTCACCGCTTGTTCACCGCTTGTTCACCGCTTGTTCAGTGTGTTGTTCACACCCGCGTTCAGGCCACATATTGGGTCGGCCCGAAGGCTCCAGAAGTAAGATAGCGGCAGAAGGAACGCAGTGAGCCGACAGGAGTGGATATTGCTTATCGGACAGGTGCGCTTTGAATTTAGGTTCCCAATGCTACAGTGACCAACGGGCACATCTTCATGTTCTTACTCCGACCGTATGCCATGTAAACGTAAGCATATTTGTTTGGAACTTGGAACTAGTTGCAGTACGTAACCTGTGCAGCTCTGCAATCACTCACAAGACATATATATGTATTCGTAATGCGGACCAGAGCTCTGGTGCAAATACATGAAGGACAATTATTCATAATAAGCTGCACTGTATGTCATCGCCTGTTACGTTTTGCATCATAGATATGTAAGCAATCCTTGTTACTGGACAAGGCTCAGCACCAGGTCCGCCTTCAGTAGCGGCCGGTACGGAGTAACCGTTGAGTCGAGCTCACTATTCGGAACAGTCAGAACAGCTACCAGGACCAGTTGTCCTAATTGTAAACAGATTTACAATTACCGTCAGAAATAACAGTTATTTGGCAGCCCGAATACAGGTTCGTAACTCGGTTACGAAAACAGTTAGGAACTCACAGCGAAGTCCCAGAATGACAGAACAGTAAAACACCACAAAGAGAAAATATTGTTTATTATGCGGCAGATTGCATAATACAACATGCATTCGGACGACGAAGCCCGTGCGCACGGCCAATTGCGATGCTTTGCAGCCGTCAGCCTACACAGGCCGGTCCCCTGCTGTTAGAGCGTGTTGTCCTGAAACAAAGGCTGCCACATACGGGTGTTGAAGAATCGGCAGCCAGCTGCGTGTCGATACTGGCGCTGGACGGAGCTGAACGCGCCCAAGCCTTAGAGACAGGACACAACACTCAAGCAAGCGTCCTGTTACAATCAATTGTCAGAGACAAGTAGCCAAAGGTAAACTTTAAGGATGTCAGAGACACACAAGCAAACTAGCAAAAGATAAACTCTAAGGTAGCGACGCCGTACAGGCGGGCGCTCACCGAAAGCACACAGGTCGCATACGAAATGCAGTTGCCAGGCAGCTCCGCGCACCAAAATAGGCATAGTTACCAGGCAGCCCTGTGTCCAGAATAGGCTCTTGCCTTGGATCTGCCCCTACGAACGCTACGATCATAACCGCAGGACGAGCTACGTCCAAGCAAGCAAGTCCAGACAGTTCGTAGAGAAGTCTGGCCGAAAATCAACACTCCCAGAGGGTGGTCGCGCAACGCTTTTGGCACTTCGTAGTACAGGGAGGGGGTCCGGACCACCCCTCCTCCCCCATCATTCTTCCTTGCCCCTCCCGTGGCATCCATGGGCTTAGCGCGTTCCGTACCTGTGCGTTGCGCCGTTATTACAACACAGTTCCAGAGTCCCTAGCGGTAACCATGAAACCTGATCTACGCATCATTCATGATAAACCTTGTAAGCAAACAGCGCTGAGAAGCTTGGGCTTACAACACGGCAGGGCTGGGCGCATTCCTTCAGTGAAGGAGTCCATTTGAACTCTTCCGAAGCACCGCATTTCACTACTGGCATGTCGGCTGTAATCGAAGCACCTGTTCGCTTCACTTTTAGTAGACTCTGTCAAAATAGCGACGCTGGTAGTTCAATGTTGTTCAGGCATCCAGTGTGTAACATCCGATGTTTCTGGTTTTGCAATGGAATATAAGGGGCCTCTATGATGTATGAAACATGAACCCGATCCCTGAATATTTTGATTGGATTGGCGCCCGAGGCAGCCCCGCCTTGGAAGCTAGCACACAGCAGTGTACGACAACACGCATACTTCCAACATCGCCCGATCCGCATGTGCGTGCACGCGACGCATTTAGCTGCGCTCCAAAGTCACGCGTTGAACTGCAACTTGTATGGCACGGCTTGCGATGCAACAGGGTGACCCACCAGCATGTACTGCTGTGGCGCGTACGAAGCGTTGCCGTTGCCGAGACCCTGGATCGACCTAATCTCCTCTTCCTCCCACTCTGATCTCGCCATACCCTGCCACCGCTCCATATCTCGCCTGACCTGATTGAACTGCCCATTCATCTGCAGCGCGTTAAGGAGTGCATGGTGGATTGGCACACCCGTGCTTGCTGCCTCAAACACCGAACTGCCACCCCCAATCCCACCGCCACCTGGCAGGGTAACACTGCCTTGCATTGCTGCAGACCCAGCCCGCGCCTCCGCTACCATGGCTGCGTCCGGGGCGCCAGTGAAGCGCTGCATGGGGCCCAAGCCCCTCCCGCCACCCCCACATCCAAGCCCGCATACGGCCCGGCAACCTGAGGCCGCACACCACCCGCCTGCGCCTGCACGTTGGCTGCTGCCAGTGCGATAGCGTCAGCGGCGGCATTGAAGCGCTGCATGGGGCCCAAGCCCCCTCCCGCCACCCCCACATCCAAGCCCGCATACGGCCCGGCAACCTGAGGCCCGCCGCACACCACCCGCCTGCGCCTGCACGTTGGCTGCTGCCAGTGCAATAGCGTCAGCGGCGGCATTGAAGCGCTGCATGGGGCCCAAGCCCCCTCCCGCACCCCCCACATCCAAGCCCTCAACTGCAATAAGGCAAGATCTTAAGCACCCAACCAGAGAAGTATCGCGCATGGACAAGGGAAACAATGCTTGCACTTACCAATGACCCACTTATGGTCGCCATGTCGTGACCTGACTGAGTGGCGTGGCCAGCCTAAGTGCGTATCAACTAAGGGAGGTAGATACGTGGCCAGGAACTAGCTTGCATGACTTGGTAATCAACCATTTTCAACAGTACGCTGCGCCATCGATCAGTGACGGTCGGACTGCAAATGCTGGCTGACGCAAGGAACGCACTCTATATGTTGTTGGCTTCCCAAACGAACGTATAATCTGCACATTTATCCATGTGAAGTTGCCAAGCGGATCTGCGGTATAAAGCTTGTACGGCCATGGCCGTACGCGTGCCGTACTAATGATTGTTGGGCGAGAGGGTACCTCAGACCACCCCTCCCCCCCCATCATTCGTTACTCCCACACCCCCATTACCCTACGAGGTGGCAAAAAAGTTGCACGACCACCCTCCCCACGCGGACAGACTTCAGGCAGACACTTAAGCACATCTGCCAACGGCAAGTACGTAATAAAGGAAAACGTACGAACTAATCAGAAACGATACCAACAAAAACACGCAACAACGCAGCGGTGGGTTATGCTCAACTCCCACGCAAACAAAGAATACCAGCGCGCTACCAAAACAGAAGCGGTTTAAGTACGTACTTAAGCGTACTTAAGCCATATAAATTAGCAGGCCGGAGAACAGGAAAATCCATACTAAGTACGTACTTATGAGGGTGGCCGCGGCCTTCGATTTTCACTTAAGCCTAGGAGGTCCTGGGAGGGCTCCCAGACCCCCTCCCCCCCCCATACGTCATAGACCCCGACCCTACCCATTCATAACGGTCAGCTTTTCGTCAGTGGATTGCACCGGCAGTCAGAGCCAGCGGTCTGCGGTTCTCGATCGGCCCCGAGCCTCTTGGGCGGCCCCGAGCCTCGATCACGCTGTGGACATGGCTCAACCCACGTCGAAGTCCAGGAAAGTTCCTTTCTAGTTATCAAAACAGAAGCAGCTATCAAAAAGTGAATTAGGATACACTAACGGGGTGTTAAGCGAGACCCCCTGACCACACCATACCCTCAATACCTCTACCCCCCCAAGGACGAGTTAGGTAGCGGCCACAGATCAGGGCTCATACATTTCGCATTTGCAACATAATCTGCAATTAAGGAGGCTATCCATAAAGGTGCAGGTCGATGACGAGGCAGGTCGAAGCGTTGCACGGATTAACAAAGACGCGAAAGTCAGCGTTGCCCAAATACATCCCAAGAGTTAAGTCGCAATTATTAAGAGCAAGGAAGGCCTGTCCCTGCACCCCCGTCCTGGGGTCAGGGCGCGCCTTGGCCGAGGCGCGCCCTGAGCCCTGATTTGGGGCGGGCCGACCCGGACGCCCGCAGGTCCCAGGGTCAGCCACCAGATATTCAAAAGAAGCAAATACCGCTACCAAAACAGCCTTAATATAGGACAAGACGTGCCCCCCTGCGTCCCGGTTGCGGGGGTCAGGGCGCGCCCTGGCCGAGGCGCGCCCTGAGCCCTGATTTGGGGCGGGCCGACCGGACGCCTGCAGGTCGCAGGGTCAGCCACCAGATAATCAAAATAAACAAAAACCGCTACTAGGACAGTCTGTAGTTACAGACCAGACGCGTCCGCCTGCATCCCGGTTTCGGGGGTCAGGGCGCGCCCTGGCCGAGGCGCGCCCTGACCCCCAAAAAGACGTATTTTCTCAGGGCGCGCCCTGAGCCCTGATCTGTGGCCGCTGCCTTACTGCAAGGACCTATCAGGTGCCGTTCGAAGGCCGCGGCCACCCTCTTATCTAGGTCATTTTAAGTAAGTCCCTTCTCAACCCATTCTTAAGCGTACTTAACCCACCGTACTTAGTGGGCTTTCTCAAGCCTGCTCAACGTTCTCAAGCGTACTCAAGCGTTCTTACTGGACATTCTTAAGGAATTCTTAACATGCACTCACCCCCTTCTCAAGTGTACTGTGTGCGTACTCATCCCCTTCTAAAGCATTCTTTGCGCTTTCTTTACGTACTTTACGCATTCTTAACACATACTCACCCCGGGCGGGGCCATCGGTAGTTCTTACTACCACCAATATACGTAGAACTTTAATGCACAACGTTAATATGGCTACGCACGCGCGCCTGACTCCTTATTACGTGCGCCAGCGTGCACTGAATGTTATGATGGGTCGCGCGTGAAATACATACACAGTTACACACCATCAAAGAACTCCTCCGTAATCCCCACATACAGCTTTCGTCTCCTAGATTTGTATGAACCTCCAAAACGTAGCCTCGCGCCGCGCACCCGGCACTCCCCGTGCGTCCGCAACCTGCCACGCACCCGCCAACGCTAGCATCCATGCGTGCTTATTACCTGCCGGCGTGCATTATTCGTGGGTGCTGACGGTACGGGACCTCACCTTGCACCGTTCATTTCGGACTGCGCCCGAACTTGATATAATTATATTGCGCGTGGACCTGCAACGCTGTAAGTCATCGTACAGTCTGTGTGTTGCGAGCCCGCCCTTCCCCCGCCTTGGCCTCTATCTCTACGTAGCTAGTTCGGATGGAGTGCTCCAACCGTCTCCATCCCCCACGAGGCAAGGCCTGCAGCTGTATTGATTGAGGTGTTGTAAGTAGAGTCCTGGTCAGTAGCGGTTAGTAGGTAGGTGTGTGGCCGTTAGTCCTGGTCGGTAGCGGTTATTTGGTAGGTGTGTGGCCGTTGGTCCTGGGCATAGGTCGGTGTGTGGCCAGGTGCCCGAGAGCCCGGCATACTTAAGGACATGACCTCATACACCGGTAAAAACCGAAATAATTGATTGCAATATATAGCTCTGGCAACGGATGGCATCGTGGGTTGGCAGCCATCACATGAAATTGCTGTACGGTGCCGTCGGCACACAATAATCGACATGCATGTTAACGCGCGCGCAACGCTGACCTATTCAGCAACGATCCGTTCGCAGTTTTCAAAAATTCACATCACTACGCTCTGATACTACACGAGTAGATCCAATTATGACGGGTTTGGGAACCCTCAAACTTGTTTGGACGCTTGGCGCTGCAATGATTCAACAAAAACTGACAAAACTTTAAATACATGAACTTCCGCGTTTGTATGTGTAGTAGGCACAGTTGTGCGACAGCTGACTTCGGGGCATGTCTCCTCGCTGCGTTTCTTCTCTTTGCATTGGCAGCTTGCAACGTGCACGTACAACCCCACAATGTAAGCAATGACCATGAACATCAGCTTCGTGCCCGGCGAAGAGCCACCGCGCAGCATGCGGCCGTCACCCCACGAGGAATCAGGTGCCCGCCCGGCTGCAGTGCCCACGGAGTATGCAATCAGGAAATCGGAAGGTGGGTCCCGATGGCGCGTCTGGATGGGTCGTGCAATCGCTGGAAAAGTACTGCGCTGCTGGTCTCGCCGTAATTGGGGCCGTGCCGCATGTGATCGCAGTCGGGCCACTGGGTGGCACAGCGAGTCCTGGCATATGGGGAAAGCAAAACGGGAGCATACATTCATGGGCACGCAGAGGAATAGGAATGGCTCAATGGCGTGCCGTTGCCGTACAGGGCCATCCGTAGACATGTGCTGCGGCGTCTAGACCGGACAGCGGCAATCGACAGACGGACTTTGCTTTCGGCGAAAAAGCTAGGAACCCTTTTCCGGTGCACATTGGTGACATTCCTTCCTCCCCCAGGTCATCCACCCAGCGCTTCATCGCCGCTGCCCCCGCCCCGCCCCTCACCCGCCCCGCCCCTCACCCGCCCCGCACCGTCGCCACCCCGGGGGACGCCGCTTTCCCCTCCCCCGCAGATGTGACTGCCCGCGGCTCTCCACCGGCCCCTCCTGCCAAGCAACTGTGCCGGACATCAAGGCCGTCTGCGCGCAGCTCTCCATCCTGGAGAAAGGCGGCTGTCGCTCCGACCTGCCCTGCTTCAACAACTGTAACGGCAAGGGCGAGTGCGATGCGGGGATCTGCCGCTGCCAGCCAGGTGCGAATCAGGACGGACGGACGGACGGACGGACGGACGGACGGACGGACGGACGGACGGACGGACGGACGGACGGACG
>BDSI01000078.1:507941-611125 GCA_003117195.1 Eudorina sp. 2006-703-Eu-15
GCACTGGCCGGGCAAGGTGAGCGTTCGTGTGTGCACCTGGATCCACCTGGATCCACCTGGATCCACAGCTGTGTTAATCATGCTTCATAAATGACACATGGTCCGTACCGCCCCTCCATGCCCTCTGCCGTCCTGCAAATCTTCTGCTCACCTGTCGCGCCCCACTCAGGACCGCCTGTTCCCCTCCACTCCCCCTGTCGCGCCCCTCTCAGGACCTGGTGATCCCCATCATCCTGGGCTCGCCGGGCTACGAGACCTCACCCCTCAACTCCGCCGTCATGGCGGCAGCGAAGGCGGCGGGCCGCGACCTGGACGGAGAGCGCAACGGGACTTTCTTCTTCGCGGTGCGGTGCGTGGGGGGTACCCGCGCGCGGCTGGCTTGGGCAGAGGGGCGTAAGCAGAGGGGTTGGGTCGGTGGCCTTGTCCGCCGGTCGGCCGCTGTGTGGTGTTTTATAATAAGGGGCCCGCCCGAGCCAAGTGTGCGTGCGTGCGTGTCAGGAAGTGCGCTGACAGCTAGCCTCACACCCCGCGGTGCGTGGAGTGGGTTTGGAGTGGACTGGAGGGGGCAGGTCAGCTCTACCGCTGCTCCCGACGTCTGCAGCTCCGCACCAGCCTGCCCTGCGGCTACCAACATGCCACGATTCGCCGAGATGTATGTGCAGCAGCGAATCCCGAGCCACCTCTCTCTTGCTCTCTCTCTGTCTGTCTCTCAGTCTTGATAGCTGCAATCCCTGGCACCTGTTGGGCCTCCCAGTTCTTCCCCAGGTTACCTGCGCCCCCCTGCTGCGCACCGCAGGGCCGCATCTGCGGCGACCGGTCGTCCCCCGATGAGGCCACGGGCAACTGCAGCTCGCCCTTCCATGGCGACTACAGCCTGGGCGTGCGCCAGGCGGTGAGCGAGCGGCGGAGCGACCGCCGCGCGCGTCAACCCGTCAGGGTGGCCTGTCCCAACCCAACCCAACCCAACCCAACCCAACCCAACCCAACCCATCCCAACTCATCCCATCCCAACCCAACCCATCCCAACCCAACCCAACCCAACCCAACCCAACCCATCCCAACCAATGACACACGCACCGTACGACATGTGTATGCGTGCGGGTCCAACCCGCAGGTCTTCTTCCACCACCGCAACCGGACCGGTTACAAGGTGGTGACGCAGAGTAACGCGTACCTCCAGGTGTGCCTTTGCTGTAGCTGCACCTGTAGCTTACGGTAGTCGCTCGGCGACCAAGCTAGCTAGCTGGCTAGCTAGCTACCGCGCAATGACCTCGCTCGCTGGCTAGCGGCTGTGATTCGGCTTGAAGTGTTGGCTTTGGCGGTGGTGAAGTAAGGGCAAGTAGGTGCCTAGAAGGGACCTACGTCCATGGCCCCTGTCGGTCAGCGACTGCGTCCTGCACGGCCCCCACCCACGGCACGTGCACGGGACGTCCTGTTGGGGTGCCCCGCCGGCACACAGCGCTATGCTGAGTGAGTGCTGCACGGACCGCACCGTACCCTTGTGGGGTCAGGACATGGCGACGCACAAGTTTTGCCTGGCGCCGCCCGGCGGCGGCTACGGCAAGCGGCAGGTGCTGGTGTCGCTGATGGGCTGCGTGCCGGTGCTGGCGGGCGACGGGGTGCTGCAGCCCTTCGAGCCGGAGCTCGACTGGTCTCGGGTCGGCGTGGCGGTGCGCGAGCGGGACCTGCCCCGCCTGCACGAGATCCTGGAGGCTGTGCCGGCGGAGGAGCTGGCGGCGAAACAGGTGCTGAACAGTCTTAGGCTGCCAGGGTTGCCCATCCTGCACAGGTGCCAACAAACAGGTAGCCAAGAAATCTTGGCGCAGGGCTATCTACCCTCTCCTACCGTATTTTGACAGCAGCGCTCCTGACCCCCAACTGCCCCTCACATACAACACATACGACACAGGTGCACCAGCTTTAGTTTATGAATTATAAACCCAACTGTTCGTCTATGTTCGTCGTCGGCAGCAGCAGCAGCAGCAGCAGGATCCCCCCTGGCATCCGCGCCCGCATGACAGTGCCTGCCTGTACACGGGAGTTGCGATTGAGCCGCTGGACGCAAGCACTGCCTGTACCTGGTCCGGCCCGGCCTGGTCCTGACGCGGCCCTCGTCATCCCTGCATCAGCAGAAGCGGCTGCGTTGCATGGCGCAGCACCTGTACTACAGCTCCTCCCTGGGAGCCGTACTGGGGGACGACGGGAGATACGGTGCGGCGGGCGGGCGGGGGACGGGGAGGGGAAAACCACGGGAAGAACACGGCTTTCTTACGGTCGCCGCCACCAGCAACGGGTGGTGATCCAACCCCCTGGGCTCAGCATTCAAGCGCTCGCTTAGGTAGCAGTAATAGGGCTACTAGCTAACAGGTACTAACCACTAACCGCTAACCGACTCGGGTCGCATGTCGGGTCGGTCGCGGCCGCTTCAATTCCCGCGGATGAAAAAATACTTTATTGTCGGGCGCGCGATGCCCGTCGCCCCACCCAGACGCCTTCGAGACGTTGCTCGAGATCCTGCGTGTACGACGAGCGCACCCGGAGCTCCCCCCGGATCAGTACGGCAAGGTGGACGAGCGGTTCAGGAAGTTTGTGGACTGCCAACTGGGTGGGTGGGTGGGTGGGTGGCGTGCGGATCTGCGGAAAAGGGGCCCGGGGGGGGCAGCAGGGAACGGAAATAAAGAGCCACGGGTTCCGGCAGGGGTGCACCACACCCTGGGTTGACTGGGTCACTGGGTATGGGTGGGCAGCTCGTTGGGTGCGTTGGTGCGTTGGACCGACTCGGCTGCCGGTTCCCTCGCCATGTGCCCCCGCCAGGCGCCCAAGCTGGGGCCGCCAATATGGGTTCGTTTGGGTCCGTGCTGTCCGGGCTTGTTCCTCCGCTTTTGAGACCCGCGGAACCCGGACTGCTCTGCACTGGCGGGCCTGCCGCCTCACCCCTTGACCTGTATGGCCTCCGGCCGCCCTGCCCCGCCCTGCCCTACCCCGCCCTGCCCTACCCCGCCCTACCCCGCCCTGCCCCACCCCGCCCTACCCCGCCCTACCCCGCCCTGCCCCACCCCGCCATACCCCGCCCTACCCCGCCCTGCCCTACCCCGCCCTACCCCGCCCTACCCCGCCCTACCCCGCCCTGCCCCGCCCTGCGCCCCCGTGTCCGCTGCGATGCAGACGGCCCCGACCCGCTGCCGCTGTGCACCCGGAGTGAGCACCGGCAGTCCAGGGGCCGCCTCACCTGCGAGCAGTGTACTCGAAGGTGGGACGGAGCGGCCGCGACTGATGTACTACGTATCAATCAATCAACCGCAGGTGTTGCTTGCTTTGCTACTTGCCGTGTCCAAGATAGACACGGCTGGCTATGCGCTTAATCTATACACACGCCTGGCTAGCGCCTGGCAACGCGTAGTTGTGTGTCTCTCCCGGGCGAGCTGATGCGCTGCGCCTCTTTCGAGCTTGTTGATGCGGTGTGCCTCCTCCGACGGCGTGTTGACGGAGTCGGGTTGACGGGGCAGTCCATCCATCGGTTTCCACGCACGCACGTGCGCACGGCCACTGACGTGCCGCTGCGTTCTCGCAGGGAGGGCCTGGGCGTGGTGTCGTCCTTCAAGGTGCCGGGAGGTATGGCTTGCTGCGGCAATCTGGACCAGGCCAAGTGTCCCCGGGCATGGGAGTGATCGAGTGAGTGGGTGGGTGAGCGAGGAGGCATGTGGTTCGGTTGCTGGCGCGGGGCGTGACGTGGCCGCCCGGGCGGCTGGCCCCAACATAGACGAACGAACGTGATTGGGCTGAACGTGTTCGTTGCAATCAGCGGCTGTCTGGAAATAGCGACCGCACGTAGAGGCCGCAGCAGCCATCCGCAAGGGCGGAGCGTAAGGGCGATAGATAGGTCGGCTGGTTCGTTTGGTTGGCCGGATGGTTGGGAGGGAGGGAGGGAGGGAGGGAGGGAGGGAGGGAGGGAGGGAGGGAGGGAGGGAGGGAGGGAGGGAGGGAGGGAGGGAGGGAGGGAGGGAGGGAGGGAGGGAGGGAGGGAGGGAGGGAGGGAGGGAGGGAGGGAGGGAGGGAGGGAGGGAGGGAGGGAGGGAGGGAGGGAGGGAGGGCAGCAAACAGCAAGGACGCTGGCCCCTCACTTGGTGGCATGGTTGGACTATGGAAGGCTGTGCGTGGGCCCGGTCATGCAGCTGGTCGCCTTCACCGCCTTCACCTTCACGGACGGACGGACGGACGGTTGGACGCGCGGCCCCAGCCAGCGGGCAAGAGCGGCGCAGCGATGGGACACATGTGTGAGCGAGCGATGGGGCCGACTCGTGGTGTCGCGAACGCACTCCGCCCGGGAATGGAACCCTCCCTTGACTTCCCTTGCCTCAGTTTCATTTTGTAGTCCGCATCCGTCTGCCGCCGGGCCGGGCTGGGCCGGGCTGGGCTGGGCTGGGCTGGGCTGCGCCCGTCGTGAGCTGAGCACCGGGACCGGCGCCGGGTCGTGTTCGACACGTGGGGGTCCTCCTGGCTGCCCACCTGCTGGGTCTCAGTTGATCCCGCGGGCGGGGAGGACCTTAGCACTTAGCTGCACTACGCCGGGAGGGGAGGGGATTAAATTGAATAAAAGAAATAAAACCCAGAGAACGTCCCGGGCACACCCAGCATAACTTAGTATACTAGGGGAGGGGAGGGGAGGTTGGATGCATGTGGATGGACCAGGCAGCGACGGCGGCGGTGTTGATTTCGTTGATTTCGTGGTCCGACCGACCTTCAGGACTTTCCAGCAGCCCGTGGCTGTGGGGTAAAATGTGGTCGTGCCCGCGGCAAGCGGCCTTTCCCACCGGCCAGGAACACCTAAAAACAACGACAATGCGTGTGACCAGTCAAATGGTAGACTGGTTGAATTGAGTATTTTGTCAACCAGTTACATAGCGGAGACTGCTCAAGTGAGACTCGTCGACCAAGTTACATACCAGTAACACACCAGTAACCAGTTACATACCGTAACAAAGAACACGCACCCCGTTGACTTGATTTGCACTGGACAGAGCAGGACAGAGACACGAGTGGGAGTTCCCACGGACGTCCATCCCGTTTACTTGTTATTATCACGTATTATCCCAGGTAAGGTCGGCCTCCCTGCTGTCGTACACCCGTACATTGCGCAGCCCCCTGCGCTGCGGTACACCGCAACAGCCTGACGAGTGCACGCTCCGGCTCCGGCCCGGTGTCGTCTAATCATCGTGACGTTAATGCGATCCTGCACCGGCCCTGGCCCGGCGTGTGTTCACACCGAGTGGGATCTGGGGAACCGCCGGGGCGTGGTGTAGGGCGGCGCAGCCACGCCCGCGAGACCCCGCGAGTACTCATCATTATCAAGGATGTTACCTCACGATGCTACCTGACGAGCAGGATTAAATACCGCAAGAGTTTGATGCCCCCCATGCGTTGCCCCCCGTGCGGCAGCATCCAGCCATCAACTGCCCAAACACACAACGCCCATCCGCCCACCCAAACCCAGCTCCTCAAAGCCCATCTAGAATTCTAGATAGCTTGGACCCTCCAAGGCCTCCAGACGAGATTCGTCTCACGTGTGCCGACCGCCGGCCCGGGCGGACCGTAGGCCCTCTGCTATGCGTCAAAACCCATGGAAATATGAGGTACAGCCCACCGCCGTCCCGGCATAACAAGAATGGTATCTCCAACGGCACCAACGGTATTACTGCCGGTATCACCGGCCGCGACACTGGCAACAATAGAGCAATCGGACAGCGGCACGGCGGCGCAGCGCGCCGGGCCGCACGCCTGCTCCACCAAGCCCCTCGCCGCTCTGTGGCGCTGGAGGAGCAGGCCGCCCGCCACCAGGCAGCCCATCGCCAGCCCCAGCACCAGGACCCCACCCAGGGCGCCTCCGCCCCCCCCGGTGCCTCCACATCCCGGCTGAGCGCCGTCGCCGGACGCCCGGGCGGCCTCGCAGGATGGCTCCCCTGGACTCCGCGACCCGGGGGACGGGGCCGGGACGGAGTCACCACACGCCCTCCAGCCGCCCTCCAACGCTTGGACCGCCGCCTCCTGCACACCTCCTCCCCCCAACCCCGCCTCCAGCGCCGCCGCGCCTGCCGCCGACGCCGACGCCGCCCGGGGCCAGGGCCGCCACCGCAGCCACCGCAGCCACGGCGGCCACTGCCGCTGCCGCTGGCCCAGCAGGCGTCGCTTGCCCAACAGCCACTCCCGGACGGCGGGTCGCGTCCGTGCGTCCCAGTAGCCGCCGCCGCCGCCGCCGCCGCCGTGCGGCCGCGCCAGCGCCGCCTCCACCATTCGAAGCAGCTCCGCACGATCCACGGGGCAGTCCGCCTCCTGCACCAGGTGCTGCAGGGTCGCTGCGCTGGCGCCGTCCATCAGGAGCTGTAGGAAGGTGGCCCTGGTGGGCGGGAAGCCGCGGGCCAGGGCGCGAAGCATCAGGGCGTCGCCCGTGGCGAGCAGGTGGTTGTAGGTGGCGGCGGAAGGCATGACCTGCGGGTGCGGACGAACGACGTCGCAGGGAAGGGCGTGGGAGGAAGGACCATAGATCCTTAGTCGTGGAGAGGACGTGGGAAGGAAACGAGGGAGCGATGATGCGCGGAGCACCGGCTGCGGGCGGTCGTGAGGGTGAGGGGCCCATCAGGGGGCATCCGTGCGCGGCCTGATCCACAGTCCGTTACAGTTACAGTTGATCCCTTTGGGGTCCGCTGCAACGTTCATTCATTCATTCAATCCGCGCGTCGTGTCTCGTGCTCTCGCGCCTTGTCCAGCCCTTGAGGATTACGGTAACAAAGGGTCTTATCCTGAGGGTGAATTCCAGAGGTCTAGGCGAGCTGGGTTGTTGTCTTGTTGACCCATGGCAAGCCCAAGGCAGCGAGACAAGCCCTGTAAGCTGTGACCCCCGGGCGCGTGTTGTGCTCACCCGGCCGCGCCGTGCGAACAGGGCGGGGGCCTCAGCAAGGCGATTTAGGTGCTCCGCCGCCCACTTCAGTGCCGCCAGCGATCCGGCTTGCGCCGCAATATCCACACAGTCCGCCACCGCCTCCACCGCCTCCGCATCCGCCTCCGCCTCCGCCTCCGCCTCCGCATCCGCATCCGCCGCCTCCGCCTCCGCATCCGCCGCCTCCGCCTCCGCCTCCGCCGCCTCCGCCCCCGCATCTGCAAGATCCTCCTCTTCCTGCGCGGCCAGCACCCCGCTTCCTGGCCGCCGCCGCCGCTGCCGCTGCTCCCATCCGCCGAACTCCCAGATGATCGACATCATCTCCACGGCGCCGTACTCCGCGCCGTACTTGAGCAGCTCCGCCAGCACGCGGCTGCCGCAACTGCCGCCGCTGCCGCCGCCGCCGAGATCCCGCAGCACCCAGGTCAGGACCTGCGGGTGCCTTCCCTCGATTGAGCCGCGCGCCAGTACGACAGGAATGACCATCTTGGCTCGGACCTCCGGCGACACGTCGTCGCGCAGGGGCTGCGGCCTCGGCTGCTGCTGCGGCGGCGGAGGCGACGGCGGAGGCGACGGCGGTGAAGCCAAAGGCGGCGGCGGGGCCAGGATGTGGCCTCCGGAATGCAGCGCCTGCAGCACGTCCAGCCGGCCGAATCGTGCCGCCAGACCCGCCACGACTTGCACCGACGGCAGCGGTGCAGCGGCGGCGGCGCCGCCGCCGCTCTGGCCGCCGCCGCCGCCGCCGCACTCCGTCACCAGAAACACCACATCGGCGGCGGTGGTCTCCGTCGAACGGATCAGCTGCGGCAGCAGCACATCCATCGCGTGGGGTTGCGGGCACGGGAAGATGGCCGGGGGGAAGGGGGAGCCGACGAAAGGCAGCCGCGGCCCCTGGGCCGATGCCTGCAGCTCCGCCACCCACAGCAGCCGCTGCAGCAACCCGTCCGGCCGCCGCGCGGCCTCGCCGAAGGGGTAGCCCTGCTGCCGCCTCACTTGGAGCCGGTGGAGGAGGCCGGGTAGCGATGCCCGCCTGGCCGCTGTCAGGAAGGGGTACGGCTCCAGGGGAAGGCACTGGACGGCGGCGTCCAGCCACTCCGCCTTGGCACGCCAGTCGGGCGTGGGGCTGCGCGTCACGACGGCGAGCTTGGGCGCCCAGCTGTGGCTGGCGCCGGCGGCGGCGGCGGCCTGCAGCCGCGCCGAGAACTGCCGCGCCGTCAACAGGAAGCTGGGGAACTTGAAGAAGGGCCAGGGGCGCCGCGGATCCCGCGGGGGGTCGCGCGGGTGCAGCGGGTGCTGCGCCCCAGGGGCGGGGACGAGCTCCTCGAAGAGGCGCTTCAGTTCGGGTAGGGGGAGGCCGGCGGCGGCGGCCAGGAGCAGCTCCTCGCCGTACGGCGGCGACGCCGCCGGCGGGCGCCGCGCCAGCAGCCAGCGCATCAGGCCCGCGTGGCCGCCGGCGGCGGCGGAGCAGACCGCTCGGGAGCTCCAGGGGCAGCCGGCGGCGAGCAGCCACTCGGCCACGGACTGGTGGCCCATGAAGGCGACGGTGTCCAGCTGGAAGGCGTCGATGCGGCAGCCCCGTCCGTGGAGCCATTTACATATGTGGAGCTGGCCCGACGCCGCGGCGGCGTGGAGCGCGAAGTCGTAGTCGCTCAGGCCGGTGATGCGGAGGGCGAGGTAGATGTTGGCGGCGACGCCGCTGGAGACGACGAGGCAGACGAACCAGCGGCGGCGGGCGGCGGTGAGGGGGGAGAGCGCGGCGGGGCGGGACCAGTGGCGGGAGAAGGCGGGGGGCGGGCAGGGCTGGGAGAGGTGGATGGTGATGTGGCGGGGATGGGTGAGGAGGGCGGCGGTCAGGCGGTTGACGAGGCGGAGGTTGCAGGCCACGTCGTTGGGGGGCAGGCGGGAGGCGATGCGGTCCAGCAGCGCGGGGTTCCACAGGACTGCTGCGACGGGCGGCAGCGACTGCGGATTGCTCGAGTTGGATCGCGAGCGACCAAGGTCATTCATTATTTTTTTCTATGTTTTTTTCCGTCAGGATGTTGAAATGTTGGGATTAATTTGCTGCGGTGCCTGTTAGCTGTGCCGGCTGAGCAACAGCATTTCTTGTCGGGAAGTCGCGCGCCGTGCGTGAACTGTGACTCAGTTTTTGGTGCAGCGCGGCGCCTTTATTCTATGAAGTCAAGTGTAAAAATATTCCAGTTGACTGGCAAAATAATGCCGCGACGAAACGGATCCATCGAAGATGGAACGACGGAAAGCAGATAGTCGCTGCACTCTCGCGGTTCGCTCCCCTACGTCGAACCACCTTCGACAGGACAAACTGTTGGGTAGATTTTTACGAGACCATTGACTGCATTACTGTATTGATAAATATATGCGATCAAAACAGGCAACTGTTCGCAATTTCATTTCCTGCTTCCCTGTTTGGATGAATCCCGCCCGGCCACAAGGCCGCAGCGACAACCCTGCAAGCCGCCGCACCCGTTTTCTAAAGCTCTTGCCTTGCGAGGCCTTGTGTTCCCACCCCGGATCGACAGCCTATGGGCAGACCCCCGGGCGGAGTACCTAGCAGCTAGCCCCCTCAGAGCCTTCCGGACATCCAGGAGGCGTCCTTGGTGTCCTTAAACAACGCCGACGGGTTCCTGAACAAACGCTGCACGGCCAGCCTGCTGAAGGACGGACGGACGTGCTCGCAGCCCAATGCAATCCAGTCAGTCTGTGGGCACCTTGTTGTGCGAGACAGCGGCAGGAATGCCCTCGGGCCTCGGCTGCTGACGATGAGGAAAGGAACCCGCTAACCCTCCCTGCTGCCAACCCTTCCCAACACACACCCGGTTGTACTTTTCCAGTTAGTTGGCAGTAGTCCTTGCGCCTCGCTTCCAAGGATGATCGGCGTCCGTGCCGTGATCACGGCGAGCATCGCCCCATCCACGCCCTCCCTCGCAAGCACTTTTGGCGGGTTTTTTCTCAAACTGCGGGACACGGCTGGCCGGTACTGCACTGCACTAGCATTACGAGATGCGGGCGGCCGTGCGACCCAAGGTGGTGGTTCCAGGGGGGAGGTCTTGCAGGCAGCTGCACTCCGCGCGCTCCCCACAACGGGTATCTCTCCGGTCCGGCACGTGCGGCGACCATGGCTGCGTCCCTGCCTCGGCGTACGCATCCCCGTCCACCGAACGCTACGCGCCCTGATTCGCCTGGTGCGGCGCATCACAGCGTCGGGCACCGCCGCGGCTGACGGCTCCCCAACACACGGAGGGCTGCGACCCGCGCTCCGCACCGCACATGAGTTCACCGGCCGACGGATACCCGGGGCACCCAGCGCCCCGCAAGGCACCTGTGAAGGTAACGCCCCGCGGCCGCCGACCACAGGCCACGAGGACGGACTGATCACCATCCTGACCCAGCCAGCCTCTGCCGCTGTGAGAAGCGCGCTGACAAGCGCAGCGGCCAGGTACCGACCGCCCTCGCGTTCCACAGCCTTCAGCATGCGCCCAACATCGGACCGAGACCGAGAAACGTGACCCTCGGTGGGTGATCCCCGGTGGGTGACCTCCATGCGGGGACGGGGACCGAGCAAGCTAATCCCCGGTGGGTGACCTCGATGCATGCGGGAGGGAGCCCGACAGACTCGATCTGAACCGCAGCCAGGGCGCGGCGCCGCCCATGTCGCCAGCGCAGATACATTCCGTGCGCGCGGCAGCAGCCGTGCAGCTAAGAACCCGTCCGGGAAAAAAGACATCACCCGCCAGGGCGAAGGCGGAATGGGGGTTAAAAACAAACAGCCCAGACACACCCAGCCCGGGGAGTGGCCGCCTGCCATGCTCACCTAAACGCCCCAGCCGCTTCGCCCAGCCGAAATCGCCAATCCAGGCCAACGATAGGCCCTAGTCGACAGCGGCCGAGCACCAGGCCCAGGCGAAGAAAGCTGGCTCCATGGGCGGCGCATCCACACACACACACGCACACACCGGAGTCATCCGCGCACCTTCATAACCACTTCCAACACGCCTCGCCAAGGCCTCGCCAGGTTCCCACGTGGTCCTGCCTCCCCGGCCTTCCACACGCCCTGGCCTTCCACACGCCCCCGCTTACAGCCACAACACGACTGGCGCGCGGTCACGCACGCCGTCGCGCCATATTCGCCACACCGGGTGCTTGCAGGCGCCTTGCGACAACGCCCATCAGGTCGGTATCGCGGATGATTTGCATGTGGGTCGCGTGGGGCGGCAGCTCAAGCCCCCGGCCGGCCCTAACCGCCGCCCGCGAGACCCTCCCGACGCACTCTCCCGAGCCCACGCAAGATGTATACACACCCCGGACAACGGAGATGCCACCTGGGTCCAGTAATCAACCATCGACCATCAAGCCGCGACGGACGTCACAAGACCGGAGACCCGGCCCCTTCGCGTCCATCTCGCCAAACCAGCAACAGACAAGACCAAGGCAGCGCGGCTCGCCTGTGTTCCGTTACCCTACCAAGCCACATCGACTCGGGAGGGTGACCCAAGCGCGACGTCCATCGGCCGTCCATGATCCCGGCCCTTCAGTCTCACTTCCTCAGTCTCACTTCCTCATCCGGCGCCTCATCTAACAAATGCGGTTTTTCACAGTCCCGTCCGCCCGCCCCGCCCTCCCGGAGGTTAAAAACGTAGAAACAAACAGTCCAGAACGAACCCGGCCCCGGCGGAGGTGCCTTCTCTTCACACGGCGCGCTACACCCCAGCCTGCCGCGCGGACACATTGACATCCTCGCGCCAAGGAGCAGCCACAGGATCCCCCGCTGTCGCCGCCGCAAGGTCCTGTCCTGTCCGGTCCGGTCCGAAGGAATGTTTTGCACCACCACCACCGCCCGCCCCCCGGCACCGCTAACAATGCCAGCGCGACCCTGCTCAGTCTGGTCAACTCAATCCCGCCCATGCTCGAAGCTCAAACCGGACCTCTTCATCAGGCTTATGGAACAGGAAACTGTTGTCAGGTCATACGCGGACAGGTACGCTCGCCGGGTGCTGATCCCTTTGACCCTCGGCGATAGATGCAGCTGTGGTAACCGCCCTGACCAGTCCGGGATGGATGCGCCGGCGCTGCCATGCCCTCGACCCTGTTCCTGCTGCGCCATCCATCAGCCGCGTTACCAGTTATTGTAACCGCCGCCGCCGCCGTATCCGGGTGGCCCCGGCGGCGGCGGGCCGCCCTGCCACCCACCGCCACCACCTCCGCCTCCATCTCGGTCGTCTCGCTCCATATTCCACGACGCGATTTTCGCTCTGCGCTCCTCTGATGTCTCGCGCCGCCCGCGGTCGCCGCCCCCGCCCCCACCTCCGCCCCCGCCCCGGTCCCGGCTGCGGCTACGCCCCCGCCCCCGATCCCTGCTGCGGCTGCGCCGCCGCTCCCGGTCCCGGTCCCTATCCCGTTCGCGGTCTCGCCGCGGGCTCCTGCTGCGCTCCCGTTCGCGGTCCCGATCGCGCCGGTGGTACCTCCCGAACAGTTTCCGGCGCAGCTCCCTGCTGATGGGCTTCAAGTGCATAAAGTTGCAGTAACCGCCCCGATTGCAGGTGTTCTCCTCGTACTGCCGGCACGTCGCCTCGCGGAAGTCGGTCACAGGACTGAACTCGACTACGATGGGGCGCCCGTCGTAGTAGCGGCCGTGCAGCGCCTGGAGAGCGCGCGCTGCTGCATCCTCATCCCGGAACTTGGCGTAGACGTTGCCGACCATGTGGTCGGCGAAGTTATCGCAGACGTTCAGGTTCTCCAGTTCACCATGCTGGGCCAGCTCCTCAAAAACGTCCTCGTAGAAGTCCTCGAAATGCTCTTGGGCTGCCTTCGGGTCAACCCGAATAGGCAAGCCGTCCGGGCCCAGCGGCGCGTTCAGAAGTGGATTTTGGTACATGTTTGCCATCAAAATGGTAGGGCTGATAGTGGGCCGGTTGTGAAGACGCGAACAGCGATCTCCATGGCGGCAGGCTCCGATTTTGAAGTAAAAGGGACAGTTGACACGGTCCTTTTCCGTGCCGAAGATGCTGGCCAAGTGCTCAGCCATGTCTGATTCGGCCTCAGTGACGCGTCATAGACAACAACTGATGAACTGGCGTCTGTCCTCGTTAGGGCAGCAGCCCCAAAAGCGATACAATTAATAACTATGTTTGCATGAGCTAAAGACACGTTACTGGCAAAGTGTGGGAAAAAGTTTGCAAGTTCCCGCAATATGGTGTACAGGTAAGGCCCCAAATGCGACCCTCAAGGCTCAACGTTGGCGCGCTTCGTGCTTACGATGCATGCATGCGTTTAATGTGTTACATCTCCCATCAAACTACTTTGGGTTGTTTATTCCGCCTATGTTGCTTGTTTTGCCACTACTGTACGCGCGACCCCGCGCAACCAACGTCCCGCAGGGTCCTGCAAAACCCAGCGGCAAGGTCTCTTGGTATACCTGACCTTGACCCCCCCCCCCCCGAGAAAGGGCAGGTCCATTTCTGTACATATATAATCGGATATGCAGTGCCTATGCATCTGTGCACACACATGCAAGATACGCCGTCTCTCCTTTCTTTCCTGTTCTTTCCCCCTGCGCATTGACCCGGCGACAAATCGCATCCGCCGCATGCACACAGCGCGGACGATTGTGTCAGCGCGCATTCGCCCCCGTCCCCCTCCCACGGTCGGTTTCAGCCCCACAGCTGCAAACGCACGCTTTTGCTGCTGCCGTTCACTGCGGCGAAGAGGGGGGGGCCGGCCTCACAGCAGCCACGTGCGGTACGCTTAGAGCTTAGGTACTTGTACTAATCGTTTTTATGGGAGGACTGAGCCGCGCGACGGGACGCTAGTACGGTTGAACATAATGTATGTCTGTGTGACACGGTGTTGAAGAAGCAGCCGTCCGGAATGCACAGCCAAGGCACCACCCACCCAGCAGCACCACCAGCACCGCCGCCGGGATGACCCCGCCGGCCCCCTGACCGCACGACGTCATGAAGGACCCGCCGAGGAAGGGGCTCGCGCTGCCATCGGTACTTACAGTATCACGTAAGGGGGAGAGGACCCCGTCAGCACCCGCCACCAATAATGCTGGTGATGACGGCGGCCAACTCGCCGCGCCAAAATGTCGTCTAGAACCGACGAGGGAAGAACGTCCTCCTTCCTGCCCGCAGGGTTAGTTCGTACTTGATACGTCCGGACACCCCCTCCCCCCTCCCCCCGCCCGGCCGCCCCGCCATCGCCCCGACCTCAATCCGGGTCCTCGCCTTCCGACTGGACGAGCGCCAAGTGCCGTACATACACACACCCACACGCCACGGTTTGGGTCGGGCGGGTCTCTTATTTAAACCCACACGCCATGCGGGGTTGGTCACGGATCGCCATGCGGACGGGCCCAGCAAGAAGTCCCGAGCAACAAACGGCCCCGGTACATCACCTGACCGATGGCCCCTGTCTGATGGCCCCTGTCCGATGGCTGTCCTCCGCCTCTGTGCCCCTTCCATCCCGTCACTCTATCCGCGGGGCTGACCATCGTCAACAAGGTTGACCCGGATCCGCACCCCGATCCGCCGCCACCCCCGGCCCTTCGTCCCCATCACCCCCTCGCTGCCACCGCTTATACATTCGCCACCTCCTCGCCCCTGCCCACTGCCTCACTGCCCAGCTGTCCAATACGCCTCAACAGTCAAGAAATCAAGAAACACGTCCGCAACTGGATCCACCCACCACACGGGGGACGGGGTGCTGCCCCGCCCTGCCGCCGCCCCGCCCTGCCGCCGCCTCAGCATGCACCGCCCTTCGGCGCCCTCCCAGTCGACCGCCCTGGGGCCGCCATGCCTCCCCACTTGCTTTCAACCCTCCCGGCCCCGCCCCCGGCTTGGCCCCGGCTTGGCCCACATCCTCCACGCCCTAACCCGGCACACTGCTTTCTCCTCTCTCCACACCACCAGATCTGCGTCGCGCGCCTCCTTGCCTGCCGAGCCAGGCGGTCCTCGCACATCGCAGCGGGCGATGCAGCTCGCGCCGACCGGGGGTCTCTCTGGCCAGACAGACGACCAGCACTAGCCGAGATTAGTGATTAAAGCCAAACAAGCCCAGACACACCCATCCGTTGAAGTCGGGGCCGGGTCTCGTCTCTAAACACACCCATCACGGCAGGCGGCGGGCTCCAGGCGGCGGGCGGCAGACGGTAAATGGGCTCGAGAGGCGAGCCGCCGCTCAGAACAAGGCGGCCGCCGCTCAGAACAAGGCGGCCGCCGCTCAGAACAAGGCCGCCGCCGCTCAGAACAAGGCCGCCGCCGCTCAGAACAAGGCGGCCGCCGCTCAGAACAAGGCGGCCGCCGCTCAGAACAAGGCCGCCGCCGCTCAGAACAAGGCGGCCGCCGCTCAGAACAAGGCGGCCGCCGCTCAGAACAAGGCCGCCGCCGCTCAGAACAAGGCGGCCGCCGCTCAGAACAAGGCGGCCGCCGCTCAGAACAAGGCGGCCGCCGCTCAGAACAAGGCCGCCGCCGCTCAGAACAAGGCCGCCCCCGCTCAGAACAAGGCCGCCGCCGCTCAGAAGATGTTGTGCGGCGGCCAGCACAGCCGGTCCACCGCCGACCAGGGGGGCGCCTGGCCCTGCTCGAAGGGCCGGATCTCCACCTCGTACACCCGCGGCCACAGCTTGCCCGTCACGAAGATCCGCTTCGTGGTCGGGTCGAATGCGATGCCTGTCGTACAGGCCGCATCGATGGGCACGGCCGCGTGGGACAGAACGCAGGCGGGCATTTTTCCGCGTCAGAGGCGCGTGACACCGAGTTGGGCAGGGTGGACCCGAATGAGGTCTGGTAGGGGGGGCGGCCAGCGGTGGTTTGGCTGGCTCCCGCAGCTACCCTTGGGTCACACCAACGCGCGCTGCTGTGGCACAGCACACCACACCACAATGCAGCACCCGGGCCAGGCCTCTGCCTACATCCTCGCCTCCTGTCATCATCCCCTCGATGAAGGCAACTTCATGCCGCAGGCTGTGGAGGGACCAGATGCCCAACGGCTCCCCGGGAGCGCCCATGCCCCCGTTGTGTCCCGGGTTCGTTCTTCGGGTTTTCAACCTAAGCCCCTCGCTTCACCGAACCCGCCGAACGGAACGACCGAACCCGCCGCCTGCCCACCGACCCACCGCCCCGCCGATCCCAAAAGGGTCGACCGCCCCGCCGCCCCACCGTTGAGGACGTCCAGCTGCCGCTCGTGCGCCAGTCCCTGCTGGATGATGCCCTGCCGCAGCCCGTGCATGAAGATCCAGCCCTTGACCACCCCCGTGCTCATGTTGACCCGCGCGATGCACTCGGTCTGCCACACGTTGCCCCACAGCTCGTCGCCCACCACCTCCAGCTGCGGGTGTACACGGCCGCAAGCAAGTACGACAGGTACGGTATGTACGGCAGTACCGCGTCATTAGGCAGCAGGAGACGGAGAGAACGGCCCGGCAGGAGAGGGGGGTAGCTGGTGGCGACGGGCGCTTGCGTCGCGCTCGCTTTCCGCCCTCTCGACCCGCCGTTGGGGCCCCCCGGATGGCTTCGGGGGGCTGCGAGACGCCAAGCGGCCGGGCACCTTGTTCCCCCAACGCCCGCCGCCCACCCACACGCGAAGCGCCGCCGTGTTCTTTCCTGCGCCTGCTGCCGAGAGCAAGTGATCGACCATGCGCTATGCCCGCATGTGCTGGGCTCGTCTGGGCTCGTCTGGATTGTTATCGTATATGTGTATGTCAGTATCCCCAACGACCCCGCCCCCGCGCCCAACCTCCGCAGCCGGGTCATCCCGACTCCACGGGGACACGTGCGCGGCTGGGGGTGACCACAAGTAGCACAGGCCCAAAACGAATCCAGGTCCCGCAAGGGGGTGAAGTGGGCGCGGCCGACCGAGCCGACGTGGAGGGGGCACCCGGCCTCGGGCAGCGGGCGGCCGATCTAGCCATGCAGTCCGGAGGCTCCCCAGGTCCCCCAAGTGCCCCCCCACGTCCCCCCCAGGTCCCCCCCAAGTGCCCCCCCCATGGTGTCCGCACCTCATTCAGCCAGCGCAAGGGGTGCCCCCGGTCCGTCACGGTGATCTGCTTCACCTGTGGGTGTGGGGGCCGGGGGGTAGGTGGGCGGGGGTAGGTGGGTGTGGGGCCCGGGTGGGTAGGTGGGTGTGGGGCCGGGTGGTTAGGTGGGTGTGGGGTTAGGTGAGTGTGGATGTGGATGCAAGGGAGAGGCGCGCCCCGCCCCGCCCTCTTTGTCAGTGGCACATTACCTAGCGTCCCAACGCGCCGCCGCATTCCGTTCCCGGGAAGCCCATCCGGCCAGCCACCCACTGACGTGGCAAGACCGCAGACCGCACCGCCAGCCACCCAGCCCGCCAGCCACCCACTCAGTAGCCAGCCACCCAACCATTGGCCAGCCACCCAGCCCGCCAGCCGCCCAGCCCGCCGGCCAGCCACGAAGCAGCCACCCACTCAATGTCCTGTACCCACCCCGTAGCTACCCACCCACCCACCCAGCTGCCAGCCATCCACCCACCAAGCCACCCACCAAGCCACCCACCCACCTACCCACCCACCCAGCTGCCAGCCAGCCACCCACCTCCTGCATGGTCACCGGGTCGAGCCAGTGGATGACCTGAACACGGGGCCACGGGTACAACACGCACGCACACACATGCACGCGGGTTATGGGTGGGCTTCTTGTTAAACACACGCACACACATGCACGCGGTCGAGCTGGACTCCTCGTTTCTCGCGGCTCAGTTCTCTTCTACCTCCCCACACACGGACACATACACGCCGATAGGGACAGACCTGACGCCCTCAACATCCGCATCGAGGCCACCGACCCGCAGGCGCCCTCCCGCGGAGCCACCACCCAGCTCCTCCCCCTGCCACGGGAGCGGCAACCCCTGAACTTACGCCAACTCCTCCCCGCGCCCCCTTCCCGCGGCGAGCATGCAAGCTCCCACCCTCGCCCGCAAGCTCCCACCCGCCCCCGGAGCAGTCCCTCCTCCCCTCTCCCCACCGCTCCACACACTTCGTCTTTCCCTCCTCGCCTCTCCCCGCCCCCGCCCACCACCACACACACACCCCACCTGGGAGCTCTCGCTGGCGATGAGGTGGGTGCCGTCGTTGGTGAGGCCCCACCCGTCACCCAGCCCCGTGTCGAAGGGCTCCTCCTGAGGTGGGGCGAGGCGGGGTGAGGTGGGGTGAGGTGGGGCGGGGCGAGGAGTGGTGAGTGCCCGGCCCCTTTTACCCCCGGGCAGCGTGGGGGAGGGCAGGTCGTCGGGAGTCGCAGGTGGCAGCCCGCACCGTACCTGTGCCGTACCCGTACCGCCAGGGATACGGAGGCGGGTACGGCCACGTCCGAAATTCCCTGAGCCCCCCTGAGCCCCCGCCCCCGGCGCCCCTGCCCCCGGCCCCCCTTTCGCTCACCTGCTTCAGGTCCAGGCTGACTTTGAAGCCCCTCCCCGTGCGCCATGTGATCATGTAGAGGCGGTCGCCCAGGCGGGTGGACCCCTCGCCGAAGTGCTCGGTGGGCAGGTCCCGCTGCAGCCGCACCTTGCCCGTCGCCAGCTCCACCTGCCGCAGGCTGGACCGCCCGTTGAGGCCTGGGGTACGTGGGTGGGTGGATGGCGGTGTACATGGGTGGGTAAAAGAACTTGGCAGGCATCGATGGACTGGACCGGGTGGTTGGGTGGGAACATGGGTGGTGGGTTGGGTCGCCGAGGGGGAAGGGGGTTGATCGAGCTGGGCTGGGGCAGCGGAGCAGGGCTTGCCAGGTTCCCCGGGTGGGCAGACGACCGCCCTTAACCTCCTGGGACACACCTGTAGACTCCCAGAAGACGTCGAAGCAGGTTTTGTTGTCGTCGTCGCAGGCCCTGTCAAACTGTAGGCCTGCGTGCCAGACGGGCAGGACAGGAGGAAAGGGTCGGTGGGTCCGTGGCGGGCGCGCAGTCGGTCTCCGGACTCCATCCTGCGTCCTTGCCTTGCGTGAACGCGGTCGCATCGTGGGGGTATTCCGCGACTACTTTGTAGGACCAGAGCATTGGCATCGCGTCGGAGTGCGCCTGTCGTCGCTGCCTCGCAACCTTGGCAGCGCAGACCGCTGATGCCACCAGCACCAAGAAACATATCGTTAGCGGTACGCTCACTCGTCGACGGTGCAATCTACTTGAGGGACAGCCCGAGTAGTTGGAAGGACCTGTCATTCTAGTCTGCGTTGTTCCCGAATGTCATGTAATTTAACCCTCTAAGGCACAAATCTGCAATGTATATTTCTTGAAACAACCTCCTTAACACATGTATTTCATCTTCAAGGTTGGCGGTCTGCGTAGCGGTTGTAATTCTCGCAAAACCGAGACGACGGAAAAAGTGACCATGTGTTACACAATATAGAACGCATGAATAGGGCGTGGTACGAGTCAACTGTACGGCGCAACATCCTTCGTTCTATTCATCTTCCAGGTTCAAACTCTTGTCCATGGTTCCTAGATTTCACCACAATACTGGTTTCAGGGCGTTCTCCGGGGTGTTTACACGCAACTAGACATTGCAGGTTTGGGTGCTCAGCTAATGTTCGGGACGTGTTGTGCGTCGGACCTCTTTTCCTGGTGGAGCGAAGCGAGGACATCTGACATGCAGACCTGCCGTCCAGGCCACAGAACTTTAAACGAACCGCCAAACACGAGGGATTTCGACGGGCCTGGGTGTGTGTCTGGGGTCTTACCCTGGTCACGGCCCATGAATTTGGGTGGACTGCAGCAGTGTCGTGGAGGTTTGTGATCTATCACAAGAGGATCGGCTTTCCAAGGATGTATGTGCCCCGCACTGTGGGAGTCTGAGCATGTGCACTTCGCAATCTGGCTCAGATGCACCGTGATGCACAGAGATGTACACATAGTCGAGGAGAGTTCTGCGTTGTGTGCTGCGGGTACGGCACCTCCCTAGTTGATTCTGTCGGCGTGGGTGAATGCCGGACGCAAGAGATGTTCGATGCGCCTTCTTCTTGCCTATGTAGACCATGCGCCATGGTGCCCAATGGGGCAGGGAGACCATGCGCCTACTTGTACCCTGCCTACTTGGTATCAACAACGCACGCACACATTGTAAAACCCATAATTGGGCACCCACGTTTAAGTGTTAGGGACAACGGGGCATCAGCGAGCAGAAAGCCCGCCGAGGAAGGACAAACCCCGCCAAGCGACACCGTTAACGTGTGGTTGGGCTTCGCACGGTCTTAAATTTTCAGTCGCCGTCGGCATCCATAGGGCGAAATTAAGTCATGAAGCAACCCTAAATGAAGACATAAAACCAAAATAGGAAAGGTTATCCCCCACGAAAAGCTGAAGTTTGCAGATACAGACGCAAGCGGTTCTTAAGGATTGGCTCACATAACCAAAAAGAATTTGCAAAATTGAACATAGAACACAAACATACACTGCCACTTGCGCCATGTTTGATTGGTTGTATATGTTCACCAACGGACCACAGGCTTCGCTTCCCGCAAATGATACATCATGATTGCATCAAAGTATTCTCTGTGCTCGAATTCCAGAATCGTGAGCTCAGTAAACAGCGAGCCGTTATTAGCACGGTCGACCAAAAGCCCCATGCAAGTACAGAACCGGCTGGCCATCATTGGTCACGCAAACTCCGCAAAATTGGAGTAGCCATTCAGATCAATAGGTTATATATAATATCCATGGATAACGCACACTGCATCCACTTGTGAAACAACCGGCTCTGAAGTTGGTTGTGGTGCAGGGGCGACTGTCTTGGGTGCACGCAGATTAGGTTGACGGGAATGTTACTTCTAGTAAAGGTAACATAGTTAATTTCCCAGAGGTGATCGGCGTCATCTTCAACAGCCGCTCAGGCGGTCGGGTGGAGGCGCGAGTGGCTGGATGCTGGACGGGCGATGCGCTGGTCAAGAGCTGAGAGCCGCCTCAAGCTCGACATGTGTGACTTGGTTAGTATGCAACTTTACCAACCAGGCTGGCTGCGATCGTTCAGGGCTGTTGGCGACGTGTCGTCCGTGCATGCCGACCGCTCGCAGGCCTCGCTTTCCCCTCCACCACAACTTCAGGCGCTCTGCGGCCTCTCCATCACACAGTCTTGAAGATGTGAGTTTTGGTAATAATGCCAGGAACCTTGGTTCCTCGGTCGCGCCTCCCCTTAGTTCTCAAACGCTTGCGAGTGGTGGTGGTGGTGGTGGTGGTGGTGGTGGTAGCAGACCAACCGACGGGCCCTCCTCCTCCCTCCCCCCACTGCGCCTCCACAGGCCGCCCGCATCGCCAGCGGACGACACGCGTCCTCTTCGTCCTCGTGCTCCTGCTCGAACGCCAGGACGTCACACGTCGTCACTTGTCCCACCGAGCAGGCTCAAGCGGAGCGGCGGGTAGGTTCACGGGTCAGCCATGCCGTGCGGGTTGCGGCCCCGGGACTTTGACGACACGGGTCGCAACTCGACTGGCGGGGTTTGCACTGGCGGCATCTGGGTTTCGACATCTGGCTTTCGACATCTGGCTTTCGGCGACGCGACTACGACGGTCCACTGCCCACATGCGGATGCTGTGCATGTCCTCATTCCTCAACAGGATGACCCAACAGAGCGCGCGGCTGTCCCCCTTCCCACCCCCCAACCCTAGCCGTCATGGCCCCCCGAACTACCAGCAGGACCCCCCGCCCAACCCTAGCCGTCATGGCCCCCCTAACTACGAGCGGGAGCTGCCCAACACCGTAACCTGCCGCGCAGTTTCATTTCAACCCTCACCTGCTGCGCACTGCCCCGACCCGACTCGACCTGACCTGACATGACATGACCTGACATGACCTCACCTGACCTGTCACACACCCGCGGCCTGGCCGGGCGGGGCGGAAGCAACCTCCCTGCCCTCACCCCGAGGTGGCGATACTTCTTTGCCGAGCTGACCGTCTCGAGTTTCGAGAATTTTCTGTGCACCCCCTCTGACCTGACCTTTCCGCCCGCCACCCGTCGTCCCCAATCTCCCGTCACACACCCGACCCCCTCTGCCAGGCGGAGCCGAGCAGCAACGGCGGCGGGCAGGGGCCCTGGCGGACCACCCATGCACCACCAGGGCCAGGGCCGGGGCTAGAGGGCCCCTCCCTAACGGGACGAGCACTCCAGGAGGCGCAGCAGCAGCAGCTACCCTCGCCTCTGCAACAGCAGCAACAGCGGCAGCAGCGACGCGGACCCATGGGTCAGCAGCAGGGTGCATGTGTGGGTCCTCCACTACCAGCGCCCCGACCCCGGGCAGCGGCCGCCAAAGGCGACGAGGCGTCCCCGTCCCTTTCCTCTCGAGCGGGAGGTTCGGTTCCCCCGGCACAGGAATCGGGGCCCTTGGTTGGGACGTCACCCCAGCTGGCCCCGGCGGTTCCGACGCCGCCGCGACAGCGGCAGCAGCAGCAACAGCAGCAGCCTTCGGGGCGGGGCGGCGGCGACGGCCCCGCGGTGCGCCGGTTCCCCGACGCGCCCCTGCTTACTAGCCTCATCGGCGGGTGTGGGTCCTGGCGTGATCTGCACGCGTTGGTACAGCAGTACGGCGCCGGGATGAATGCCGTACACGTGACGGCGGTCGCGACACGGCTGGCGCGCGTCGCGCCGCCGCCGCTGCCGCCGCGCCGGGAGGGCCAGGAGACGACCGCGGCCGTCCCGGGGGGTCACCTGGGCGAGCTGGTGGCCTGGGCGGCGTTCTTCCGTTCAGTGCTGGCGCTTGTGGAGGCAAAGGCTACGGTTCTTGACGCCAGGGGCATCTCCAACATCAGTTGGGCGCTCGCTGATGTGCTGCCGCTGCTGCCAGCCGAACATCAGTCGCTGCTGCCGCGGGCAGGTGCCACAGCCGAAGCTGGCAGTAGCAGCAGCTGCAGCAGCAGCAGCTGTAGCAGCGGAGGTGGTGGCTGTGGTGAACGGAACGGCAACGGGCAGGGCGCAAACGGGCCCGTCGGGCAGGCTGAGGCAGCGGCTGGGGTTGAGGATGCGGTTGCGGGGGGGCGGGCCGCTGAGGAGCAGCGCAGGTGGGCATTGCTTGGGGAGCTGCGAGCTGCGGCTCGTGGGTCGGTCGCCCGGCTGTTGTCCCTGCCGGCGGCGGACCCGGCGGCGGCATCTCGCAGCAGTGGCGGCGGCGGCGGCGGTGGCGGCACCGCAATGGCGCCGCGGCACGTCGCCAATGCGCTGTTGGCGGCGGCGTCACTGGGCGTGCCGGCGGCACTCGGACCGGGAGCCGACAGTAACGGCGACGTCAGCAACGGCGGCGGCGACGGCGCCGCCGGCTGGATCGCGCGCGCGATGGCGGCGGCGCGGGGTATGCTGCGTGCGGGCGCGTTCAGCGAGGAGGGGCTGTCACAGCTCGTTTGGTCGGTGGCGGAGCTGGGCCTGGCGCCGGATGCGACCTGGATGGCGGATCTGTACGGCGCGCTGAGTCGCCAGGCTACAGAGCTGTCGATGCACAGTGCCGCGAATGTGCTGCTGTCGCTCGGGCGGATGGCGACCGCCGCCGGCGCGGTGGCGGCGGCCGCGGCCGCGGACGACGATGACGTCGAAGGCGCCGCGGGAAGTCCCGACGAGCGGCGCAACTCCGATTGCTCTACCTTCGAGTGTGCATCGCGCGGCGTTGCGGCCGCCCAGAGATTCCACCCTCCCAGCGACGCCTGGCTGTACGACTTCCTGTCGGACACGGCACCGACCCTTGGGTCTGCGGATGCCGTCGCGCTCGCCAACAGCATTACGGGCCTGGCGGCGCTGGTTCAGGCCCGTGCCGCTTCGTCCGCCGCCGCCGCCGCCGCCGCCGCCACTGATCACTCGCGGGAGGCGGCGGCGCCGCTGCCGCCGTCGCCACCGCCGCCAAGCGCCTGGCTGAGGAGGTTTTACGGCGCGCTGCTACAGCCTGGCGGTTTGAGCGGCGGTTTGAGCGACGCGCAGCTAGGGCACGTGCTGTGGTCGCTGGCGGCGGTCTCTGACGCGCGGCGCGGCGGCCTGCCGGCGGAGCCGCCGGCGGAGCTGTTGGCGGCGGCGGCGGCGGCGCTGCGGGCGCGGATGGGGGCGATGTCGGACAAGAGCTTCGCCATGGCGAGCTGGGGGCTGCAGCGGCTGCAAGTACGGCAGCAGCAGCGGCAGCAGCTACGGCAGCTACGGCAACGGGAACAGCTGGTGCGAGCCGTCGCCGGGAACGACGAATCGCCACGTCAGCGCGAAGAAGCGCCGTCGCCGCCTCTAGAATCGGAACAGCCGCCTCTGCGGCAGCAGCAGCAACAAGTGGAGCACTCCGGTGGTGCTCTGGGTCTTGGCGGGTCAGTGTACGGAGGTCGGGCATGGCAGGGCGCATGGCTCCGGAGCGCTACGGCGCGGATGCCGTACATGGCGGACCGTTGGCTGTTGCTGACGTTGCAGGCGGCGGCCGGGTTCGCGCCGGCGGCGGGCGCGGGCGCGGTCGCGGCATGGTTCGCAGTCGCCACCGACGCCGTACTGCGGCCCGGGCGTCCGCACGCCGCCGCCGCCGCCGCCACTGACGCCGTCAACGTGAACGTCAGCGAAACACGTCAGCACCACCCGCACCAGCACGAGCAGCAGCAAAGGGGCCAGCTTGCAGCCCTCAGCTCGGAGCTCGAGTCGGCGTCGGAGGCGGCGGCGGCGCCGCCGCTCGCGCCGACGCGGAGGCAGCCTGCGGTCGCGTCGCGCAGGCGGCGGTTGCCCGCACTGCTGCAGGCGCTGGTGCTCGTGGCGGACAGCTGCCTGCCGCAGGGGCCCGGCTTGGCGGCCGTGCTGGACGCAGCGGCGGAGGCGGTGCTGGCGGCGGCGACACACGCGCTCGCGTCCGGGGGCCGCCGCGAGGGCGGGGCTGAGGCCCGGGCGGAGGCGGGCGGCGAGGCCAGGGGCGGCGGCGCCGCCGCCGCCGCCGCCGCGGCCGCGGCGACGGAGGGTGATGGAGGGTCTTGGTCGGTGACTGAGCTGTTGAGGTGCGGCGCCGCGCTTGCCCGCGCCGGGTACGCCCCGCTGCCGGCGTGGCGGAGGGCCTTCTTCGGGCGCGTGCTGCAGCTCGCGGCGCTGCCGACGGCCGCGGCGGCGGCGGCGGCGGCAGGGCAGCAGCCGTCCCGTCAGCAGCGGCACCGGCTGTCCGGCTCGGATGTGGCGCTGCTGCTGTCCTGCTCGCAGCGATGGGCGGCGTCGGCGAGCGACGCGACGCTGACGGCGCTGCTGTACGGCGTGCCGTACGAGGTCTGGACGCCGCGCGCGGCGGCGTGGGTGTGTCGGCTGCTGGCGCTTCAGGCTGCTGCTGCCGGCACCGCCGGCGCCGCCCCGGGACCGGTTTCAGAGCAGCAGCAACAGCCGCCGCAGCCGCGTAGCGCTGGGGCGGCTCCTGTTGCTGCCGCTGCTGCAGAGGCCTCGGATGGTGCCGGCGGGGAGGCGCAGCCCACTCGCGCAGCCACCGCGGCGATTTCTGGCAGGCAGCCGAGACAGGCAGGGGAGTCGGGGCCGCCGGGGCGGTCGGCTACAGGGGCAGAGCCAGGACCAGCGAGCAGTACGGCACCGTCCGCTGCGGTGCACGGCTTAAATGGCTTCAACGGCCTATCGTCATCATCATCAGCAGCAGCAGCCGTGACCCGCGGGTCTGCATCCTTCGATTCGTCGGACTCCACGGCTCCCGAGCCGGACGTGGGGAGTACGGCCGCTGCGGCGGCGGCGGGCTACAGCGGCGGGGGCAAGGGTGCGGGCAACGGGGACTGCTACGACGGGTATCGGGGCCCTGTCATCGAACCGAGACCACGGCGGCTGCAGCCGGGGTTGTCCGAGCCCGCAGCTACAGCCGCATCGCCGACTCTAGGATCCGGTGGGGACGGGCTGCTTGGCGCGCGGCGTTTGAATGGCGCCGCGCCGTACACGGCCGGTGACGGCGACGGGCGGTTGGTGGTTGGCAGCGAGCAGGATGAGCTGGCGGCGTTGGAGTTGGAATTGGCGGAGGCGGAGGCGCAGGTGTCGGTGTCGCCGCTGCGGGCTCCGGGCAGCGACGGCACCGGCGGACGGAAGGAGGTTGTACTGCAGCGTGGCCCGGGACGGCCGTACGGCCCCGTGGCGGCGGCGGAGCTGGATCGGCAGCCGGTTGCAGCGGTGACGGCGGTCGCGGGTGCGCCTGAGGCCGAGCAGGCAGCGGCGGCGGGCACTCTACCCCGTCGGCCGGCGTGGTCGCCAGCGATGGCGGCGGCAGCGGTGTCGTACGTGAACACGTGGCCGGGGGACAGCTCTGACAGCTGCGACGGCGAAGGCGAGGCGGCGCCGTCGGGCAGCAGCAGTGGCGCGGACGCCGCCCGCAGCGCCGCCGCCGGCCGGCGCGTCGGCGGCGCGACGGTCGGAGACGCCGCCGCCGCTGCCGCTGGCCTGGCGGCGGGCGCCGCTGCAGCTGCCGCCGCCGCAGGCGGCGCCACCCTAGGACCGCCGGCGGCACTGCCCCGACCAGCTCGAGGGATGATGAACCCGGCGGGAGGGCTCCCAGGTTCGACCCCGCTCGTGCCGCGACAACCGCACCAACAACGGTCTCACGGCTCAGCCGGCCGCGCCGCCGCGGTGCCGCCGCCGCCGCCGCCGCCGCTGACGCCCCCTCAGCGCTTCGTCTCGCAGATGCTCGGCGCCGCCTGCGCGTCGCTCGCGCGGGAGCTGAGCTATCGGCTCGACGGGCCGGGCGCCGACGGCGATCGCGCGGCAGTGCCGGCCGTACAGGGCCGTTGGTCGCCGCTCAGCCAGGCCCATCTGCTCTGGAGCGCCGCGAGGCTCCGGCTGCGAGCCACGGCGCATCAACGGCATGTACTGCACGCCGCGCTGGAGGCCACGCTGGTGCGCTGGGCGGCGACGCCGCCGTACACGCTCGTACCGTTGCTGTGGTCGTGCCGCCGCCTGGGCGTGCCGCTGGGCGGCGGGCCGGCGGCGCTGCTGCGGCGGGCGCTGCACCTACATCCCGGGCTACAGCCGGGGGCGCTGAGCGACCAGGCTCTGTTCATGCTGTTGGAGGTGCTGGTGGCCTGGCGGATCGATCCGCCCCTGGAGTGGTCGCGGCAGGTGCCGCGGCGGCTGGCGCTGTGGCTGCTGCGGGCGTGTCCCAGCACGGCAGCGGCGGCGGCATCGACGCGGTCCTCGACCCGCCTGGCGCGGAAGCTCGCCGCCGGTGGCGACGCGGGCGGCAGCGGCGGCGGCGGCGCCGAGGCGCGGCTGATGCTGCTCGCGCTCAGGGCCCTCCGGCGGCTGCAGGTGGCGGCGCGAGGCGCCTCCGCCGCGCCGTCGTCGGTGGGCACGTTGTACGGCGCCGTACGGGACCGACTGGGGCCCGGACAGGGTGTGCGGCTTGGCGCCGTCGGCGGCCGACCCGTGACGTTCCGTCTCCGCGTCGCCCCGCGGTGGACGCCGGCCTGGGCGCCCGTGCCGCCCTCCCAAGCGGCAGGGGCGGCGCCGCCGTCGCCGCCCTCACTGCAAGGCCGCCGGCGTCTCCGCGGCGGCGCCGCCGCCGTCGCCCCGCCGCCACCCCCAATCTCCCCGTTCGACGAGGTCCTGTGGCCGGCGCTGTGGCCCATGATCCGTACTGCTGTACGGCACCGTCTTGCCGTGCTCTTCAACCTCTCGTCGCCGCACGCATTGCAACCACGGCAGTCGCCGGCGAACAGCAGCAGCAGTGGCGGCAGTAACAGCGGCAGTAACAGCGGCAGTAACAGCGGCAGTGACAGCAGCAGCAGCAGCAGCAGTAGCAGCAGTGGCAGTAGCAGCAGCACCACCAGCGCGCCGCGGGAGCGTCTGGCGGCCCTCATGTGCGGCGCCGCGTGCGGTCTCGTGGACTGGCCCGGCTGGGGCGTCGCGGCGCTGCGGCGGCTGGCGGCGGAGCTGCCGCCGCGCGACTACCACGCGTGGCTGGCGCTCGCGGTCGGTCTGCAGTACCGAGTGACCCGTGGGTCACTCGAGGACCTCCTGCACTCCTGGTTCTTCGCCAGCGGACCCCACCTCGACGTCATGTCCCCCCGACAGCTCCACACCACGCTGCGCCTGGCGGGCCGCGTCGCGGAGACCCTCCGGCGGCCGCTCAGCTGGGACTGGGTGTCGTTGGCGCTGCGGCGCTACAGCCGCTGCGTGCCCGCGCTGCCGCCGGCGATGCTGGCACAGGTGCCGATGGTGCTGCTGCGGCTGCGGCGCGTGCCGCCGCCGCGGTGGCAGGCGTCGTACGCGGACCTGGTGGTACGGCAGGCGCTGCCGGCGATGTCGGGCCGCAGCGCGCGGGCGATGCTCCGCGGCGCGGCGGCGCTGAGTCCCGAGCTGGCGGCGGCGCTGAGGGCGCCGGTGCAGGAGCGGCTGGCGGAGCTGTGGGTCCAGGGACGGACGGAGGGCCGGCGGTGGCGGCGGCGCGCGGCGGCGCGGCGGGCCGAGTACCTGCGGCGCGTGCGGCTACGGCGCGCTTCCAGGGCGGCGGCGGCGCCGCCGCCGCCACGGCAGGGCCTCAGAGACGGGTTGGACGCGTGATCGGACATTGGTTTCGGGGCACACAGGCAGAGCGCAGGGAGGTGCAGAGCAACGGCCGGTTGCGGTGGCCCCGGCCGAGGCAGGTGCCAGTGTGGGCCGGGTGTTGAGCCGACGTCCGCCGGTGAGCATGTCGGTCGGCCTGTCGGTCTGTCTGTCTGCAGTACACGCTTGTGTGTTTAGGTATGACACACGCTTGTGTGTGTGTGTCTGTGTTGAATGTGTGTATATTGTATGTGTGAGGGTGAGGGTGAGCCAGTGCCAGTTTTGCGAGCCTTTCGGTAGGCCCCGTAGGGGCCGCAGGAGGGAGGCAGACCATGGGAGGAGGTGGCGGCGGTGGTGGCAGCAGTCCCGGCCGGGCGGGGCCAGCCTCGTCCCCCGACGTGTGGTCAGGAAGTCGGTTGAATGAACCCAAGTATTATCCACTGCGGCGGAGACTTTAGCAGAAGACGTGCATTGGTTTCGGTGACGGGCAGAGGCGCTTCCGAGGATGGATGCGAGGCATTTCGCGGCAGGGTTTGTGAGGAAGGGTAGCAGTGGGAGCGTCGGAGACCGCGCCGGACCGCGCCGCACCGTACCCACCAGAAAGGATCGGAACGGAACGGAGTCAACCGCCTGTATGTCAGCAGCTGGTCACCTAACCACCTGCCCACATCGTGCCGCCAGTCGGAGGGGGGGCACGGCCCGTCCCGTGTGAGCTTGAGGCACATTCCCTGCTTGAGGCACATTCCCTGTCGTACGATTTTCATCGGGGGAGCTGCGCGGGATGGGGTGGGGTGTGTGTCGTGACCCCCGGGGGAGCTGCGGGCGTCCCGACGCCTCATAGCGACACCAACCACGGCCTCGTCGGCTCTTCAGCGGCTGCCGCGTTTGTATGCTTGCCGGCAGCGCGGCCGCGGTGGTAGGAGTCGGTGCTGCGTCGTGTGTTGCTACAGGGGGGGGCGGGGACAGGCAGGCCGCTGCGCTGGAGGGGATGCCCGGTCGGGGCAGGCGGGGGAGCAGGCGGCAGGGGCAGGGGCAGGGGTGCTGCATACTCCAGGGGGAGGCGCTAGACGATTAGCCCATGTCCCCAAGTCCCATGACTGGGCTGGGCTGGGGTTTCATCACGCGGCCTGCACAGAGCCTGAGGCCGAGCCAAACAAATGAGCGTCAGGAGGGGGTGCATCGAATGAGAACAACACGCGTTGGTGGGTGGGTGGTTCGCGGGGTCCGTGTCGAGGTGTCGTACACTGAACGCCGATTCGTGGGCGCGACCCCGGCCGTTGCGTGCGGGGGGATGAGCACCCCCTCGGAGCGTGTGGGGGTTCGGTCACCCGCTGTGAGTGGTGTGGTACGACGTGCGTGGGGTGTGTCGTACAGGCGCTCTGCGGCCCGGGGCGCGGTGGGACGGCCTCGCAAGCTGTGACCCTGTGACCGGTTGGTTGGTGGCGGCGTTGGAAGCGTTGGGTCGGGGTCGCTGCCCCCGGGCCGGTCCCAACGGCCTGTGGGGTGAGAGGGCGAGGTATACGTGCGCGCTCCAGGGTCGCACAAGGGGGCTCCTCCGAAGCAGTCGGGAGCTCTCAAGTACCGTAGTCAGGGGCCGGGGATCAGAGGCTAGGTGACTCGAGGGCCGTGGATCTGGGCCCAGCCCAATGGGTCGGTCCCCGGAGAAAGGGTGCGGGCTGGACGGGGATCCCAGTCAAGGGCCAGGTCCCCGGGGCCGATCGTTTCGTTGACGGGTCGAAGAGGGTCGTAGGTAGGAACACTGCCAGCAGTACCGTAGGTGATCGGCACCCGGATTTTGTTAGTGCGCGGCGCCGGGGAGGGGTCATTCGCTGAGAGGCTCTGGTTGGAAGAGGGATCGCCCGGTGTGGGTTTGTGCCCTGCGGGCAACCTGAGCGGGAGGTGTGTGCGGCGAGGGACGGACGGAGAGCGGGGAGAGAGAGAGAGGGCGAGAGAGACAGTGCGCAGCACGGCTGTTGAGTTTAGGTGTAGGGAGTAAAGGCAAGGAAAGCTGTGTTTTTTCGCCGCCGGCATTGTTCTACCGTATACGATTGGCGCCCGTTGCTGCGGGGGCTGCTGTGACTGCGGCAGCGCCGTAGTAGGTGGAGGCGGGTCGGCTGGATCGGGGACATGCGCTGCCCCTCTGCCAGTGCGCTGCGCCGCTTCGGTGTCCTGGCTCCGGTGTTGCACGAGTCGCATGATGGGGCAGCTGTCTTCACATTGTTGTGTGACCCGAAGAGCGTGTTGGCGCGGGACGTGATGTGATGATGTGAGCAAAACTGGAGGCCGACTGGTGCGGGTCCACATTTATGAGAGCATCAATTGCATGACGGTCAGAACCGCCTCCGGGTCCACAGCGGGCCATAGAAACGGCGAGCAGCACACGAAGGCCCCAGGTGATAGAAGACGCGGGAGCTTAGGTACGATTACTGCAGAAGGTTGTTACAACATCGCTGGTACTCGGTTTGCGTCCGCACGATTCGGCTCGACTCACAAGCTTCGCTGCCTCGGGACTCAGCGACGCCTACAGTCCGCACCACATCCTGCCCTTGCCACGCGTATCCAGACTCACAACACGAGTACCCCTACAACCCCACACACGCGCACACACCCAAAACCACAACCACGGCGGCGCTTCGGACAACACACCGAACCGAAGCCCGCCTTAGGGACAGGTGAGCACCACGGCCCACCCACACCCCCTGCGGACGGACGGACGGACTCGGCGGCCGCCCTGCGCATTGTCCCGCCTTCGCCTTAATCGATCGAGCACAGAATCGCCACGCCGCGCAGAATCCACTTGGACTTGTCGTCCTCGGTGCGCAGCGAGAAGGTCGTGATGAAGTTGAGGCCCTTGCGCGCCTTGACGCGGTACGTCGGCGCCTCGTACAGCCCGCTGCGCTTCTTGTCCTTGGCCAGCACGCCCGTCACGTGCAGCACCGGCAGCGGGTTGAACAGCTTCTTGGGGTCCGAGTCCACGAGGCGGTTCTCGCGGCCCGACCAGGAGCAGCCGTCCAGGTACAACCCGTACACGAACACGCCCTCGGGCGGCCCCTCCTTCAGGCTCTCAAAGTCCTTGGGCGGATGCGTCACCTCGCTGCTCATCACCACGTCGTCAAGCGCCCACTTGTCCGCGGCGTGCTTGCGGTTCACCTCCTGCTTCATGGCCGTCAGGAAGCCCTGCGGGTTGAAGAAGCCCGTCATCCAGTACGCCTTGGGCCGGCCCAGGTTGAGCCACTTGTTCAGCTGGTCGTAGCGCTGCAGCAGGCCAGTGAACCAGTTGCCCAGCGTGGACGCCTCCCAGGATTTGGACAGCCAGGAGGAGGGGATGCGCGCGTTGTAGAGCGCGTCGAGCGCTTCGATGAGACCGCCGCTGAGCGCGATGGTGCCGGCGATGGCCAGTCGCAGGTTCTTGAGGGTGGTGGTGGTGAGCCGCGTCACGATGTTGAGGCGGTCGATCTCCTGGCGCAGGTGGACGGTGAGCGGCATGGTGGGCCCGCCCGCCAGCTTCTTGAGCTTCTCCTTGCTCTCCTCCTTGTCGAACAGCGGGGGCGCCTGCGGGGGAAGCGGGTAGGGCGGGGGCGGGTCGCGTCAGGGGCTGGGGCCTGGCGCTGACGGGACCTCCTACCTCCAATCTCCTTGATCGCGCACCCCAGCGACAAGCCGTGCCCTCGCAACCAAACCCTAGACATCACCTGTGGGCTCTCCCCCCTCCTACCGCAGAACCGCACAACGGCTTGGCGCTCGGAGGCATCCGCAGGGCAGGCCGGTGGGCCCCATCTCCCCTCCCCCGCACGCGTCCTCGTCGTCTTTCCCGTCCGGCCGCCCTCCCTCCCTGCCTCCCTCCCTCCCTCCCTCCCCGGATCCCCACCACCACCCCCCGCGCGCCCCTCCCTCACCTTGGACAGCAGATCCTCGCAGATCTTGTCCACCACGTCCTCGCGGCTGAGCCCGCTGGGGCCGCTGCCGCCCTTGGGCATGGTGTCCAGGATGGTCACGATGGCCTCCTGCACCTGCAGCGTGCGGAAGGTGATGTCGGCGTTGGGGTGCAGGCCAAAGATCTCGGGCGACTCGGTGCCCGGCAGCGTCTCGATGTAGGAGCGGAAGGCGTCGATGTCGGTCGAGTCGGGCACGCGGTAGCTGAAGCCGTCGGCGGTGCGGGCGTCCTTGAACAGCTCGTAGCTGGGCACCAGCACGGCCTGGGGAGGGGGGCAGCGGTACAGGTGTTGGTGGGGTTGGTAACGGTTACTGTGGGCTCCAGAGGTGGAGGTGCTGACGGCAAGTAGACAGCGAACAGACAGGGAGGCAGGCAGGCAGGCAGGCGGTCTACTACCGCTGTGGTGGGAAGCTCATGATGCACGTGGAGGATGTGTGGGGACAAGCGCCGCACACCGGCGCGCCATCCCACACGCGTGCCCCCGACCGTACCTGCAAGAAGTACTTCTCCGCAAACGTGTCCATCAGCAGCTTGTCGAAGTCGTCCGTGATGCGGCCGCCGTACTGGATGGCCGAGATCATGTACCGCACCGTCTCCCACGTGGGCTGTGGGCTCTTCTTGGCGTCCATCTCCGACAGGTGGTTCTGCAGGAACTGCACGCAGGCCGACAGGTCGCTCTGGTTGAACTCGTAGGGCACGTTCCAGCCGATGGGCCCGAACTTGCGCCGCTCCTGCACCACGCTGTGCAGGAAGCACATGACGAAGAGCAGCTGGCGCCACTCCATGCGCGTCACCATGTCCAGCATGTCCTGGCTGACCCACTGGTAGGAGGCGCGCAGGCCGGCCTTGATGCCCACCGGCGCCTCGTTGGTGATCTTGATGCCCATCTGCAGCAGCCCGATGGGGAACTGCGGGTGCGGCTCCGCCGTGATCCACAGCCGGAAGTCCTCGTGCACGTTCTCCTCCTGCGGGCGGGAAGGGGGGGGGCGGGAGGCGGGTGGTGCCGGGTGGGTGGGGGTGAGGTTGGGGCTGGGTGCGGGAGGGTGTTCGGGCGGGCGGAGCAGAGCGAGGGAGCGGGGCGCAGGGGGCGGAGCGCACGAGCGGCGCAAAGGACGGCTACACAGCCTACCTGCAACCCTCTTACCTCCCTGCCGAGCCCCAATGGTTCAGATCCCAAGCCGACCCCGGGGTTTCGGTGCCCCCATCCCTACCCGCCACCCGACCCCTGCCCTTCCCAACTTCCCATCCACAGCCACAAGGAAACAGACCTCTCACACCCAGCCATCAACCCACCCAGCAGCCAGGCCCCGCCGCCGCGCGCCGCGGCTGATTCCCCCATCCGCCTCCGCGCTCACCTTGACCAGGAACGTCTCCACCTCGTTGAGGTAGCCCAGCCCCAGGTGCGTGTTCTGCAGCAGCACCCAGTGTCCCTCCAGCGACGCCGACGCCATGTGCTTGCGCGCAATCACCTCCTGACCCTGCCCCATGCTCACGCCCAGCGTCTTGATCTTCTTGCGCTTCGCCAGGTCCTCGATCAGCTTGGTCGGGTCCGCGCCCGGCGACAGCAGGCAGATCAGCGGGCACTTGGCGTGGCTCTCCGTCCAGGCCTTCTCCATGTTGAGCGGCACCGACTCCACGAAGCGCTGCCCCAGCGCCTCCGCGATGTAATCCGCCGCCGCGATGAGCGTGCGGTCCTCGCGGAACGTCTTGACGACGCACATGCGCTCAAACTTGTTGAGGCGGTCCTCGTAGTCGGGCACCTTGGCCATCTCGGGTGCCTCCTGGTCGTACCACTGGCGCCACAGGCCGTCGTTGCGGAAGACCGAGTCGGGGATGTCGCGGAAGGCGTCCATGGCCGACAGCGCGATGATGTTGAGCCACACCGAGTCGGGGATCCAGTCCTTGGGCTTCTTGCGGACGCTGTTGATGTCCAGCGCGGCGCCGCCCTTGAGGAAGACGTCCAGGTCGGCCACCTTGACCTTGCCCGCGGACACCAGCACCTGCGAGTGCGTGGGAGGGGGGGAGGGAAGCGGTGAGTGGGCGCGGACACACCCGGAGGTAAGGGGAAAAGGGGGAGGTTTGAGGGACGGCCGGCTGCGTGGGTGAGGAGAGGGGTTGTTGAGGAGAGGGGTTGTTGAGGAGAGGGGTTGCGGGTCCTGAGGTTGGAGAGGGATGGGGGACTTGAGGGGAGAGCCGACCGGAGAGGGAGGTAATGGCGGAGGCCGGCCCGCGTCCGTTCTGTGAAATCATCGGGTGGCGATGGCGCCTTCGTCCTTCCTTTATCCATCGGGTGGCGATGGCGCCTCGTGATTCCCACACAGCTCCTCACCTTGTTGGTGAGCATGAGCGCGAAGATGATCTTGTGGCGCTCAAACAGGCCGCGCTGCACGTACAGGTAGATCTCGTACGTCATGTACTCGATGATGTTGTGGATGCGCTTGGAGGGCATGTTGGCGCGCTCGGAGCGGTCGATGGCCTGTTGGGTCGCGGGAGATGGAACGAGGGTTGGAACGAGGGTTGGAACGAGGGTTGGAACGAGGGTTTAGGGTTGGAAGGTGGCACAGCGTTAAGACGACGCCATCCGACAACGTCAGCAGTCACGAGAGACGCCTTCCGACACTCCCTCACCCCTAGGAGGTCCCTCACCCCGCCGCAAACACTCCGATGCCGTTGCGTCCCGCAGGCAGCCTCAACACTCCCAACCCTGTCCTCCTCGCTCCCCCTCACGGGCACACACCCACCAGTTCATACAGCTGGTTGAACTGCGCCAGCGACGTCTGGTACATGCAGTTGACGACGCTGAACTCCGCGATGAGGAAGTAGATGAGCGTGGCGCGGTGCGCGACGGGGCGGTACTCCTCGCACGCCTCGTTGATGCGCTTGTTGGTCTCGCTGGCGTTGGCCAGCTTCTCGCTCACGTCCTGCGCGGTCTGCTTGGTCACCGCCAGCACGTCGATGAGCTCCGTGTCGTCAAGCAGGTTGCCCTGGCTGTTGGAGAGGCGGAAGAGCAGGTCGTCCTCCAGCTGCTTGATGCGCTTCTTGTAGGACTGCACCTCCTCCAGCAGCTGCTGCCGCTGGTCCTCCAGCTCCTTCTTCTCCTTGCTGATGAGCTTGCCCAGCAGCTGGTCCTCCAGGCCGGCCATGGTGACGGTGAAGTCCACCACCGTGACCTTGGCGGACAGCTCGGGCGTGAAGTGCGGGTTGGGCAGGCGGGTGGTGCAGAAGAGGCGGAACGTCTCCGTGAAGTCGACCTCCTTGTCCGCCAGGGGGACCTGAAGGAGCGGGGGAGAGCGGGGAATAGCGGATGGAGGGGGGGAGGGGCGGCGGGGCGGGGGAGGAGTCGGGTCGAATGACGGGGCCCGTACGGGTTGAGGGCAGGTCGGCAGTCCGGAGTCCGGACGCACCGGCTGAGGGTCACCAAGGTCAGGGTCGGGCCTCGTCAGTCAGCTATGCAGCTCTCCGGACCACGCCTGCCCAATTCAATCACCCATCCCCGCGCCGAGCCAAAAGCACAAGCGGCCCCCACCCACCTGGCCCACCCGCCACACCCCTCACCCCACATGCCTCACCCCGCATCCCGCAGCCCCCCTCCGAACGAAGCCCGGACGCACCACAAACGTCTTGCCCTTCTTAATGAGCCGCCGCTCCAGCACCGGGTCCAGCAGCGGGTCGAGCTCCTCCTCAATGTTCTCAATCAGCAGCGGCCGCCCGAACGCCAGGCACTCCTCCAGGTGGTTGCGGAACAGCTTGTCGTTCAGCTGCGTCGTCTTGAGCTGGTTGGCCTCCTCGCGGTTCTTGATCCACTCGCGGCCCTGGCCTTGCGGGTCCACCAGCACCGGGTACCGGCTCGCGCGCGTCACCATGATGCCGTTCTGGATCGACAGCTCGTCGGTCGGCAGGCCCTGCAGGTTCCACTCGCCCACCTCCGCGTCGTCCACCAGGAACTTGGTGATCTGCATGGTGGGCGTCACCGGCACGCCCAGCTTGGTGCAGTCGCCGTAGAAATCGCGGTGCAGCAGCAGCTCCCGGAACTCCTTGTTGAACGGTCCCAGGTAGGAGACGAAGGCGGAGGCGAGCGCGCAGTCGCCGGTCAGGCGCTGGATCTGCACGTCAAACTCCTTGGACTGCGCCGTCCAGCGCGCCTCCTCGCCCGCCAGCGCGCCGATGAGCGCGTTGGCCGAGTCCATCTTGCGCTGCGTCGCCGCCGCGTCGTCCTCCAGCGCCTGCTTGTGCGCCATGGCCGCGTCGAACTGCGCCTGCATCTCGTCCAGCTTGGCCTGCACCTTGGCCATGCGCTCCTCCGCCGCGTTCTTCTCCTTGGTGGCCAGCTTGAGCTCCGCCTCCGCCTCGCGCAGCTTGGCGATCTTGGGCTCCACCACCTGGGGGGTGGTTGTTATGGGTGTGTGTGTGTGTGTGTTGTTTGTCAAGGGGAGGACCGGGGCATTGTGTTGAGCATTGGGTTCGGGATTGAGTTGGGGGGCGGGTTGGGGGGACGGGGCATATATAACCGCAAGGGGTAGAAGGGGTTGGAAGCAACTAGGAGTGCGGTACTGCCTGGGGGGCGTGCTTCTGCTCGCCCCGGAGTCGCCGCCGGCGACGGCCGCGACGGGCCATGACAGCATGACAGAAATGACTAGCTGGGTGGTTGAAAACGTTGTGAAACCCGGCGAGGGAAGGCCGCGAGAGCTGCGACGTGTCTACGGCCGCATCCCACCTTGGCGACGTTGTGGTACTTGGCCATGGACTCGGCCCAGTTGCACAGACCGGCCACGTTGCCGGACGCCTTGGAGGCGGACTCGAAGGTGAAGTCCTCGGCCATGAAGTAGGGCTCCAGCAGCTCGACCGTCTCGTCGTTAATCTGCGACGGAGTGTGTGTTGGGTGTTGGGTTGGGTGGGGTTGGGTGGAGCTGTTTGAAGGGCACAGATGCAGAAACACGAAAAAACGCACAACGCAGGGCCCCTCTCCGTCATACATCGGCCTTGCACTGCTCATCCCCACTCTCCGTAACGCTGCACAGCTCATCCGACCACCAACCAAACCCCCAAAACGGCTCCACCTCCAAACTCCACCGACGGCAACCCCCCCAAAAGACCTAGCCAGCCATCCCCCAGGCCATCCCCCCCCAGGCCCAGCCCCACCGACCTGCTCCTTGGGGAAGTCCTTGAGGTCCTGCAGGAAGCTCATCTGGTTCATCATCTTCTGCGCCTCGCTGTAGTTGCCGGACAGCACCATGCGGCCCTTCTCGTCCACGTACTCGGCCTTGTTCATGGGCTGCATGCGCAGGATGAGCACGCAGTCGAAGATGCGCATGATGATCTGCGGCGGCTTCTTGAGCGCCTTGAGGTTCTTGATGTCGTTGTCCTTGATGGAGTTGAGCGCCTCCAGGGCCGCGTCCAGCGCGGGCTTGGCCGCCGCCAGGTCGCGCTCGGCGTCGTCCTTGACCGCCGCGATCTCGCTGGCCTTCTTCGTCACCTGCGGGCGGGGGGGGGGAGAGAGGAGGACGCGGGTGCGGGCATCCCGCGGGGAAAGGGGTAAGTAACAGCAGCCGCAGCCGCGGCGTTCAGCATCAACCCCGCTTCACGAACACGGACCTCCGCGGCCCGCCCCTGGGTGATGCAAACATCGTCGGCCCGCGCATGTGCCCCCCCACCCACCGCCCTGCTCCGACTACAAACGATGACCGGAGACCCTCCCTCAGTCTACACCCCCACGCTCCAGCGCTCCGAAACCCCGACGCGCCGTCACGCCAACTCACCGCGTCGACGATGACCGCCACCTTCTGCTTCTCCTTCTCCGCGATGGCGGTGCTCTCGCTAATCTGCTTGAGCAGCGCCTCCGCCTCCTTGGCCGACACCGCCAGGTCCTGGTTCTTGACCGCCAGCTCCGCCTTCATCTTGTTCACGTCCGCCTTGGCCTCAAACATCTTCTGCAGACCCGCCTCGATCTGGTAGGCCAGCTCCTTGGTGAACGACCACTTGCGCGCGTACAGCTCCTTGTAGCCCTGGAGGGGGGCAGGGCCGCGACAGGCCGAGGCGGAGGCAAGAGATTGAGCCGCAGGTGCCCGCAGGCGACGCCCCGCAAAACAAAGTGTCCCCAAAACTAGTGTCCCCAAAACAATATGGCAGGGTGCTGCCCGCAAGGTTGGCAGAGGTCATGGAACCAGCATCCAATATCGGATATGATGACATCGCTCCCCCGCCCCTACGCCGTCATCGTTGGGCGGCGCCCCCCCAACCCCCAACACGCGCACCTGGAGGAAGGAGAGGTACGACTTGGGCGTGACGTACACGTAGCGGCGGTACTTCTCAAAGTACTCCTTGCAGGCGTTGGTCACAAACACGTGCGTGTGGCCCATGAGCAGCTTGAGCAGGTTCTTGACGTCCTTGGGGCAGGCCATCGTGAACTCGTCGATGAACTTGCCCGACACGGACGTGAGCGCCTCTTCGGGCCAGGGCAGGAACCTGCGGGGCGGCGACGACGACGACGACGAGGGTGCGGTGCCGCAGGTGAAGAGTGAGCGAGGGCCAAGGGTGTGGGGTCGATGGACCGGGCGAGGGAGAGGTGGTGATACGGTGACGTGCACACCCAGCGGCGTAATGGCTCTGAAGTCCCAACCCAATCAGCCTCCGAGCAGTAGCCGCACCCAGCGGCGAGATTTACCGTCGCCGCGCCTCCCACACCCATGCCAGCACCCATCGGCCCCCCCCCGCATTCCTCCCGCTTAACCATTCCCGATTGTCCACCCCTCCCTCCGGCCCCCTTCCCGCCCTCAGCACTCACCAGTCGATGGTGCAGCCGTTGATAAGGCCCGGGAACTGCTGCGCGCGGCGCGCAAACTTGGCGCCCACGGGCGAGAAACACAGCACCACGTGCAGGTTGTCGCGCACGCGGTTCAGGAAAAAGTTGTACAGGTTGTCGTACGTGTCCGGAACGCCCGGCGCCTGGTGCTTCATGATGGGGCGGATGTCGTTCACAATCATGTCCTGGTCCTCCTTGGTCAGCAGGCCCGCCACCTCGCCCGTCATCAGGATCTGGTTCATGTACTCCAGGAAGCCCTCGTCCTTCACCTCCGCGTCCGTGAAGATGAAACACACGGGCTGGCCCTTGAAGCCCGCGATCTTGTACAGCCCCTTGATGTCTTCAAACAGGTTGGAGGTGTTGTAGGTCTTCGTGATAGTGATCTGGAAGGGGTAGGCGCCCGCGATGTACGCCGAGAGGCGCGACAGCGACTGCTTGCCGGAGCCGCCCACGCCCACCAGCAGCGCCGACCCGCGGGCCATGGCCAGCAGCCGCGTGATGCGCATCAGGTGCAGCATGGCGTCCGTGAAGAGCACCAGCTCCAGCTTGATGATTTTGGACTCCTCGTTGAACTTGCGCTGCAGCGCCTCCACGCGGGCGCGCACCTCGGGCATGCCGCCGCGCACCGACTCGTAGAAGCTGGGGTGCGCGTCGATCACCTCGCCTGCCGACAACAACAACAACAACAACAACAACACCCGGAACAACATGTCAACAACCCCGGATAACACGTCAACAAACGCCGGGGGCGAAAGCGCCCGGGGAGCGCTCCGAGAAGTGACGGAGCGTGCACGGCGACCCAGAGCTGTCACCGGATGTGTACCCAGCACCCACCCACCGCAGCCCTCCTGCATGCTTACTTTTACGATAGCCCCGTTGCCCGTGTCCGCCCTGATCCTGGGTTCCTGGCGCGAAGCCCTGATCCTCCCCCAGCCGTCGTGGTTTGCCGCCAAACCGCCTCCCAGACCCCCGAGCACCCCCTCTTCCGCCTTCCCCCCCCTCACCCGTCTCGTCATCCACCACCGGCTCGCGCAGGAAGTCCACAAAGTAGAGCGGCTCCTCCACCTGCTTGACCAGGTCGGACGAGAAGTTGTCGCGGCACAGGTCAAAGATGGCCTTGTCCACCCAGTTCTTGTCCTCGTAGCTGATGAGCTTGTCGGAGAAGACGCGCCGGCACTCATGTACCCACAGCCCCAGCAGGTAGCCCTCGGGCGAGTTGACGTTGCCGCCAAACACCGCCGAGTCGCCGACCAGCAGGTTGAAGCGGTCGCGGGCCGCCAGGATGACACCCTGAGGTGCGTTGCGTTGCGTTGCGTTGCGTTGCGTTGCGTGCGTCAGTCAGGGTGGGAAGGGGAAGGACGGGAGGATTGAGTGGAGATGCAGCGAACGCGGCACGCAATGTCGCAAGCGGCCCATATGGGTGCCGTCCCGGGGGGTGACAACCAACCCTAGAGTTCAGGGACGAGACACCCCATTGCTTTGGTCTAGTTTGTTTGGTCTCGCCCGGTTGATGTATTGGACACAACCACACCACGGGCGGAGGGACCGCGACAAAGAGGGCGGCTCACCTGGAAGACCTTGGACAGCTCGCGCATGTTGAACAGGTAGTGGAACTTGGCGGGCGTGGGCAGCATCTTGGACTGGATGCGGTTCCACAGCGTGATCGTCAGCGGCACCAGCTTGGACGCCACGTACACCACCTCCTCGCAGAACACGTCGCGGCTGAAGCGCCCCTCCACCAGCTTGCCGAAGATGCCGTTGATGGCCGCCACGGACGGCAGCGGCACGTTGAAGATGGCGAACTGGCGCTTGAGGCGGTTGGGGATGTCGTTCTTGCCGCCGCCGGGGGTGTTCATCGCCGCCACGTACCGCACGTCCACGATGAACTTCATGTCGCCGATGGGCTTCTCCAGGGAGTACATGCCGCCCTGCTCCAGCAGCTGGCGCACGATCTCGTTGGTCACCTGCCGGGGGAGGGGAGGAGAGGGAAAGAGGGAATTAAGGGAGAGGCGCGGGACGGGCAAGGGGGGGGTTGCGGGAGAGTTCAAGACAGCCACGCGGCGGCGGGGGCGTTACCTGGTCGCCCCACTCGTTGATGTACGGCATGGAGATGTCGTCCACGAAGATGCACATCTGCTTGCCGCCGGGCGGGCCAAAGGTGCGGCCCTGGCGCTTCTCCACCGCGCCCTCGATCGACATCTGGAAGATGCCCGGCGTGGTGAGCGACGAGAAGGTGATGGTCTTGTTGGTGGTGGTGTCGGGGTTGAACTTGGAGATGAACTGGTTGATGGTGTTGGTCTTGGCCGTGCCGGGACCGCCCACCAGCAGCGTCGACTTCTCCACGTTGTACGACAGGTTGAGCAGCTTCTCGTACCGCACCGAGTCCAGGGTGGGGATGACAAGCTGCGCGTACTTGGGCTTCTCGTCGTGCTTGGGGTAGTTCCACACGGGCACGCAGTTGCGCCAGTGCAGCCACTCCGCGTCGGCGGTGTTGACCAGGTACTCGAAGATGGTGTCCGAGTCGTCGTCCTTGGGCGGCATGTTGGTGGCGATGCTGCGGGGCGGGGCGCGCGGGGCGGGTAAGTGTGATGGAAGGGGAGGGATGAGGTACAGAGGCAGGGATTGGATGGGACACTATGGAGACCCACGAGAAGCGAGAAAGCTCCAGGGGGGAGGGGGAAGGCAACGGCGAAATCACATAAGAAGCCATGCAAGGGCCCTTCGTCCTTCGCTTCCTGGGCTCGCTCCAAGCTCAGCCGCCTCACATGCCGCATCCCCGAAGCAGCCGCCCGCGCCCCCGCCCATCGTCCCCCAATGTCACGACAGCACGACAGCAAACCCCCCCACCCCCGTCGCACCCCACCCCCGCCCCTATGTCCCCAACACCCCCCCACCGCCCCCGCCCCTCGCGCCCCCGCCCCCCCCTCCGGTCCCCACCTGCGCAGCTCCTGGTCGAACAGCGGCCGCTCCTTCATCTCCAGCAGGCCGCCCAGACTCCAGGTGAGGCAGTACAGGAAGATGCGCTCGTACTTGACGTCCGACAGCTGCGTGCCCGCCTCCCTCATGCCGCGCAGGGAGCCGTTCAGCAGCGTCATCACGGTGCCCACGATGCTCACCTGTGTGGGGGGCGAGGGGGGGGGCCGGGGGCGTCAACGTCGCCGTCGCAGCATAGGGTGCGTGTGGACCGGCGGGAGTGACCGGCGGGCCGGTCGTGGCAGGGAAATCACACCGGCCGGTGTCAGGACAAGCTCGCCACGGAAATGCCCCACCCACGGATGTCCACACACCACCTACAAGCCCCTTACCAACCAACACACAAGACACAGCGCAGCGTACCACCCCCCCCCCACACACACACACGCACGCCACACGCCCCCACCCACCTGCTCGTTGTACATGACGGGCTTGAGGCTGATGCGCACATAGTCCAGCATGTGCTCCACGTACTTTGTGAACAGCGGCCCCAGCGCCGCCGCCTCCGCCTGGTCGCGCTTCTGCAGCCAGCTGCGCACCACCGGGTCCCACCCCAGCTCCACGTCCGACACATAGATGATGCCCGCGCGGGACACCGTGGCGGGCGAGGCGTTGTTCAGGTTCTCCGGCTCAAACATCGCCTTCATGGCGGGCGTCATCAGGATGCGGTCGCCGTTGGCCAACGTAAGGACCTTGTTGTCGTCCAGCACCGTGTTCAGGTTCTCGATCCAAATCGCGTCCACGGGGCCGTCCAGCACGATCCAGGTGTTCTGGTTCTTGTTCTTGGCGGCGCGGCGCCACAGCACCGCAAAGATGCCGTCCGTCCAGTCGCCGGTGGCGTCGTCGCGGCGGCCAAACATCTGCGGCGCGGTGATGGCCTTGGGGTTCATGCGCCAGATGACGTGCTTGGTGCCCAGCTCGGTGAGCGCGGCGGCCAGGCACTCGCAGATGGTCGACTTGCCGCTGCCGCTGGGGCCCACGAGCATGATGCCGTGGCGCACCAGGTACGTCTCGTACAGCTGGATGCACTTGTTCATCCAGGTCGGGTGCACCTGCGCGCGGGAGGGGCCGCCACGGGGGAGGGGGGGGGTATAGGAAATTGGAAGACAATTCGTAGACCATTGGTAGACCATTGGTAGACCCCGGGGTGGGGCAGGGATCATGTTGTCATGGTCGATAAACAGCGGGACAAGGCCGAGGCCAGCCGTCTGGGTTCAGGACACACCGACGGCTGCGGCCGCCTCCCGGAGTGGCGGGCTCCGCCCGCCCACAAACCGGGCGCCTCAAGCCGCCCCATCCCAGCGCCGCGGGACCCCCCAGCGACCCCCACCGCTCCCCACACGGGGCTCCACCGCACCTGCAGCCCGCGCTCCAGCACCACCTTCTCCAGCGCGCGGTTGACCTCCGGGAACGAGTTCCGCTCCGCCTTGAGGCCGGGGAACAGGTCGTCGATGAGCGACAGGAACAGCGGCACGTCCTCCGCCACAAACTTGGACATGTTCATGTCGCGCAGCGTGCGCATCATGAGGAACACCTCGCTCTTGTCGGGCGACTGGCGCTTGGACGCGCCGGCGGTGCGCAGCACCGACAGGATGTTGCGCAGCCCAAAGTCGTAGTGCGCTTGCTTGGACAGCTGCTGCTCGCACAGGCCGTAGAGCACAAAGAACTTCTTGGATAGGATGTCGTTCTCCTGGTAGCCGCAGGCCGCCAGCTTGACCTTCATGATGATCTGGCGGTTGGGCACCATCATGGTCACGCCGCGGAACAGCGCCTTGAGGTTCTCGGGCAGCTCCTGGCGGCCCGCGTAGCCGGGGTTCATGGTGATGAAGAAGCCGACGCGAGGGTCGAGGGAGACGGTGGTGCCGTCCGTGAAGAGGAAGTTCTTCTTGCGCTCGCGGATGGCGGAGAGGATGCAGTAGACCTGCTGCGCGCAGACCGACAGCACGTCCAGGTTGATGCGGTTGAACTCGTCGAAGCAACCCCACAGCCCCGACTGCGCCAGCCCCTTGTAGATCTTGCCCATGTAGGTGTAGTCGAACTGGTCGGAGCAGTTGAAGACCACCACGTACTTGCCCAGCGTGTTGCCCAGGTCCTTGGTGGTCTCCGTCTTGCCCGTACCTAAGGCGCGGGAGAGGAGGGACCAAGGAAAGGGGTGTGTGTGATGTGTGAAACGATGAGACCAGGCCCAGGGAAGGGGCGCGCGGCAAGGGGGGAGAACTCTCAGGTGCGGTGCGGTGCGGTGCGCTATGCTTTGCCCCCACGTTGCAATACACACAAGAGACAACAAGGAAGCGCGCGGCGTTCTTCCGCCGGGCCCAGGGCGAGGGCATACACTTGCAGACCACAGCCAGATAACCCCAACCCCAACAACGAATGGCCCAACTCCAAATCCGCAACCCGGCTCCATCCTCCCGTGCCCGCCCTCCCCCCTCCTATCCTCCCGTATCCACCCTCGCTCCCTCCTTCCACCCGCCCCCACCCCCTGCCTCCACCCACCCGCGGGTCCGGCGGGCGCCCCGCCCAGGAACATGCCCAGCGCCTGCGACAGCGTGATGTAGCACACGTCCGTCAGCGGCGTGATGACCAGCCTCTCCTTGACGCCCAGGTACTCGAACGAGTACTCGAAGTCCACATCGCAGATGGAGATGATGACGGTGTCCTTGTCCTCGCGCCAGTAGAAGCGGACCTGACGGCCAACACACACACACACACAACAGAGGCCAGCCACACAGGAGGGTGAACACGGTGCACCCCGGAATCGTGGCCCCAGGCAGCCGTCATCCGCAGACCATGCAAGGCGATTCGTCCACTCCATTACCACTACGCCGGTGAATACCGACGCCCCTGAACTCCCTCCCCAAACCCAGTGCCGCCTCTTCCCGCCTCAGACACATACATCTTCATACGGGCGGGTCTCTTATCTAAAATCACACACACACACACACACAAGCGCTCGCGCCCCACACACCTGCTTGAGCCACTCAAAGTCTGTGGGGTCCTTGATCTTCTTCTTGACCAGGTCCTCCGTGGACTCCTTCTGGTGCATGTGCACCGTGATGCACGTCTCCAGGTTGGTGCGCTGGTTGCGCGACAGGTCGGAGCGCACCGTGATGTTGACCATGTCGCGCAGCAGCGCGTCCACCTTCTTCATGTTCTTGTTCATAATGGTCTTGTCCACCTTGGCGTTCGTCAGCGCCGACTGCGTCTCCGCCGTCCACTGGAACTGGATGCCCAGCAGCGCAACCTGCGCCGGGTGCCCGAACACAAAGTCCTCCAGCGGCATCTCCGCCACGTTGCGCACCGCGCGCTTGATGATCTGCTTGACCGTGTCCTGCATGCCGTCCACCAGGCGCTGCAGCCACACCTCAATGTTGCCCTTGGCGTCCACCGGCCGCTCAAACTCCACCTGCACACCCGGGGTGGCATGTGTGTTCAGAAATGCAGCCCGTGGGTTTGTCGAGGGGATGTAACCTGCGCGCGGCCCGTTGTGCTGCCCGGTGCCGGGAATCCGTTCCGCGTCCAGTCAGAGCTCTGCAGTTCCCAGTAACAGCAACGGCAGCAGCAACAGCCGCCCCACGAACCCTCACAAAGACACGCACCCGGCCCCGCACCTTTTCGTTCTGCTGGCTGAACATCTCCGTCATGCGCGTCTTGTCCACGCGGTCGAACGTGACGTTGGCCAGCGAGTCAAACAGCCCCGACTGGAAGTGCGGCACCACGGAGGGCGGGTCGGAGCCCAGCGACAGGATCTCCAGCAGCGTCGGGTCCGACACGAAATAGAACCGCGGGAACTCGGCGCGCTTCTGCTCCAGGTAGGCGCTCAGGCTCTTCTGGCACATCTCCAGCTGCTCGTGCAGGTGCGGCAGCATGTTCTTCATCAGCTCGTTGCCGAAGCACGTGTTGATCACGTTCTGCGTCTCCAGCGCGTTGCTCACGATCTTCATGAAGTTCTTGTCGATGTTGAGGAAGCGCTTGGCCTCCTGCGGCAGCTGCTTCACGATGTCGCCGCCGCTGAACACCGCCTCCATGTACTGCCACATGCTCTGCACCATGAGCCACTGCTCGATGATCTCGGACACGGTGGACAGCTTGATGGACCAGGCCTGGACCTCCTCGCGGAAGGGCGCAGAGTACCTGAGGGGAGGGGGCAGCGTGGTGGGGGCACGGGGCAGGCCGAGGGTCAGCGTGGTGCGGGGTCAGCGTGGTGGGGGCAGCGACACACACACACACACACACACACACACACACACACACACACACACACACACACATGTTCGGGTCTCTTATTTAAACACACCTGTTCGCGGCTCAGTCCTCTTTTCCACCCACCTGTTGGTGGCCATGGACCCCAGCGTCATCTGGCTCTCCTCCAGCTTCTCCATCAGCTCGCTCGTGTCGCTGGGCTTGAGGATGACCGGCCCGCGGTTCTTGTACTCCGCGAACGCCAGGTTCTGGTTCGCCCAGTCGGCCTTGAGCTGCGCCAGCTTCACCTCGATCATCTCCTCCTTGACCGCCGCGCCCGTCAGCTCCTCAATGTCCTCGCGGTAGGTCAGGATGTGCGAGTCCAGCAGGTGCTGCAGCTTGAACACGTCCTCCGCCAGGTTCAGGTCATGGCCCGTGATGCGCATCACCTCGCGCCAGTGCCGCTCGCGCATGGACTTGTGCGTGAGCGCCTGGAAGAGCGGCAGCATGTCCAGGAAGTCATCGATCGTCTTGCGGCAGGCGTGGTAGGCCGGCCAGTCGCGCAGCGCCTTGGGCAGCTTCTTCGACTGGTTCTGGTACTGCAGCACCTGCTCGCCCATCTCGTCGATCTTCTCCACCACGTCCACCCAAAAGTAGTCACCGTAGCCCTTGATGGTGGTGATGACCGTCACGTACAGCGAGTAGAGGCGGTCCAGCATCTGGATCTCCTTCTCCGTCTGCTCCAGTTCGGGGTACTGCGTGACGGGCAGCCCGAACAGCTCCTCGCCGCTGCTGTAGTTCTCCCACTTGCGCTTGCGCACCTCGAACATCTGCTGGAACTTGCGCAGCCGGTCCACCGCCTCCATGGGGTCCAGCCCGGGGACCATGGGCCCGTTGGCCTCCCAGTCCTTGCGGAACATCTGCGCGTCCACAACAAAGGTCTTGACCTCCTTGATCAGCTCGCGCTTGAAGCCCACCTGGAGCCGGGTCAGGTTGTCCGACACCTCCGTGGCGACCTGCGGTGGTGGTGGTGGAGGTTGCGGTGGGGGTTAGAGAAGAGACCCGCGGTGGTGGGGTGGTGTGTACAAGACAACTGAGCCGCTGATGGTGTGGTGTGTGTGTGGGTGGGGGGTGGGGCGGACTTTGGAAATTGGTAGACATAATCAAACGGGGTGGGGAGGAAGCGAGGGAAGAGAGTCGGGCGCGTAGCGTGCGCGAGTTTGTGATGTCGAGGGGTCGCTGATGTGCCCAAGGACTTCGTAAATCCAGGGGCACCAGCAAACAGCCTTTTCCAACTACCCGGCCCAGAACCACTGCCCATTGGGACTTTCCCACAAACAAGCCCCACATGCGCCCAGCCATCTACTTCACCCGCAAGAAATTCCCCTTCCCTTCCCTTCCCTCCCCTCCCCTCCTCCCCCACCCAGCCAGCCAGCCAAGCCCCCCCATCAAATCAGCCCCGGCCGGCCCATACCTCCCAACGCCAGCCAATACCACCCAGCCCGGGTGGACTGTTTCTTCTTAAACCACCCAGCCCGCACTCTCCCCCCCCACCCCATCCAACCAGCCCCTCACCTTCTTGAGCTTCTTCCCCCCCACCCCATCCAAACACCCCCCAGCCCGCACACCTCCCCTGGCCCCTCACCTTCTTGAGCTTCTTCCAGCCGTAGCGCAGGTCGCTGACCATGGTCGTCTCCTCCTTGGGCACCCGCACCTCGTACCGCATCAGCAGGCCGTACATCTCCTCGATGGGCCCTATCAGGTTGTCGATCTCCGACTCCTTCTCGCGCACCTCCTTCAGCACCGCCATCACGTTGCGCACGTCCTCCAGGTCCTCGATCTTGCGGTGGAACTTGGAGTTGGTGTCGCGGATGTAGCTGTCAAACGCCTTCAGGTCGTCGCTGCACTGCTTGTGCAGGTTCTGCGCAAACTGCGTCTTCCAGGAGACGGCCTCCGCCTTGAGGCTGTTCTTGAGCGGCATCGTCTCCAGCGACAGCGCGCCGATGTTGTTGACGTTGGGGATGTTGGCCACCTCCGTCTCGATGGCCATGTACTTCTTGAGCTCCGCCTCAAAGGCCTCCAGGGTGGGGTTGGTGCGCATGAACTGGTCGTACGCGGCCTGCAGGTCCTCCTTCCACAGGAACTCGTACCTGCAGAGGGTGTGGAGAGTGTGTGCGTGGGTGAGCGGGGGGGGGGGAGTTTCATGGGGGGGGAGGATAGGAAATTGATAGACATTTTCAAACTGCGCTGCTGCAGGGGTTTCGGGGGAGATTGCTCTCCTCCCTCCAACCCGACCCCGCGACCGCCCCACTCCCCCCACCACCAGGCAGCCGCCGTCTTCACCTCCCCCGACCCTCCCTCGCCCGCGCTCACCGGTCAAAGGTCTTGAGGAACTCGGTGACCTGCGCCTTGATGCCCTCCACAGAGCCTGATAGGCGCCGGATACGGGGGAGGAGTGGCAGAGTCAGGCGGGCAGGCGGGCCGGTGGGCCAGCAGGCCGACGGACCCAGCAGCTAGCTGGGACTGACTGACTGGCTCTCGGGCTCCCACACGGCCCCCAACCAATCTTAAGCGAACAAACCCAAGAACTCAACACAACGTCAACGGATCCTTCAGGGCCTCGCCCCGCCTGACCACAACCAGCCCTGCCGGCCAAAGGCCCAGGATGAAAGAAAGGGACCCCCCGCACGGCCCCCTCCCGCGGTCCGCCCTCCCTCCTCACCCGTGAGCCGCAGCACCGCCTTGACCACGTCCTTGTCCTGCGCGATGAGCTCGTGGTAGGTGGTGACGTGGTCCATGCCCCAGGCGGGCAGCTGCTTGGAGGTGGTGAGCACCTTCTTGGCGCACTGGTTGATGGCCGCCTGGATCTCCTCCAGGTTGGGGTTCATGCACACGCAGGGAACCTGCAAACAGGGGCACACGTAAGGCGCACACACACAAGGCTCAGCTTTTCTCCTTGATAACACACAAGGCACGTAAGGTACAGGTAGGGCAAAACCCACCCCCGCCTTACACTCCGTCGCGACGACCTCGTGCCCAACCCATATCCCCCGAAACCCGCCTCAAACCACGCCTGACAGCCCTGTCCCCACCGCACCCCACCCCCCGGGTGTGCCCGTGTTCGTTTCTGGGTTTCTTTTCTCTTTTCAGTTTTAACCCCCCACACCCCTCCACCCCCACCCCACCCCACCCATCGCCCCCCCGATCCCCCCCCCCACCTTGAGCTCCACGTCCACGTCGAAGAAGGGCCGCTCCATGAAGTAGATGCCCGTGGACGTCTTGGAGCCCAGGCGCCGCTTCATGGCCTGCAGGCTGTTGAGCGTGCAGGCCGTGATGGCGTTGTACATGTTCTTGGAGAAGTGCCGCACGAACAGCTGCACCTCCTTCTCGTCCAGCGCCTCGTCCGTGTTCTCGCGCGGGTAGTTGTGCACCAGCGTCAGCAGGTCGTCGATGGCGCGACGCACCTGGCGGGAGGGGTGCGGGCCCATCACAGCGAAATCAAAATCAAAATCCCGCGAAAAAGCCGTAAAAAAGCGACGGTGGTGAAAAAAGCGCCGTGGTGAGGGACAGGACAGGCAGCGACGCAACCACACGGAGCACCCCGCGCCTCTCCCCCCTTTCCCCCTCCGCCCTGGCGGGCCCCCCGCCCCTCTCCGCCCTGGCGCGGCCCCCACACCGCACCCACCTCCTCGTTCCGTATGGCCAGCTGCTCCGCCTGCTTCTTCTGGAAGCGCTGCTGCGTGGTGACGAACTCGTCGTAGGTGAAGGAGCGGTCGCTGGGCAGCTCCACCAGCATCGTGTTGCTGATGGCGCGCAGGTTGGACTCCACGCGGTTCTCCACCAGGTCCAGGACCTTGCGGACCAGCTCCTCAAGCCGGGAGAGGCCCTGCAGGGGGGGCGCCGTGGGAGGGAGACGGAGGGAGGGAGGGAGCGATGGAGGGCTATAGGAAACGGGTAGACATTTTCAAACTGCGCTGCTGCCAGAGAAAGGGAAGGATTGAGGGAGCGGCGGAGGGCGCGATGGAGGGCGCGATGGAGGGACGGGACGAGGCGAGGGTGAGAGGCGGAGAGAGCGTCCGCGGAGGGGGCAGACGCAGGTACTTCGCACATGCAGCGGGCGAGGTGAGGAGCTGGGGTGAGATGACCGCCACTGACTCTGGTCGTGGCGGAACGGCAAACGCTCGTGTGTCTCGAGACGGCCACGGCTGCCCCTTTATCTGTTCCCGATCCCCGCGCGAACTCCCTGCGGGTTGGGTTGCAACCCCCATTGTGTTCCCCGCTCCCCGGCCTCCCCCGGTGGCGCCTCCTGGCCCCCACAACCTCCACGGGCCCCCTTCTGTCAGTAAAGACAGCGAAATCGCAAAAGGGCAACACACACACACACCCACACACGGCCCGCCCACCTGCTTGAAGCGGTGCAGGTAGCCGTCGATGTTGAGGCTGGTCCAGGTGAGCACCGCGAAGCCCGGCGCGATCTTGCGCTCCATGTCGTTCAGGTGCGGCCGCAGCAGCGGCTTGATGGTGGCCGCCACGCGGGACAGGATGTGCTCGTACTCACGGACCTGCGGACGTCATCATCACAGACAGACAGACAGACAGACAGACAGGCGACAGACAGACGGGGAGGGGGGACACCCGGCGCAAGGCTCACACAGGGTGGCGTCTGGCGTGGGGCAGCAGCTCTCGTATGGGGGGGACACATCCCCAAACATGATGCCAGCTCCGCTACAAAATGGAAGGGGGGGAGGGCGTTGGCGCTTTCCCGGTGGATCGTGCCTCTTCCATGGGCCTGGGCGGGTCCCCAACCCGGCGCATCCCTCCCCCGCTCCCCAAATTGCCCTCCCCCGTTCCCCTTTCCCCTCCCCCGCCCCGCCCCCCCCTCACCAGGTGCGTGAGCTGGTTGTGGTAGAACTTGAACTTCTCCTCCTGCAGCAGCACCATCTGCGCGCTCTCCGGCACCGCGATGTTGAAGCGCTGCATGTACTTGGCCTCGCGCACCAGCTGCATGATCTCCTTGTCGAAGTTGACCAGGATCTTGCCAGTGTCGGGGTGCTGCACCAGCAGCGGCGCCGCCAGGCCCGCCTTGCACTGCTCGATGGACTTGATCCAGGCCTGGTGCCACAGCGTCTCGAACTCGATCAGCGCCTTGGCGACCTGAAGGCATCCATGTCCAATCCAGTCCAGGAGGTTCAGTCCAATCCAGTCCAGTCCAGCCAAGTGGGTTCAGTCGGGCGGGAGGCCGTGAGGGGATCAGAGGGCCGTGGCCGGGTGGAGCGCAGCTATGTCGGTAGCAGTCGTGATAAGATGGCACAATCCCGGGGCTTCCCGATCACGCCGATTCTGCCTCAATGTCTCCACCTCACCCAATCCATGAACAGTGTCACATTCCCCTCCCAGCCGACGCCACTTCCAATACTGGCCGTATTGTTTCCGGCCCATTTGTCCGTCTGACACGCCCGCCCGCCCTGCCGCCACGCCGCGGGCAGGGGCCCCACCACTTCCCTCCCTTCTTCCCCCCTGCCCATGAACGTCCCCAACCCCACCCGGTCCCCGCAAACCCCCTCACCTTGTTGTAGGTCTTGATGATCTTCTTTGACTCCTTTGCGGCCAGCAGGTTCTTGTTCTGTGCGAAGCGCTGCATGGGCGCCTCGATGCGCCGCAGCAGCTGCCGCGCCCACATGATGTTGCCCGCCACCGGCGGCGCGTTGCGCGGCACCGGCGGCTCGTACTTGTGCTTCTCGTACAGCTTCTGCACCGCGTCCAGGTCCTTGGCGTAGTTCTGGAAGATGACCATGTACTTGTTCTCCAGGTCCTGCTGCAGCGTCTCGCGCTGCATGATGGCCTGGAACTGCGCCAGCAGGCTCAGCGCGTGCTCCGTCGAGGTGATATTTTCGAACGAGGCGTTCACGAAGCCCTGTGCGTGCGGGGTAGGGGGTGTGATGTTACCGTTGCGATACCGTTACAAGGTGGACCCGAGTAGGTCCAGGAGTTCGGTGCAAGAGGGGGCCGGAAAGGGGCGCGCAAGCAGGCGTGGAAGGGGTGTAAGGGTAAGGGGGGCCGCGGGTGCGGAAAGAAAGGGTGCAGCTGCCCCCGGTCCGTGCCAGCCCCGGCGGTATTTAATTACTCACACATACACGCACACGCCACCTGCCCCGTCCCACCTGGCCCCCCCCTCCCGGCCCCACCTGCAGCTGCAGCTCCAGGTCGTTGATGTTGACGTTGAACTCCAGGAAGTCGCGGTCGAATGCGTTCTTGGAGTAATCGAGCAGGTCGTACGGCTTGCGCTTCACGTCGTCGATGATGTTGTTGAGCGACTTGAGCATGGTGTCCAGGCCCTCGATGTGGGTGTGCTGCTCCAGGGAGGAAAACTGGTGGATGGTGGTGAACATGTCGATCAGCTTGTACAGCCGCTTGGAGAACAGGTCGAACTTCAGGAAGATCGCCTGTTGGTGGTGGTGGTGGTCGGATCGTGGTTAGGGTTGAGGATTTAGGGTTTGTTCGCGGGATGGCGGACGGAGCGGTCAGTTGGCGGATCATAACACACACTTCCTGTCCGTAACGTAACCCTCCCGCCGCATATCTCCCGCCGCCCCACCCTGCTGGGCTCAACCTGGCAACCCTCCTCTTCCCCCCGGCAACAGCCGTTTCCAGCCGTGACACCAGCACTCGTGAACCGTCGCAACAAACCTTCCCCCACCGCCCAGCGGCTGAACGGAAGCCCCAGAGGTCCGCGGAAACCGCCCACCCCGGCCCACCCTCCCATCCAGCCCGCCCCTGACCCACACACCTGCTCATCAAAGTCAAACTGCTTTGACTTGGGTTGCGCTGCCAGCGTCTCTTTTGCCAGCTTGTACTGCTGACGGTACACGTTGGCGAGCTCCACCGCCACCTGCGGCCGCCCGATCGAGGCGACCAACCAACCGCCATCGGGGTTGCGACACACTCATCGTTGACGGTTTGTTTCGACGCAACAACAAAGGTAGGTCGACGGCCCCTCATACCAAACCCGAAAGGCATACGCTATCGCCGCCGCACAGATACCCTCACACCCCTTGTCGGCTACCAGGGGCCGGCTGGTGCGCCGCGGCCCCATATGCGGCCCGGGGGAGTGATTAGATAAGAGACCCGGGGGGTGTGAGTTTGCGCCCACTGCCCACGCAGGCCCCCGGTGGTGCACCTAAACCGCCAGCGCCGCATACAGGCGGCCCTTGCCTGCCTGCCCCTACACGACACCACGGCCGCATTTTAAGCTGCGTCTCCTCCCGGCCTTCAGCCCGGCGGGCTGCCCGGGCGGCCGGTCAGGGGCGGGGACACACCACTGCTTGAGAGGTGTGCTGGTGGCAACTGCCATCACCACCGAGCTCCCGTGTTCAGCTTGCCGCTGGCCTTCAGCATCGCATCGCATTTTTGCTCTCCCTGGCGCTTGCCCTCAGCTGGTTGGGCCACGCATGGGACTGCCCCCAGGACCCCGCCGGCCCAAAACCCCCGGAATTGCCTGTCACATGCTGCACCGTCGGCATCCTGCCGCTCCGTCGCCCCCGTCTAATACGCCGCTGAACTCCCCTGCCCCAGGGGATGGCACATCCACCTACCTGTTGGCAATATGGCCCTCAGGCCGCCGGCCCCGCAGCAGACAAGTGCCATGTGCGGTTCCGTCGCAGCCCTCTTGTGTCAGAATCCCCGTGATGGTTCAGTGTTCTTCAGCCCCGTGTTACACCGGCTTGCACCCGCATTCTTTTCCACCTGGCCGTGCCTTTCCCAACACCTTGATTCCTCGTTGCACTCGTTGCCTCGCCCATTCCCCCTTCCCTCTTCGCCGACTCCCCATTCCACGCTTTTGGGCAATCCCATCATTCCCTTGGCCCCCCCCCTTTTTTCTGCCATCCACCCAACCCGTGCACCTCGCCACGTAAGTGTTCATGAGTATTGCTGGGTGTGCCCGGGTTCGTTGTCGGGTTTATTTCTTTTTTCACTTGAACCCACCCCGCCCCACCCACCCACCCCACACACCCACCCACCTTCATGTTGCCGATGAGCACCACCTTGTCCTGGTCCCAGATCTTGCCGTTCTCCATGATCTGCTCCTTGCACCGCCGCACCAGCTGGTTCGTGATCTTCGTAAACAGCCGCGTCATGTGCTCCGCCGTGCTGTAGAACCGCGCGATGGTGTACATCATCCGCACGTTGATCATCAGCGCCGGAAGCGACTCAGTAATCTCCGCCACACGCGCGTTGTACATCGGCTCCAGGCTCTTCTCCAGCGTGGCCAGGTACTTGACGTTGTCCTTGGCCTCGTTGGCGGCGTCCGTGATCTGGATGTCCAGCGCCTTCCAGCGCAGGTACCCCTTCGTCTTGGCGTGCGAGCAAATCCCCAGCACCAGCTTGCACTCCTTCGTCTTGAGGTGCTCCGTGATGGAGTTGAAGTTGGACATGCGCGTGCGCCAGTACTGCAGCTCCGTGTCGGGGCCCGGCTCCTCGCCGTCCTTGATCTTGTTGGTCTGGTTCAGCAGCGCCTCCGCCTCGCGGCACCACTCCGTGAGGCACTCCTCCATCTCCTGCAGCGTGTCCTCGTCGCCGGCGGCGTTGGCCAGCACCGCGGGCTTGAGGTCGAGCTCCATGTACTTGGGGTCGGGCTTGCGCAGCTCGACGCCGCCCGTCACGGTCGCCACGGCTTCCGTGAGCATGCTGCCGAACTTCTGTGTGGAGGAGAGGAACTCCTGGAGGTGCTCGGGCGAGAGCTTGCCCCACTGCGCCTGCTCCTGCATGATGGGCACGAAGAGGTCGGACACGATGGACTTGAAGTTCTCCAGAGCGGAGCCGGAGAGCTCGCCGCTGCCGAGGTCCGCCTCCAGCGTCTTCTCGCTGATGCCCTTGGGGTTGAGCCGCGTGAAGAAGACGCATTTGTTGTGGATGCGCTCGTGCTGCGGCGGTGAGGAATAGGGGGGGTCGGGGTGGGGTGGGTGCAGGGGACGCAGGGTGTATTGGGGGTAGAGCAGTCAGGAGGGGGGCGGAATTGGGAGGGTCGGGCGGGATCAGCAGGAGGGAGGGGAGGCCGTGCTGCAAAACGGCTGGGGTCCGATGGTTTGGGGTTGGGACGGGCTGAGGCATCCCGGCGAGGTCCCTCACGGCCGGGTGTGGCCAGAGCTGCCTCTCCACGACCCACTTCGGCAACCAAAAGGTCCGGAGACTGCTGTCAGCGATTTCACTGTGTCGCACCTGCCCGAGTCTGTGCAGAGTCGGCTTGGTGTCCACGGGACCGATCGAGCCATCCTTTAGCTTGTCCTCCTTTGCCTGCGAGGAAGACCATGCGGGTGAGCAGCCTGCGCGCCTCGCCAATTCTGCGTCACCAATTTTGCGACCAGTACCTGATAGACGAAGACAAGTGATGAGGGGCCAGCTGCCGAGAAAAAGCTGTTGATTGCCTGTTTATCTTGACTGCAAGGGCAGCGATAGGGAGTCCTCGCTCAGTTCATCTTCGAAGGTGCCAAAATGGTTGCGGAAACCCCACTCACGTTATCGTCTTCTCAATAACATTTTCTGGTAGTCCGAAAGCCTCGGCAAGCTACGCGCAAATGTATTGAGTCGTCGTCAGGCGGCACTCTCACTGAGAACTAGAAGGCACAACGGTATCTACCTTTCCGACGAGAAAACGATGTCGGTTATCCAGCGCCATTGCGGCTGGGTGGTGGCTTGCCCTAGTGCTTGTCGCTCATAAGGATGCGAGTCCTTGGTCAGCTTGTCCTGGGATCGCGAATAAATAAGACGACCTTTAAATAACAGTCGCTGCTACACTATGTAATGATTGCAAAGTAAGGTTCCCTGCCTCTCTCTTGTTGTTTTCCTCGATGAGTCTACGGCAAGTCATTCCATGCTCGTCATACCGTGCTCGCTCCAAGTCCGTTAAACCGTAAACTGGGTCATTCACTATATGTGGTTCAGTTTTAATATCCACACGGCAACGCCTTGCGTGCTTAGCAGGCGAAGGCAAGACCATACTCCGCGGCCACCCGGACCCATGCGCACTTAGTCCTTGCATCCGTGGCCGTGGCTGAAAAGCTTACGTGTTAAGGGTAGGATATGTACCTATCTTTCAGAAACTGCAGACTGAATTTCGGTAACGAGCTCTATTGCAGAGTGGATTGCGTTATGTCTGATAACACGCTGTCTGAAACATGCTGGCGCTGTCCGACTCGATCCGCGTCCTGCTGAGCGAGGTCGTAATCGGTATCCTGAGCAGTGTACCCATTCTCAACTATTGTGAGGTGCGCATTCTGATCCATACCGGTGTACTCATCCTAATTGTACGCGTGGCGTGCTCATCCTAATCTGGTCAGCTGTTTGCCATCCACATTCCGAAGGGCAGGGCCCTAATCCTAATCCTGAACCCGGGTTGCTATCCCTATGCAGAGTTACACCTCCGGAGGCTGTAATCCTTATCCTACCCCCTCTATCCTAATCCCTATTTTTCCCTGACCAGTACCCGGGCCCATTCTCTAATCCTTGCAACCCTCCGGATCAGCAGCGAACATCATAAAAAACTCGTTCCCTCCTTTATTCCATGAATTTGCATCATGTCTGGTGACCCAGGCGCCTCCTGTACGATAGCTCCAACTCGATAAGCCCCGCACACAGGCCGTGCCCCGTGACCTAACAAGCGTTTATAAGGTGCTTACAAACACCAGGGGCGAAGCCTGCTGCGGAAACGGGCGCGATGCCAGGTCGCAACACGCGAGTCCGCCGGAGCATCCACCCTAGGTCGCAGCCATGGAGGGCGGACGAGCAAGTACGGCGCCCGGTCCGCCGGCACCCGATATGCAAGCACCAACCAATTACTGTCAGTCAAATACGCAACACCCAGTGCAGCCTGTCCACAGAACAGGCGGTCCCTTCGATTGAACCATTCGATCTCTGCTTGTGTGGCCAGCAACCTGTGCCACCTGGTGCTTGCTAGCAAATCGTCTGTTATACAGCAATGCGCCAAATTGTGTCTGTGCGATTAATGTCATCCAACGTGTCATTTTAACGCGTGTGTAGCCCGCTCAAATGCCCACAGCGTGGTGAGGTGGGGAAATTGCCCAGCGGTGTGTCGGCACACAGAAAGCAACTACAATTTCGGAAGTGCCAACTACCAACTCGACTGTGAACACGTGCCTCGACCCACTGCACCTTCATCATATGTGGCGGTTGCTGGAGAACGACACCGCCCATACGAGACAGGCAAGCGCCCCCCTGCCACCTCACGCAGAGGCAGATGCAGAGGTAGCTGCATGCCATCTCCACCCCAACACAACAGCCCAGAGCTGACAGCAGAAACTGGCCAGCTTGCTCGCTATGGGCGATAAGATTATCTGAAAGATGGTAGACATCAAGTCCACCATTTTGAAGCCGAACGCGAGGCCGGCCAGGCCCAGCACCAGTACCCGTACCCGTAAAGCCTGCCGTGCTGGGCTTGGCCGGCCTCGCCAAGCCCAGCACGGCGGGCTTTACGGGTACGAAGAAGCCGATGGCCCATACCACGCGCTCCCAGATCCAGAACTCCAGCCACGAACGGATGAACTGCGCCATCATTGCCCAGCAAGGAGAAACCGCATGAAGCGGACAAACGCGATCACAACAGGCACCGTGAAGAGAAACATCTGCAAGCAATTTGCAAAGGCATCATCGGTACAGGTTACAGCAATGATAGTACTCCAACGCCTGCGGAGCTAGCATCCTCACCACGAACAGGTCAACCATGCGTCCAGCGCGCTCGCCTGCGAGTTGCGCCTTCAGGTCTGCGAGTTGCGCCTTCAGGTCTGCGAGTTGCGCCTTCAGGTCTGCGAGTTTCGCGTCCTCGCCTGCGAGTTGCGCCTTCAGGGAGTTAGGTAGCGGCCACAGATCAGGGCTCAGGGCGCGCCCTGAGAAAATACGTCTTTTTGGGGGTCAGGGCGCGCCTCAGCCAGGGCGCGCCCTGACCCCCGAAACCGGGATGCAGGCGGACGCGTCTGGTCTGTAACTACAGACTGTCCTAGTAGCGGTTTTTGTTTATTTTGATTATCTGGTGGCTGACCCTGCGACCTGCAGGCGTCCGGTCGGCCCGCCCCAAATCAGGGCTCAGGGCGCGCCTCAGCCAAGGCGCGCCCTGACCCCCAAAACTGGGACGCAGGTTGGCACGTCTTGTCCTATAATACAGGCTGTCCTGGTAACGGTAATTCATCATCTGTTGGCTGAGCCTGGGACCTGCAGGGGTCGGTGCCGGCCCGCCCGAAATCAGGGGTCAGGGCGCGCCTCGGCCGAGGCGCCCCCTGACCCCCTGAACTGGGACACAGGGGGACGAGTCCATACACGGAAATATGATGATAAGGATTTGTAAGTGAAAACATAGGGTTGCAAGCCACATTAACTTTCATCTTAGCCGGTAGTCTTTGGATCCTGAAGTACGGAACAACGGCTTGAGGATGTATCATAATGTCAAAAAAAGCTACACCTTTGGTGATTGATCGCTGACCTTACATATCTTGTCAAATATCCTTCAGGGTAGGGACACCTTTAAAGGATAAGGAGGGAACCAACCATGCCCATAATCGGGCAAGTATTGAAATCGTAGTTCTGATCCTTTATGGCTGGTTTCTACTTTGCGATTGTTGTAGTGGTAGTTGCGGGATCTAGCGTGCTTGCTTCCCTTGAGAATGGATCCAGCGCTGGCCCCTCCAACGAACGTCGAACCGGCCAGCGGAGAAGCAAATCAAACTGGAGCATATAATGTGGGTGTCTTGAAAAAGAAGGACCTGGAACGCCTGCAGGTATTAGACGGTTATGTTGAGATAACGTGTTCTATTTATGCGGAAGCAACATCCGCATACAGATTCAATCGTTGTTTGGGTTTGCAGAAGAAGGCGCGACAATAGTTAACATTTCTCCCGAGGAGCTGTCCATCATCCACGTTGTAGGCGAAGAAATTCTCAGACCGCGTCGCTGAGCTCGGCAAGCTTCGGAAGCGCTTCTCATCAGCCTCCTCGCCCTCGCGTCGGAAAGCGCTCGGAACGCCAGCGCTTAGTTCGGACGCTTGGGTTGTACGAGAATGCCGTTAGGCGCTCCCTTAACCTGCTCATGAACAAGTGCTCACAGGGCACAGCGGCGCAGCGTTCTGAACTTGGCACACTGGCGGTGGAAGGTGCAGCGGCGACAACGGCACAGGTAGCAGCGGCCATTTTCACAGCAGGTAAACGACTGGGCGAGGGGCGGCTTGCGGGTACCACGTACACTGTTTTTGATAGGGGACATGCAACATGCTACGCGGCACATTAGGGTCTGGATAACGGAATGGCAGCTGGGCAACACTTGTTGGCATCACCCTGTTTACCGCCTTGTTCAGCCTTTGACGTGGATGCCGCGCACTAGGCTTCAAGCTGGGGCAATCGATGGATTGGCGCGGGGCGGGGCCTGTGGATGCCTTGCGGGTTCATAATCGGCGGTGATGAATCACGAGGGGCTTCTTGATTTGCATTCAAGGGGATTGCCACGTGGCTGGGATTGATTTGTGGGCGGCGTGCTGGTTGGCTTGGTAAGATTTCACTAGGGACGCAACGTGCTGCCCTTAACGACTGCCTTCCCCTTTTTGCCGTTCACAGGGCACAGCGGCGCAGCGTTCTGAACTTGACATATTGGCGGTGGAGGGGGCAGCGGCGGCAACGGCACAGGTAGCAGCGGCCATTTTGACAGCAGGTAAACGACTGGGCGCGGGGCGGGCTTGTGGATACCAGGCACACTGCATTTGATCGGGAACGTGCAACATGCTACGCGGCACGATAGGGATTTGATGACGGAATGGCAGCTGGGCAACGCTTGCTGGCGTCACCCTGTTTACCGCCTTGTTCAGCTTTTTGATGGGAGTTTTGCGCAGTAGGCTTCACGCTGGGGCGATTGACGGATGGCCATGGGACGGGGTTTGTGGGTGCCTTGAGGATTTAGATTTCGGCGGCGATGAATCACGGCGGGCTAGCTGGCCTAGTCGTCCGGCTCGCAGCGGTTGCATCGGATATATGCGCGAGATGCAGTTAAGGGGTCCACTTGGTGGTGCTGCTGGATGGCCAGGATTTGTGGGTTCAACTCCCGCAAGCACCATATCAGCCAAGCTGCCAGCGGAACTGACTTGCTGCCAAAGCCGGCAGGGCCCATGCCGCGTGACTTGACTGAGTTGAGGGGAGGAGTCACGTGAGGCTTTTTGCGAGAAGTGACGGAACCGAACAGCTTCTTGATGCCCGCCTCTGTCGGATATTGTGCACTGGGACTCGGTGGGCTACAACTTTGTTCTAAATTGGATCGAGCACGGCTAAAGTACATTACGAGATCGGGGGTCATGAAGGATTACGTATTCTTCTCATCATCTCATCAGGGCCCTAGGGTTAAACCCATCCGGAACAGCCCTGCGGCACCGTCTAGATGGGCGCCCAAACGAATCTGGACGCGCCGTCGCACCAGGAAACTCCCATCAAAGGGTGTCAGCCGTCAGGGGAAAGGGCAGCGCGAGATTCGGCGAACAGGGAGTCGCGCATGGCCCGAATCACGATCCTGGAAACGGCCCTAGGGTTAAACCCATCCGGAACAGCCCTGCGGCACCGTCTAGATGGGCGCCCAAACGAATCTGGACGCGCCGTCGCACCAGGAAACTCCCATCAAAGGGTGTCAGCCGTCAGGGGAAAGGGCAGCGCGAGATTCGGCGAACAGGGAGTCGCGCATGGCCCGAATCACGATCCTGGGAACGGCCCTAGCGTTAAACCCATCCGGAACAGCCTTGCGGCACCGTCTAGATGGGCGCCCAAACGAATCTGGACGCGCCGTCGCACCAGGAAACTCCCATCAAAGGGTGTCAGCCGTCAGGGGAAAGGGCAGCGCGAGAGTCGGCGAACAGGGAGTCGCGCATGGCCCGAATCACGATCCTGGAAACGGCCCTAGGGTTAAACCCATCCGGAACAGCCCTGCGGCACCGTCTAGATGGGCGCCCAAACGAATCTGGACGCGCCGTCGCACCAGGAAACTCCCATCAAAGGGTGTCAGCCGTCAGGGGACAGGGCAGCGCGAGATTCGGCGAACAGGGAGTCGCGCATGGCCCGAATCACGATCCTGGAAACGGCCCTAGCGTTAAACCCATCCGGAACAGCCTTGCGGCACCGTCTAGATGGGCGCCCAAACGAATCTGGACGCGCCGTCGCACCAGGAAACTCCCATCAAAGGGTGTCAGCCGTCAGGGGAAAGGGCAGCGCGAGAGTCGGCGAACAGGGAGTCGCGCATGGCCCGAATCACGATCCTGGAAACGGCCCTAGGGTTAAACCCATCCGGAACAGCCTTGCGGCACCGTCTAGATGGGCGCCCAAACGAATCTGGACGCGCCGTCGCACCAGGAAACTCCCATCAAAGGGTGTCAGCCGTCAGGGGAAAGGGCAGCGCGAGATTCGGCGAACAGGGAGTCGCGCATAACCCGAATCACGATCCTGGAAACGGCCCTAGCGTTAAACCCATCCGGAACAGCCTTGCAACACCGTCCAGATGGGCGCCCAAACGAATCTGGACGCGCCGTCGCACCAGGAGACTCCCATCAAGGGTGCCAGCCGTCATTGGAAAGGGCAGCGTGAGATTCGGTGAACAGGGAGTCACGCATGGCCCGAATCACGATCCTGGAAACGGTACTAGGGTTAAACCCATCCGGAACAGCCTTGCGGCACCGTCCAGATGGGCGCCCAAACGAATCTGGACGCGCCGTCGCACCAGGAGACTCCCATCAAGGGTGTCAGCCGTCAGGGGAAAGGGCAGCGTGAGATTCGGCGAACAGGGAGTCGCGCATGGCCCGAATCACGATCCTGGAAACGGCCCTAGGGTTAAACCCATCCGGAACAGCCTTGCGGCACCGTCCAGATGGGCGCCCAAACGAATCTGGACGCGCCGTCGCACCAGGAAACTCCCATCAAAGGGTGTCAGCCGTCAGGGGAAAGGGCAGCGCGAGATTCGGCGAACAGGGAGTCGCGCATAACCCGAATCACGATCCTGGAAACGGCCCTAGCGTTAAACCCATCCGGAACAGCCTTGCAACACCGTCCAGATGGGCGCCCAAACGAATCTGGACGCGCCGTCGCACCAGGAGACTCCCATCAAGGGTGCCAGCCGTCATTGGAAAGGGCAGCGTGAGATTCGGTGAACAGGGAGTCGCGCATGGCCCGAATCACGATCCTGGAAACGGTACTAGGGTTAAACCCATCCGGAACAGCCTTGCGGCACCGTCCAGATGGGCGCCCAAACGAATCTGGACGCGCCGTCGCACCAGGAGACTCCCATCAAGGGTGTCAGCCGTCAGGGGACAGGGCAGCGTGAGATTCGGCGAACAGGGAGTCGCGCATGGCCCGAATCACGATCCTGGAAACGGCCCTAGGGTTAAACCCATCCGGAACAGCCTTGCAGCACCGTCCAGATGGGCGCCCAAACGAATCTGGACGCGCCGTCGCACCAGGAGACTCCCATCAAATGTGCCAGCCGTCGCATGACGGCGAGAGGGCTCATTGTTATTCAGTACGGAAGCACGTTTGCCGCATGCTTCTGATTTCTCAAGCGTCCTTGACTCTTGTCTATTATCATTATACTTACATACCACATATTACTGCTTTCACGTTCTTGTGCCATCATGCACATTGCTATCCTTGACCGCTGGAGGCTGGACCAAGTTGACCCTGCCTTATACGTACCATACGCTCATCCCATGGACGCTCTCATGAACTGTAAAACAATTATTAAGTAGAGAATGTCCGGTTGCCTTGTCTCTTCGCGTTTTGGCAGCTCTTGGGGCTGGCTTCGCAACCGACAGAATGCGACAGACCGATAACATGGCTTACATATTGGGCCGAGATTACGCATGCTGGTGAGAATAGAGTTCGCAAGCTTGCCTTGAGTAAGATTTGAGCTTGGTTGACTCGTGGACTCGCCAGCGTGGCCTGCAATCGTCATTTGCCGTTGTGATCAACCGCATTCTGCAACATAACATTGTGTGTGTCTTACCATCTGTCTTCCCATTTCAGGAGAAGCGTGGCCAACGAGGCACTTGCTGAAGTGCCTGCTGAGCTCCGCTGGTGGAGCCGGTGGAGCACAGCAGCTGTGTGGCGAGAGACTAAGCAAAGCGGCCAGTTGGTGCATAACCGTAATTGCGCGGCGGGGGGCGAGGGGGCAAGGCAGCTGTCCGGACGAGGGAAGTCCACGTAGCGTGTGGGGGCCTGGCACCGCGTGTGGGGGCCTGAGACCGCGTGTGGGGGCCTGAGACCGCGTGCGGGGGCCTGGCACAGCGTAAAGGGGGCCTGAGACCGCGTGTGGGGGCCTGGCACCGCGTGTGGGGGCCTGAGACCGCGTGTGGGGGCCTGGCACAGCGTAAAGGGGGCCTGAGACCGCGTGTGGGGGCCTGAGACCGCGCGTGGGGGGAGACCGCGTGTAGGGGCCTGAGACATGAGCCGCTGGAGCTCGCTGACAACCTGGGTGACGACAGCTTTGGAAGGGCAGGGCTCGGCGTCGGCGGCTTGCTTGTGGCACCAAACGGCCCAGAGCCAGGTGGCCCGAAGAGCGGTCCAGAGGGTTTGGAGAACCAGGCTGGTAGGGTACTGGCCCCAGGCGGCGGCCCTGTCTCCCAGGTTTCGGCTTGCAATTTGCGCATGCGGGAATGTAGTACAATAACTGCCAGTACGGCCTGCTTTGGGTGCGGGCGTGCTTTTGCTTGCGGGCCATTAGGGTTGCTTTCAGGCCTGTATGTTGCAACATCCCGGACTGTCTCTGGGCACTCATGCACATTACTACATACATGGGTGGATTGAGAATGTTGTCGGGCTATGCCAAGGATAGTTTGCCGTGGGGCTTTGTTGCCGTCGCGTATGGAGACTGTCTCTGCTAACTGACTGTAAAACAGTAAGCCAGTTTCTTGACTCCGGAGGGGGCGTCCTGTCCTTCGCGTATGGGAGGTGGAATGAGAGCCGTGCCGCAAGGAGCACTGCGCGAGAGTGCCTCTAGGGCGTGCTACCACCCAACGGGGCCAGGCGGGCAGAAAAACCGTCATTGGCATGTAACAATTTGGGCCTCGCGGATCGTGTCTGATTGCCAACGGCAGATCGCGCTTTTCAACATGCTCTGGGCCCCGCAGCTCCGCATTTGTGCTGTATGTACAGTGGGTGACAGACCGCATGACTGATCATGAGCCGCCAGTAATAGTGATGACGGTTATGTTACAATTTCCAGCGAGCTCGTGTTCGCCAGTGCTATGAAGATACGAGCTGTTACGATGTCCGGCAGGATCCAACGAATTCGTAATATCCAGTGGCGTTTATCTCACCCCTATCCTTCTTCAATCGTTTCCGTTGTGTCTCCTTATCATGATTGGTATTCTGTGTGCTGCTTGGTTACGGTCAATGAGCCTCCTGGCTCGTCCATACCAGCTCGCTTGCTTGAATTTAATATATTCATCAACATCTACGATGAAACATACATTTCGCATTTGCAACATAATCTGCAATTAAGGAGGCTATCCATAAAGGTGCAGGTCGATGACGAGGCAGGTCGAAGCGTTGCACGGATTAACAAAGACGGGAAAGTCAGCGTTGCCCAAATACATCCCAAGAGTTAAGTCGCAATTATTAAGAGCAAGGAAGGCCTGTCCCTGCACCCCCGTCCTGGGGTCAGGGCGCGCCTTGGCCGAGGCGCGCCCTGAGCCCTGATTTGGGGCGGGCCGACCCGGACGCCTGCAGGTCCCAGGGTCAGCCACCAGATATTCAAAAGAAGCAAATACCGCTACCAAAACAACCTTAATATAGGACAAGACGTGCCCCCCTGCGTCCCGGTTGCGGGGGTCAGGGCGCGCCCTGGCCGAGGCGCGCCCTGAGCCCTGATTTGGGGCGGGCCGACCGGACGCCTGCAGGTCGCAGGGTCAGCCACCAGATAATCAAAATAAATAAAAACCGCTACTAGGACAGTCTGTAGTTACAGACCAGACGCGTCCGCCTGCATCCCGGTTTCGGGGGTCAGGGCGCGCCCTGGCCGAGGCGCGCCCTGACCCCCAAAAAGACGTATTTTCTCAGGGCGCGCCCTGAGCCCTGATCTGTGGCCGCTGCCTTACTGCCTTCAGGCTAGTGATTTCCTTATCCTTCTCGTCGCCGTTTCGTGGATCCTCCTGCACAGGAACAGGCAGGGCTTCGTGACAGGGAGAACCTGCAAAGTCCACTGCGCGGAGCGTGGCGTACCGTCTTGGCGCTCGAAACTGCAGGTCTAGGGTCATCCGTGGCCGCATTTGAAGGCAGGCAGCGCTTGACAGGACCCAACCGGCTCGCAACGTTGCCAAGACAGGGCTTTCGAAAATGTGCGTTTGCGGATTTTGCCGAGAGTAGGGCCGCCATTTGTCGGTTGAATATTAGTTACTAAGGCGGCATTCACATATGAAGTAGGAATCGCGCGTGCCTGAAATGAAAAAGACAAAAATGCCTCCGGCCACTGTTCACATAGAGGACGAAATTACAAATATTTTGAGTTTCAGTTACCGTTGATTTCATGCTCGGCCGTGGATGAAATGTACCGAGTCCGAAACTTTTGTTGCTGAAATCTGAAGCATGAAACAATCAGTGGTCTGACGACTCGTATCAATCCCGTCGTCGTTTTTATAAGAAAGTTGTCTTTACGTACTCGAAGATGGCCACATTCATTACCTTAGTTGGATGCACTCGCCTCCGATGCAGATGTAGCCTCCTCCTGAGCATCGTCGCCGTAAACAACCCCGTAAGAAGAAACACAACAGTGACAGCTATTGGTTCAGACGGGCGGTGATTCGTAAGTCGCAATCGAGGCACTGCAACCGGGCTGGAGGACCCAATTGTTGGCGTTATTGAAGATGGAGATACGGAACTTCATGCATTGGACGCTGTGGACCACGACGAAAGTGATGCGGTTACAAGCCTACAGCCAGGCGACGCGCAACCGCCATCACTGCAACGACCGAAGCTGTCCGACCTTTCGGAGATGCCCGGCACGGATGGCACAGCTTCAAACATTCATGAAGGCGGCCATTCATGCACGACAGGGTCGACTGCTTTCTAGGGGCTTTCCTGCGGTATTGACGGTCGAATGGAGCCCCTGCCTGTTTGGATTTCCATGTTTCCGTTCAACCACATTGCTCTGTTTACTTTCACAACTCTACAAATCTGTTTTCGCTGAGCGGAGCGCGCGCGCGCCGCGCCGCGGTTACTTTCAGACGCCATGGCTCCTTCTGGGTTCCGCGTGTCCGCGAACGTGCATTACCTGCTCGAACACTACCACAGCGTTGCACAATTGCTCCATTTGCGGAGCCTTCGACACCGCGGCGTACGACTAGACAGTTTTTGTAAAAAATCATTTTTTGCATTTTTTGGACGGGCCCCCCCACTAAGGCGCAACAACAACAAGGCTCCAAGGCTCCAATGAAGGTCCGTCGGCGTCAGCGCAGCGATATGAAATGGGTGCAAGCGGGCGTTACGGCCGCTGCTGCGAGGCGGTTCCGTGGAGTCGCTGGTACCACCGCCCGTCTTCTTCCATACTCCACAGCTCTGTATTCTGTATTCACTACGGAGAAGCATTTCACGAGTAGAAAGCCTTGAATGTTACGGAGAACAGTTCAAGTCGCACGAAGCACTGTACACAAGATCCTCGACTTTTTCTGGCTCAAGAAAGTTAACTTGCGTGTATTATGTATTATATCATGTCGGGAAGCTTCACTGTATCAAGTGTCTTGGTCTTGGGACAATGCTCGACAAGTTGGGAGCTCACGTCGCTCCGTATCTTCCGCTTCCCATTTTAGGTTACAATGTGGAATACTACCCAGTATGTTCGCAAGGGAAGATAGTTAAATATTCTGAGGAGGCATCATCTGGCGGATAGTCGTCACCCGTCAGTGTTTTGGACAGCTGCGGCGCGTCAGACATTGATATAGATGGAGCGAATAAAGCGATTACAAGTACCTGGATGAAGAAGTCAATGTGGACTTGCTGGACTGGATCCAGGCGCCTGGTACGCTAGGCCACCACCCCGGCCACCACTTTCGCCCCCGCCGCCCCCGCCACCGCTGTGCACCCGCCCCCGCCACCGCCACCGCTGTGCATATGCCCCCGCCCCCTCCACCGCCCCGGCCCCTTCATACCCGCCAGGCTGATGTCCAGTATGTTATTTCTTGTTGTTGTTTTCCTGCCTTTTGTTGCTCCCTTGCATTCGTAGGGCAGTGGTAATGCACCTTAACCGGCAGGGGCGTCCAGCAGCGGGTGGCAGTCACACTGGGTTCTGGAGCATCCTGGGCGCGTCCGCCCGGACCAGCGGCCTGGCGCGGGGATGGTCGCGGGCGTGCTTTCCAGCTTGTCAACCTTGTTCCAACATCTGGGTCGGGAGGGCCCCTGGGACCCTCACGCCCGCTCGGGGAGTCCTTGCGAGGGCAGAGTGGTCAGCTGCTACAAGAAAGGCTACCGTCAACACCAAACTTGCGCGGTGCACACTGAGCAGGGTGCCGTGCCTCTTACCTTGGCCAAGTTCCTTGCTCTCACCCCCTGGACCCGCACCAGCTCATCGCGGAGGAGGGGTGCGGAGGCGGGCGGGTGGCGGAGGAGCAGGGGGGCGCGGTAAGGGGCTGTTTGCGGTTTCGTTGTTTGCAGTTTTCGATGTCTAGTGGGCAGGTACGCGAGATGGGCTACACAGCCCCCACACATACAAAGCCCACACCCGCACCCTTTTCTCGGCCCGCCTGGGGGGGCAGCGGGGGAGGGCCTAGGGCAGCGACCCCACCACACCACACATGCCCGGGGACATGGTGAAGGTCTTCCGTGGAGGCCTCCTGCGCCCCCAAACCAGCGGTAACACCCACCCTCCCACCCCACCCGCCTGCCGACGGCAGCCAGCCAGGAAGGGCCTGGACCGGTTCAGGGTTTCAGTCTTTGGGCTACAAGAGAGAAGCAACAGCCTCTTTACGGGAGAGATTCAGTCAGTCAGGAGGGCCGCGACACCCCGCTCTTTCCCCCGTCCGCAACACGCCCATGGCCACACTGTGTTTACTCTGTCCTGTTGCGCTGGACTTCGCTTCTCGCGACTCGGTGTTCATTTACACGGCCCGTTGAGTCCCATCCCGAGGCAGAGATGGCCGGGAGCGGCCTTGCACAACCCTGCTGTTTGCCTCGGCACACACACGCACACAATCCGCTGGACTTCGCTTCTTTACACATACACACACGCACATATGTCATTACCCCACCGGCCGCTGGTACACTGGCGTCCCTTCGGTACACTGCCGTACTGCACCCATGCCGCGTTCGTACGCGTCCCTGCCTACAAATCCCTCCTTCCGCGATTCTCACCCGTAGCCGCGCCACCACCATAGTAACCTGTTTGCTTTCACCTTGTCTAGTTACTGTATTTTGTCTTGCTCCCTTCCGCTTTGCCTCACAACTTGCTTCCTTCCGTGTTCCCGCATGATGGACGACTGACGCTGCTTCCGTGGGGACCGTCACCATATATTCGTCATATATTTTACAGGTCGGTAACCAATCCGTTTGTGTGCGTCGTGCTTCTCCGTATTTAGTATTTGCGGTATGATTTGCCTTGCGGTGGTGGCGCGGCTGCCTTGTCCGCGCGCCTGCATATGGTAAGTTTTTCCTCGCAGGTTCTATGGTAAGTATATTGCCACCTGGGATCGGGCGGGCGGGCGGGTTGCAATTCTAAACATACACACACGTATACCCATACAGCCCACCTCCCCCCGCCTCACGCACACATGCACATGCACAGTTGATTAAAACACACACACACACACACACACACACGGAACGCGCCCTGGGTGTTGCAAGGACTTGAGGAGGTTGAACAGCGGACTGTGAGGCACAGACCGCCCGGGATGGGCTTCCACCCAATCCCTTGAGGGGGCACAGCTGTCACCTATCCTCAGGGATCGGGCGCGCGCCCTTGGTTGAGAGTGAGGGGACAGAGGCCCCTTACGCCCCTCTCCCCCGAATCCGGGAGAGAGTGCTTCGGCGGTCTCCCGTATGGGGCAGGTTAGCGCCCCCGGCCAGCGTCGGCCCGGCAGATATGTAACAATTCACACACACACACACACACACGCTTTGTGGCTCGAGATTCAAACGTCAACGAAGCCAGCAAACGCAACATCTTCACCGGCCAGTTCCATCGCCTTTTACGCGTCATCACCTCCGTCGACAACTTCTGCATCGAGATTGCCCACCTCATCCGCGCCCTCGAAGCCCAAGGATATGCCCGGCAGCAAATGCTGGCGCGCCTCCATTCCCTGCTCAATGCCGCTCCCCACGCCTTCTACTTCGCCCGGCGGACTACCCATCCTGACATTGTCGCGGTCGTACGCCGCCACCTTGCCGGCCCCGCCCCCTCCACCGCTAACCACTGATATCCACTGAGCGACCCACATCCCACGTGTAACTACAACGTCACAACCTCCACGCGTTCCGCGGGGTATCACATGATGCCGGGCAGTCAACTCGGCCATTTTCCACGGCCATATCTACATTCGCCCACCCACCGGCTGAACCCCGCAACGCACTCCATCGCCTCCCCCACCTCTCCCACTCTGCCGGCCTTTCCAACCCCACCCACAACGCTTGGACCGGTGCCCCGCATGCATACGGGCATCCCGTCCGTGACCGGGATCGGTGGGGAGCCAAACTTTCCTCTGGCCCGCTACCCGGATCACACCCGCATTGTCCGCACATATGTCATTACCCCACCGGCCGCTGGTACACTGGCGTCCCTTCGGTACACTACCGTACGGCATCCATGCCGCGTTCGTACGCGTCCCTGCCTACAAATCCCTCCTTCCCCGCTTCTCATCCGTAGCCGCGCCACCACCATAGTAACCTGTTTGCTTTCATCCTGTTTGCTTTCACCTTGTTTAGTTACTGTATTCTTTCTTGCTCCCTTCCGCTTTGCCTCACAACTTGCTTCCTTCCGCGTTCCCGCATGATGGACGACCGACGCTGCTTCCGTGGGGGCCGTCACCATACATTCGTCATACATTTCACAGGTCGGTAAATAATCCGTTTGCGTGCGTCGTGCGTCTCCGTATTTAGTATTTGCGGTATGATTTGCCTTGCGGTGGTGGCGCGGCTGCCTTGTCCGCGCGCCTGCATATGGTAAGTTTTTTCCTCGCAGGTTCTATGGTAAGTATATTGATACCTGGGATCGGGCGGGCGGGCGGGTTGCAATTCTAAACACACACACACACACACGCCTGGCCCGGTCGGTGGGCCAACCGCCGGGGGCGCGCGGCCACCCGTGGGCGCAGGTGACGGCCACCTACCTTCGGCACCACCACCCGAATCTTAGCCCCAGCTCAGTACTGACGGCAGGCCCACCAGACAGCGCGGACACGCTGCCTGGATTGGCATCGCTGCCGCAGGACATCCGCAGAATCATGGGGGCCCTCAGCCGCCTCCCGCCGGTGCAAGATGTGGACTCATCCCCACTCCCGGCGGCCGGCGACTGGTGCTTCAACATCCCCTTGTGGGGGAACCCACTCCTACCTAACACTACTCCGGGGGCAGCGGACGATGGCATGGAGGACCGCTCAGGCGACACGGACCCGGACTTCACGCCGGTGGAGACACGGGACACCGCGGACCCGCCAGCGTGGCCCGGCCTGGAGAGGCGGCACACACGCCTGGCAGCATGCGGGAAGCTTCGCACAGTTGGGGACGCAGTGCGGGTCGCGCGTGCAGCCGGCGAGGCACCCGCAGCCGGTGCTGGATGGGACGCGTGGGTCCGCGACCACCTGGGTCCACAGGGGTCCATGACCTTAAGGCGGAGGCCGACCCTGACGGCCATCCACTGTCTACTCGCCGACATCAGCGACGAGTGGCGGAGAGCTGCAGCAGCGGTGCTGGACCATCCCGAGCGGGCGGGGGACCTGGAGTCTGAGGAAGAGACCCGTCGGCGGATTGTGGACCGGATGGGGTGGAGGCTAGCCAACTCGCTGACGGTCAAGCTTAGTGGCCTGACGGTCCGGCTGGCGACACAGCTGCAGATGCAGGAGGTGGCGGCCGCACGGGCACGACAGCATGCGGAATACGAGCAGGAGGCCAGGGGACAGCTTGAGACAGACGGAGTGGCTGGGCCCCCGGCATTCAGCATGCCTGCCACTCTACAGCGGCTTTGGGCCATCAAGTGGGAACGAGGGCACAAAGAAACACTGTGGCGCCTGGCGGTTGACGGGGTCCCGCTGCCTGGCAACAGCCACCTCCACAACGCCCACCCCGAGGCGTGCGGGTGTGGCGAGTACGGCGGTGCGGGGCCCCACCCGTGTTCACCACGGGCACACCATTTCTGGGCATGCCCGGTCGCTCAGGCAGTGGTACAGCAGATCGGGGTACACGTTCCGGGCCCCATCACCCGAGCCAACGTGTGGCTGGCTGAGCCGCCACAGGGGGTACAGCAAGGGGTTTGGGACATCGTTGCCCTGGCGGCGCTGACGGCCATGGAGCGGGCGAGGGTAGGGTTACATGCAGCGACCCTCCACGGCGGCGCACAGCCCGTGCCGGGGGCGCCGGCTGCCCCGTCGCCGGTTGATGTAGCTAAGGCGCGCGCAGTCATGGAGTTCTGGCGGCGGGTGGCCAGTTTCGCAGAACTGGGCCGACCGCGACGGGGATGGGAGGGGTGGGACCGGACCACCCAATCCTATCGGTGGTGGACGGCCGGATCCGCTGCGTGCAGCCAGTAGACGTAGACTCGTGATGGATAGATAGCAGCGCGAGACGCTAGGGGGTAGGGACTGGGACTAGGGAAGCCCGCTTCCGGGCACGATGGGGATCCGTGGGTGCCCGAGGAGGGTCGGGCCAGACCAGTGGGAGTTGGCAGCGAGTGGGACGTGTAGGCGAGGGCCGCTTGCGACGGGAAGGGGTGTACGACAGGGAAGCTTGCGTGGTGATGTGCTGCCTTGTGCAAACCATAGCCCCATCATGGAGCGCCCGACTGCATACCCGGACCCAGCAAGGCCTGACGTGTGCGAGCCGCCTTGCTCTGGCTCAGCTGGGCAGGCAGGCCTGCCGGAGGGTGCAACCCTAGCTATTACGATTAGGTTGGGACGCGGGACCAGGCTAGTTTTACCGCACCAAGCAGGGGCGCGCCTCCGAAACGCGCCCTGGGTGCTGCAAGGACTTGAGGAGGCTGAACAGCGGACTGCGAGGCGCAGACCGCCCGGGATGGGCCTTCGCCCACTCCCTTGAGGGGGCACAGCGGTCACCGATCCTCGGGGATCGGGCACGCGCCCTAGGTTGAGAGCGAGGGGACAGAGGCCCCTTACGCCCCTTTCCCCCGTATCCGGGGGAAAGTGCTTCGGTGGTCTCCCGTATGGGGCGGGTTAGCGGCCCCGGCCAGTGTCGGCCCGGCAGATATGTAACGATTCACACACACACACACACACACACACACACACACACACACAACCCATCGTCGGTCCCCCGGATGAAATAGGTCGGGGTGTAGAGGGATGGATCCCTGGACAAGCGGCGGCCTTGGAGGAGCTGCTGGAGCCAATACTTGGCTTCAAGAAGGCGACTATGCCTCGGCGGACATATACAGCGCTTACTGACAGCGTGTGTACAGTGGAATGAGGAGTGGCTGGCCCCTGCGCCTCTGAATAATCAGGTGAATAACAGGATCGCAGCGCTCCTGCGATGATAAGGGTGTACAGGCGCTGGTGTGCGTGCCTGGTGGTAGTCAAATAATGCGGCTGTAGAGCATGCGTCTGGTGGCAAGGGGGCTGTAGGCACCTGGGCTAGTTGAGCTGGCTAATGGACTATCAGGTGGACGCAGTCCTGCGACGATTACGGTAGGCGGTGAGTACCCCCCTCGATGGGCGGTACAGTGTGGACTAAGTGGACTACGCCCCTCCTCATCAGAGGAGTGCTTCGGCGGTCTCCCGTATGGGGCGGGTTAGCGCCCCCGGCCAGTGTCGGCCCGGCAGATATGTAACGATTCACACACACACACACACACACACACATATTTCGCCCTGGCATATTGGTAACTCTGGTCTCGGTCTCAGTCGTCGGTTGCATTGCTGGACACGGGTCTGCTTGTTCGCGGCTCAGCTTTTCTCTTTGATAACACACAAATATCACCCTGGCTTCCCTGGGGCAGCTCCCGGGTGCGGTCACGGGTAGCAGCAGCTCGCTCTGGGCCGACGGCGTTTCGCTGCCATTGTGGGTGGAGCAGCAAGTCAATCAGCCAGCAAGCCGCTCGTCCTTAACCTCGCCGGCGCTCACCCAACGTTTCTTCTTTTCCTGGTTTCCGGTTTGTCGCGGTGCGGGGGTCCTCCTAGGCGCGTGTTAGGTGCACACGCATGGCCCACAGGCTGCAGGAACTCGAAGCCTTCCAGGCGCGCGCGGCGGAGCTAAACGCCACGGTGGTCGCCGAGGCACTGGAGCCACGCGCGCGTGTTACGACGCGCGTTCAGGGAGTGATCAGCCCCGCCAACCCGACACCCAACCCCATCGTGGCGGCCATCCTTGCGCAGCGCGCCAGCTTCTTGTCAGCCGTCGACCACCGCGAGCTTTTCGCGTCCCCGCTGCCGCCGTGGCGGGTCGTCTACGTGGTGTCTTTCTTGGACGCGCCACACCTGGGTTTCTCCCGCCCGCGTGCCCCCGGCGCCTGTTCTTGCCCTTGCGTCTGTTGTTGCCCCTGCGCCGGTGGTTGCCCCCGCTGCCCCTGCGCCTGTTATTGCCCCCGGTTGCCCCCCACCGCCGCCCAACTGCATCCCCGGCGCGCAGCATGCATTTGCGCGCTTGGGCTTCCGGCGTAGTGGGGAGCTCTGTGAGAGTCCGCACGCCGGCAGTCCGCAGCATCTGCTATTAGTTCTTTGCCCCTGCGCTGTGACGGCCGTTGACCGCGTTCGTACCCGGCACATCACTGCAAATTCGGCACCCGCATCTTTGCATTCCATTTGCTTTGCTCGTTTTTTCCTTCTTACTAACAACTTTTAGGACCGTCGCGCTCACGTGTGTCCCTGTCTTGCCATCCGCCTTGCATGTCCTCCGACTTCGCTTCGCTAACCACTGACGGTGCTGCTTCGCTTGGTGCTCCCGTTTCTGCATTCAGGTCAGTATCTTTTCCTTCTGCACGGGCTGGGACGGTTGTGCCGGGCACTTGCTTGCTGTCGGCATTGCACGCGCTGTTGACGCATACGCCCTTGCTTTTGCTGCACCTTAGGATCAGTAGGTAGCTTAGTAGAGTTTTCATCTGCATTAGCCTACGACGTCATAGCCGCTGCTTCTGCTGGCGTCCCGGCGCCCACCGGCGCTCGACAACGATACGGGGCGCTGCAGCATCACGGCCTACACCACCTTGGGACTCCTTATGGACGACATATTTCGCCCTGGCATATTGGTAACTCTGGTCTCGGTCTCAGTCGTCGGTTGCATTGCTGGACACGGGTCTGCTTGTTCGCGGCTCAGCTTTTCTCTTTGATAACACACACACACACGCGCCTCCGAAACGCGCCCTGGGTGCTGCAAGGACTTGAGGAGGTTGAACAGCGGACTGCGAGGCGCAGACCGCCCGGGATGGGCCTTCGCCCACTCCCTTGAGGGGGCACAGCGGTCACCGATCCTCGGGGATCGGGCACGCGCCCTATGTTGAGAGCGAGGGGACAGAGGCCCCTTACGCCCCTTTCCCCCGTATCCGGGGAAAGTGCTTCGGCGGTCTCCCGTATGGGGCGGGTGAGCGCCCCCGGCCAGTGTCGGCCCGGCAGATATGTAACGATTCACACACACACACACACACACACACACACACACACACACACACACACACACACACACACACACACACACACACACACACGGGTCTGCTTATTCGCGGCTCAGCTTTTCTCCTTGATAACACACACACACACACACACACACACACACACACACACACACACACACACACACACACACACACACACACACACACACACACACACACACACACACACACACACACACACACACCACACACACACACACACACACACACACACACACACACACACACACACACACACACACACACACACACACACACACACACACACACACACACACACACACACACACACACACACACACACACACACACACACACACACACAGCCCAGTGACGCCTTGCCAACGCCTAACGGGCGTCCCCCGACAGCTGCTCTATGGCCACCCGGCCACGGGCGGTTTCGGACTCTTGCCACTCAAAGCCCACTGCTACGCGCGGGAGGCTGTGTGGGCGACACACCTGGCCCGGTCGGTGGGCCAGCCGCCGGGGGCGCGCGGCCACCCGTGGGCGCAGGTGACGGCCACCTACCTTCGGCACCACCACCCGAATCTTAGCCCCAGCTCAGTACTGACGGCAGGCCCGCCAGACAGCGCGGACACGCTGCCTGGATTGGCATCGCTGCCGCAGGACATCCACAGAATCATGGGGGCCCTCAGCCGCCTCCCGCCGGTGCAAGATGTGGACTCATCCCCACTCCCGGCGGCCGGCGACTGGTGCTTCAACATCCCCTTGTGGGGGAACCCACTCCTACCTAACACCACTCCGGGGGCAGCGGACGATGGCATGGAGGACCGCACAGGCGACACGGACCCGGACTTCACGCCGGTGGAGACGCGGGACACCGCGGACCCGCCAGCGTGGCCCGGCCTGGAGAGGCGGCACACACGCCTGGCAGCATGCGGGAAGCTTCGCACAGTAGGGGACGCAGTGCGGGTCGCGCGTGCAGCCGGCGAGGCACCCGCAGCCGGTGCTGGATGGGACGCGTGGGTCCGCGACCACCTGGGTCCACAGGGGTCCATGACCTTAAGGCGGAGGCCGACCCTGACGGCCATCCACTGTCTACTCGCCGACATCAGCGACGAGTGGCGGGGAGCTGCAGCAGTGGTGCTGGACCATCCCGAGCGGGCGGGGGACCTGGAGTCCGAGGAAGAGACCCGTCGGCGGATTGTGGACCGGATGGGGTGGAGGCTAGCCAACTCGCTGACGGTCAAGCTTAGTGGCCTGACGGTCCGGCTGGCGACACAGCTGCAGATGCAGGAGGTGGCGGCCGCACGGGCACGACAGCATGCGGAATACGAGCAGGAGGCCAGGGGACAGCTTGAGACAGACGGAGTGGCTGGGCCCCCGGCATTCAGCATGCCTGCCACTCTACAGCGGCTTTGGGCCATCAAGTGGGAACGAGGGCACAAAGAAACACTGTGGCGCCTGGCGGTTGACGGGGTCCCGCTGCCTGACAACAGCCACCTCCACAACGCCCACCCCGAGGCGTGCGGGTGTGGCGAGTACGGCGGTGCGGGGCCCCACCCGTGTTCACCACGGGCACACCATTTCTGGGCATGCCCGGTCGCTCAGGCAGTGGTACAGCAGATCGGGGTACACGTTCCGGGCCCCATCACCCGAGCCAACGTGTGGCTGGCTGAGCCGCCACAGGGGGTACAGCAAGGGGTTTGGGACATCGTTGCCCTGGCGGCGCTGACGGCCATGGAGCGGGCGAGGGTGGGGTTACATGCAGCGACCCTCCACGGCGGCGCACAGCCCGTGCCGGGGGCTCCGGCTGCCCCATCGCCGGTTGATGTAGCTAAGGCGCGCGCAGTCATGGAGTTCTGGCAGCGGGTGGCCAGTTTCGCAGAACTGGGCCGACCGCGACGGGGATGGGAGGGGGTGGGACCGAACCACCCAATCCTATCGGTGGTGGACGGCCGGATCCGCTGCGTGCAGCCAGTAGACGTAGACTCGTGATGGATAGATAGCAGCGCGAGACGCTAGGGTGTAGGGACTGGGACTAGGGAAGCCCGCTTCCGGGCACGATGGGGATCCGTGGGTGCCCGAGGAGGGTCGGGCCAGACCAGTTGGAGTTGGCAGCGAGCGGGACGTGTAGGCGAGGGCCGCTTGCGACGGGAAGGGGTGTACGACAGGGAAGCTTGCTTGCGTGGTGATGTGCTGCCTTGTGCAAACCATAGCCCCATCATGGAGCGCCCGACTGCATACCCGGACCCAGCAAGGCCTGACGTGTGCGAGCCGCCTCGCTCTGGCTCAGCTGGGCAGGCAGGCCTGCCGGAGGGTGCAACCCTAGCTAGTACGATTAGGTTGGGACGCGGGACCAGGCTAGTTTTACCGCACCAAGCAGGGGCGCGCCTCCGAAACGCGCCCTGGGTGCTGCAAGGACTTGAGGAGGCTGAACAGCGGACTGCGAGGCGCAGACCGCCCGGGATGGGCCTTCGCCCACTCCCTTGAGGGGGCACAGCGGTCACCGATCCTCGGGGATCGGGCACGCGCCCTAGGTTGAGAGCGAGGGGACAGAGGCCCCTTACGCCCCTTTCCCCGTATCCGGGGAAAGTGCTTCGGTGGTCTCCCGTATGGGGCGGGTTAGCGGCCCCGGCCAGTGTCGGCCCGGCAGATATGTAACGATTCACACACACACACACACACACACACACACACACACACACACACACACACACACACACACACACACACACACACACACACACACACACACAACCCATCGTCGGTCCCCGGATGAAATAGGTCGGGGTGTAGAGGGATGGATCCCTGGACAAGCGGCGGCCTTGGAGGAGCTGCTGGAGCCAATACTTGGCTTCAAGAAGGCGACTATGCCTCGGCGGACATATACAGCGCTTACTGACAGCGTGTGTACAGTGGAATGAGGAGTGGCTGGCCCCTGCGCCTCTGAATAATCAGGTGAATAACAGGATCGCAGCGCTCCTGCGATGATAAGGGTGTACAGGCGCTGGTGTGCGTGCCTGGTGGTAGTCAAATAATGCGGCTGTAGAGCATGCGTCTGGTGGCAAGGGGGCTGTAGGCACCTGGGCTAGTTGAGCTGGCTAATGGACTATCAGGTGGACGCAGTCCTGCGACGATTACGGTAGGCGGTGAGTACCCCCCTCGATGGGCGGTACAGTGTGGACTAAGTGGACTACGCCCCTCCTCATCAGAGGAGTGCTTCGGCGGTCTCCCGTATGGGGCGGGTTAGCGCCCCCGGCCAGTGTCGGCCCGGCAGATATGTAACGATTCACACACACACACACACACACACACACACACATATTTCGCCCTGGCATATTGGTAACTCTGGTCTCGGTCTCAGTCGTCGGTTGCATTGCTGGACACGGGTCTGCTTGTTCGCGGCTCAGCTTTTCTCTTTGATAACACACAAATATCACCCTGGCTTCCCTGGGGCAGCTCCCGGGTGCGGTCACGGGTAGCAGCAGCTCGCTCTGGGCGACGGCGTTTCGCTGCCATTGTGGGTGGAGCAGCAAGTCAATCAGCCAGCAAGCCGCTCGTCCTTAACCTCGCCGGCGCTCACCCAACGTTTCTTCTTTTCCTGGTTTCCGGTTTGTCGCGGTGCGGGGGTCCTCCTAGGCGCGTGTTAGGTGCACACGCATGGCCCACAGGCTGCAGGAACTCGAAGCCTTCCAGGCGCGCGCGGCGGAGCTAAACGCCACGGTGGTCGCCGAGGCACTGGAGCCACGCGCGCGTGTTACGACGCGCGTTCAGGGAGTGATCAGCCCCGCCAACCCGACACCCAACCCCATCGTGGCGGCCATCCTTGCGCAGCGCGCCAGCTTCTTGTCAGCCGTCGACCACCGCGAGCTTTTCGCGTCCCCGCTGCCGCCGTGGCGGGTCGTCTACGTGGTGTCTTTCTTGGACGCGCCACACCTGGGTTTCTCCCGCCCGCGTGCCCCCGGCGCCTGTTCTTGCCCTTGCGTCTGTTGTTGCCCCTGCGCCGGTGGTTGCCCCCGCTGCCCCTGCGCCTGTTATTGCCCCCGGTTGCCCCCCACCCGCCGCCCAACTGCATCCCCGGCGCGCAGCATGCATTTGCGCGCTTGGGCTTCCGGCGTAGTGGGGAGCTCTGTGAGAGTCCGCACGCCGGCAGTCCGCAGCATCTGCTATTAGTTCTTTGCCCCTGCGCTGTGACGGCCGTTGACCGCGTTCGTACCCGGCACATCACTGCAAATTCGGCACCCGCATCTTTGCATTCCATTTGCTTTGCTCGTTTTTTCCTTCTTACTAACAACTTTTAGGACCGTCGCGCTCACGTGTGTCCCTGTCTTGCCATCCGCCTTGCATGTCCTCCGACTTCGCTTCGCTAACCACTGACGGTGCTGCTTCGCTTGGTGCTCCCGTTTCTGCATTCAGGTCAGTATCTTTTCCTTCTGCACGGGCTGGGACGGTTGTGCCGGGCACTTGCTTGCTGTCGGCATTGCACGCGCTGTTGACGCATACGCCCTTGCTTTTGCTGCACCTTAGGATCAGTAGGTAGCTTAGTAGAGTTTTCATCTGCATTAGCCTACGACGTCATAGCCGCTGCTTCTGCTGGCGTCCCGGCGCCCACCGGCGCTCGACAACGATACGGGGCGCTGCAGCATCACGGCCTACACCACCTTGGGACTCCTTATGGACGACATATTTCGCCCTGGCATATTGGTAACTCTGGTCTCGGTCTCAGTCGTCGGTTGCATTGCTGGACACGGGTCTGCTTGTTCGCGGCTCAGCTTTTCTCTTTGATAACACACACACACACGCGCCTCCGAAACGCGCCCTGGGTGCTGCAAGGACTTGAGGAGGTTGAACAGCGGACTGCGAGGCGCAGACCGCCCGGGATGGGCCTTCGCCCACTCCCTTGAGGGGCACAGCGGTCACCGATCCTCGGGATCGGGCACGCGCCCTATGTTGAGAGCGAGGGGACAGAGGCCCCTTACGCCCCTTTCCCCCGTATCCGGGAAAGTGCTTCGGCGGTCTCCCGTATGGGGCGGGTGAGCGCCCCCGGCCAGTGTCGGCCCGGCAGATATGTAACGATTCACACACACACACACACACACACACACACACACACACACACACACACACACACACACACACACACACACACACGGTCTGCTTATTCGCGGCTCAGCTTTTCTCCTTGATAACACACACACACACACACACACACACACAAAAAAAAACACACACACACACACACACACACACACACACACACACACACACACACACACACACACACACACACACACACACACACACACACACACACACACACACACACACACACACACACACACACACACACACACACACACACACACACACACACACACACACACACACACACACACACACACACACACACACACACACACACACACACACACACACACACACACACACACACACACACACACACACACACACACACACACACACACACACACACACACACACACACACACACACACACACACACACACACACACACACACACACACACACACACACACACACACACACACAGCCCAGTGACGCCTTGCCAACGCCTAACGGGCGTCCCCCGACAGCTGCTCTATGGCCACCCGGCCACGGGCGGTTTCGGACTCTTGCCACTCAAAGCCCACTGCTACGCGCGGGAGGCTGTGTGGGCGACACACCTGGCCCGGTCGGTGGGCCAGCCGCCGGGGCGCGCGGCCACCCGTGGGCGCAGGTGACGGCCACCTACCTTCGGCACCACCACCCGAATCTTAGCCCCAGCTCAGTACTGACGGCAGGCCCGCCAGACAGCGCGGACACGCTGCCTGGATTGGCATCGCTGCCGCAGGACATCCACAGAATCATGGGGCCCTCAGCCGCCTCCCGCCGGTGCAAGATGTGGACTCATCCCCACTCCCGGCGGCCGGCGACTGGTGCTTCAACATCCCCTTGTGGGGGAACCCACTCCTACCTAACACCACTCCGGGGGCAGCGGACGATGGCATGGAGGACCGCACAGGCGACACGGACCCGGACTTCACGCCGGTGGAGACGCGGGACACCGCGGACCCGCCAGCGTGGCCCGGCCTGGAGAGGCGGCACACACGCCTGGCAGCATGCGGGAAGCTTCGCACAGTAGGGGACGCAGTGCGGGTCGCGCGTGCAGCCGGCGAGGCACCCGCAGCCGGTGCTGGATGGGACGCGTGGGTCCGCGACCACCTGGGTCCACAGGGGTCCATGACCTTAAGGCGGAGGCCGACCCTGACGGCCATCCACTGTCTACTCGCCGACATCAGCGACGAGTGGCGGGGAGCTGCAGCAGTGGTGCTGGACCATCCCGAGCGGGCGGGGGACCTGGAGTCCGAGGAAGAGACCCGTCGGCGGATTGTGGACCGGATGGGGTGGAGGCTAGCCAACTCGCTGACGGTCAAGCTTAGTGGCCTGACGGTCCGGCTGGCGACACAGCTGCAGATGCAGGAGGTGGCGGCCGCACGGGCACGACAGCATGCGGAATACGAGCAGGAGGCCAGGGGACAGCTTGAGACAGACGGAGTGGCTGGGCCCCCGGCATTCAGCATGCCTGCCACTCTACAGCGGCTTTGGGCCATCAAGTGGGAACGAGGGCACAAAGAAACACTGTGGCGCCTGGCGGTTGACGGGGTCCCGCTGCCTGACAACAGCCACCTCCACAACGCCCACCCGAGGCGTGCGGGTGTGGCGAGTACGGCGGTGCGGGCCCCACCCGTGTTCACCACGGGCACACCATTTCTGGGCATGCCCGGTCGCTCAGGCAGTGGTACAGCAGATCGGGGTACACGTTCCGGGCCCCATCACCCGAGCCAACGTGTGGCTGGCTGAGCCGCCACAGGGGGTACAGCAAGGGGTTTGGGACATCGTTGCCCTGGCGGCGCTGACGGCCATGGAGCGGGCGAGGGTGGGGTTACATGCAGCGACCCTCCACGGCGGCGCACAGCCCGTGCCGGGGGCTCCGGCTGCCCCATCGCCGGTTGATGTAGCTAAGGCGCGCGCAGTCATGGAGTTCTGGCAGCGGGTGGCCAGTTTCGCAGAACTGGGCCGACCGCGACGGGGATGGGAGGGGGTGGGACCGAACCACCCAATCCTATCGGTGGTGGACGGCCGGATCCGCTGCGTGCAGCCAGTAGACGTAGACTCGTGATGGATAGATAGCAGCGCGAGACGCTAGGGTGTAGGGACTGGGACTAGGGAAGCCCGCTTCCGGGCACGATGGGGATCCGTGGGTGCCCGAGGAGGGTCGGGCCAGACCAGTTGGAGTTGGCAGCGAGCGGGACGTGTAGGCGAGGGCCGCTTGCGACGGGAAGGGGTGTACGACAGGGAAGCTTGCTTGCGTGGTGATGTGCTGCCTTGTGCAAACCATAGCCCCATCATGGAGCGCCCGACTGCATACCCGGACCCAGCAAGGCCTGACGTGTGCGAGCCGCCTCGCTCTGGCTCAGCTGGGCAGGCAGGCCTGCCGGAGGGTGCAACCCTAGCTAGTACGATTAGGTTGGGACGCGGGACCAGGCTAGTTTTACCGCACCGGACAAGGGCGCGCCTCCGAATTGCTGAGGAACGCGCGCTGGGTGCTGCAAGCAAGGACCTTGTAAGACCTAACCGTAAGAGGTAGTCTAGAATTACTTAGGAGGATCGTGAGGTAACTTAGTTATGGCCACGAAGGTGGTTCGCATGCAACGCGCGACGTAAGGCATTACGAGATACATCTATATCCAGGATGGAGGTGTCCAGAGACGGGGGTGTCCAGAGACACCGACGAAGAACCAAAGAGAATCCTTTGAGCAGCGCCGCCGCAGGCGGCCTGAACGGCAATACGATATGTCGTCCAGAATCCACATTTAGATTGGTCGTTACGCAGCTCCGCTAGACTGCGTTACGTTCGAAGCAATATTATTTACTTCGTCAGAATTACTTATGTAATTCCTATCTATCTGTGGGTGTGCAAAGCTTACAGACCTGAGGAAGTTGAACAGCGGACTGCAAGGCGCAGACCGCCCGGGATGGGCTTCCGCCCAATCCCTTCAGGGGGCACAGCAGTTACCGATCCTCGACGATCGGGCGCGCGCCCTTGGTTGAGAGCGAGGGGACAGAGGCCCCTTACGCCCCTTTCCCCCGTATCCGGGGGAGAGTGCTTCGGCGGTCTCCCGTATGGGGCGGGTTAGCGCCCCCGGCCAGCGTCGGCCCGGCAGATATGTAACGATTCACACACACGCGCACGCGCACGCGCACACGCACGCGCACACGCACACGCACGCACACGCACACGTACACGCACACGCACACACACACGCACACGCACACACACACACACACAGCACACGCACACACACACGGTCACGTCCGGCGCGGCGCCGCCAACATCGCTTCCCTTGCCCCATCCATCCACGATTCTTGCCCGCGCCAGGCGGTAGCTAGAATCCGCGTAGGCCTGCTCGCCTGCATATCGTGTTGCCTCCACCTCCACACACACACACCCGCCTACTGCTGCCTGCCCACTTCTACCCAGTGTTGCTATTTTAAATAAAAAGAATATTTACGGGCAAAAAAGCCGGAAATTTTCTATTTCCCGGACCCCCAAGAAACCTGCGAGATTTCATTTATTTGACGCTGTGGAGAGCCGGAAATCTGCCCTGCCAACTATTTTCCAAAGTACCAAAAGGGCCTGGAAATCTGCAGGCGCAGGGAAAAATCCTGCATCGTACACCTGTCTACCGCCAAAACACACTCGAATGCCGTGTCCCCAACTCCTGGTTACCCGCCCATATGCATCCGCGACGCAAGGAAAGCGCGCTTCAGGCCTCCATGGACTTAGAATCCCTGTCGTCGCTGTGGTAACAGTGGCCCTGCTGTCGAAACACGCAGAAATATTTCCGCCCTGCCTCGGAGGTTTTTATTTCCTGCCACCTAGGAAGCCCCCCAAAATCTGCCCTGCCAAAGGTTTTTTGGCTACTGGCGACAGGCCGGAAACCTGGGGAATTCTATTTCCCCGTTTTGGAAGATAGCAACACTGCTTCTACCATGTGCTGCCTGCCCTCCCACTCCACCTCTTTCTCCTCTCACCCCTTCCCTGCCTCACTGCCTTTCTCCCCCCCCCCACACACACACACCTTGCCCTTGCGCCTGTTGTTGCCCCTGCGCCGGTGGTTGCCCCCGCTGCCCCTGCGCCTGTTATTGCCCCTGGTTGCCCCCCACCCGCCGCCCAACTGCATCCCCGGCGCGCAGCATGCACTTGCGCGCTTGGGCTTCCGGCGTAGTGGGGAGCTCTGTGAGAGTCCGCACGCCGGCAGTCCGCAGCATCTGCTATTAGTTCTTTGCCCCTGCGCTGTGACGGCCGTTGACCGCGTTCGTACCCGGCACATCACTGCAAATTCGGCACCCGCATCTTTGCATTCCATTTGCTTTGCTCGTTTTTTCCTTCTTACTAACAACTTTTAGGACCGTCGCGCTCACGTGTGTCCCTGTCTTGCCATCCGCCTTGCATGTCCTCCGACTTCGCTTCGCTAACCACTGACGGTGCTGCTTCGCTTGGTGCTCCCGTTTCTGCATTCAGGTCAGTATCTTTTCCTTCTGCACGGCCTGGGACGGTTGTGCCGGGCACTTGCTTGCTGTCGGCATTGCACGCGCTGTTGACGCATACGCCCTTGCTTTTGCCGCACCTTAGGATCAGTAGGTAGCTTAGTAGAGTTTCGTCTGCATTAGCCTACGACGTCATAGCCGCTGCTTCTGCTGGCGTCCCGGCGCCCACCGGCGCTCGACAACGATACGGGGCGCTGCAGCATCACGGCCTACGCCACCTTGGGACTCCTTATGGTCGACATACTTCGCCCTGGCATATTGGTAACTCTGGTCTCGGTCTCAGTCGTCGGTTGCATTGCTGGACACGGGTCTGCTTATTCGCGGCTCAGCTTTTCTCCTTGATAACACACACCTTGGCTTCCCCCGGCTTCGTGCTGTTGCCCCATGCAGTCCCTCCTGCCGTGCCACTCACCGTACCCGTCCCGGACAGATGCCCTTCATGCGCAGTGGCATCCCGTCCTCGGCCGGGTTGGTGGGGAGCCAGCTATTCCTGGCCCGCTGCCCGGCCCGCATTCGTCCCCACTAATTCGGCTGCCTGACTGCGACCCTCCAACACCGCTTGCCGTACAAGTCATGTTCGTCCACAAGCCTCACAAAACTTCCCAACCCCATGTCCAACCCCATAGTTCCGCCGCGCCACCACCATAGGTTTGCTTTGAAATTTGTCTATTGCTCCGCCACTGTTCGTTGTTCTCCTTGCTGACAGTCTCTTTCCTTGCCCGAGCTCATGTTGTCCCTGCCGGCCTGCTCCATGGACTTTGGCGCCTACATCTCCACTTCTTCACATGTCCTCTAGGTCGGTATCCCTAATATTAATTCGGTTCGGGTACTGCTGGGTCGCCCATTTCCTGCCGGGTCTTGTTTTGTTCTGCAACTTTTGTCGGTGGTGGCGCGGCTGCCTTGTTGCTGTTTTCATGTTTTCCTATTCGCAGGTTATATGGTAAGTATATTGGAGGTTGGTTTGGGTTGGGCGGGTTGCATTTCTAAACACACACACACGCGCGCGCGCGCACAGCACCCCTGCAAACGCACACGCAAACGGATGGCCCACGCCCCTCGTACACACACACACACACACACAGCGCCACACACACACGGCCAGCGGGCCTCGGCAGACATGCATCGTGCCGGCAGCGACCACAGACGCGGCAGGCAGTTTTCGGCCACCTGGAAAGTTGAGCACACCCCTGAGCATCGAACGCGATTCACATACACACGGTCTCTCCTCTGAAGACATACACACACGCGGTCGGGCGGGCTTCTCATAGAGCACACACACACACACACACACACACACACACACACACACACACAACGGGTTCCATTTCTAAGCACACACACGGCTGAGCTACTCCGTTCTCACAGTACACACGCACACAGCCAGAAATGTTGTACCGCAAAGGCAGTCACAGGCAGTCATCACAGGCGCTTTCCAACGCCGCGTATCGCCGTAGCTATCACCGGCTACCGCATCGCCAAAACAAGAAATCCATTACCTACCGGTGCACACCTGCACACGCATGTACTTAGAATTATAATAAGCTGCATTGATGCCCCCCCGTCCCGCCTCCCTGGACCCTCGCCGCACTTGGTCGTGTGACCCCCCCCCGGCGTTCTGCCGGGTGCGGGTATGTGTGTGGAACGTGTGTGTTTTCCGCAGCAGGCAGGTGGGGCAGCGGGGTGCGCGTGGAGCTGCGCTGTGAAGCTGCAGTCGGGGCAGGCCAGGCCAGGGATGGGAGTTTGGGGGAGGAGTTGGGCGGGGGCTGGGTGGTAAGGAAGCCGCGTGGGTGGAAAGGTGTCATCCACGCACGCAGCGGACGGGCGACAGGACGCAGGCCGGCAGCCCGCACAGGAACCGACAAGCAACTACCAACCGCCAACTTCCCGACGTTACCCTCAGATGTTGGGCCACGGTCAAAAGCCGTTCCGCACAGCTCACTACGATGCAAAAAGCTCTGTTGTGAAAGTCAGAGAGGGAGGGTTGCGGCGGTGCGGCTCCCGTTTCCCTGGGGTGAAAGCCCCCCCCTCCGCCATCGCCAACACCATCACCGAACACCGAAACCCGCAACCCCCCTCCCCCATCTCGCCCCCCCCACGCCTGTTAGAAAAGTCATTAATCAAAAGCCGATGATGCAGAAACGGGCAAAGGCCGATGCAGCTCGACAGACAATGGTGGTGCCGGGGGGGCTACTTTTGTGACCCGTGGGTCGCCGTGCCGCCGCTCGGCGCGGCCTAGGTAAACAATGTGTGTGCGCACGCGCCCGCCGTGTGAGATGATATGTAGGCGATCAGAATGTTGCATCACCTGTGCAAGTCCGTCATGAATCGCCAGATTGAGTTCCATCGCCGGTTTCTCACCCGGCCGTGACTGCTGCCCCTCCGTCCTGCATGTCCCGGGACTGGTCTACGCCGGTCATCAATCAAGCCTCCCCCGCCACACCTCAGTCCCCGCTTCCCGCCCGCAGCGACCGATAACAATAACAACCATCAACATCACTTATTGGTATTATTTACATATATTGCGCAGCTCACTAGTTAAGAGGACGCGGAACACGGCTCAGGAGACCGATCACAGCTCTCCGTCGCCAGGTCTCCAACCACCGTACGACGGCCACCGACCACCATCGCCCCCGGCAGAACTCAGGCGGGGAGATCACAAATTGGGAGATCACAAGCGGGGCGGGGAGATCTCCAGATGGAGAATGTGGGGGATCACGGCAACACAAACCAACGCTGTGCTGTCCACGAACTCTTAACTGAAGGAGAAGGACGAGGCGGAGGGGGAGGGGGAGGGGGAGGGGGAGAAGGAGGAGGGGGCGCGAGGCGCAGTTTGCTCCCCCTACATGCTCGCGTGGCTCCGGGTACGGCATTCCGCATCCGTGACTCACGCCGTGACGACGCACCACCGTCGAGGCAATCTATGCCACACAGCCACGAACCCCGCCCCTCCACCACCGCCACCATCCAGACATAGTCAGTATATTGGTAACTGGTTTGGGTCGGGCCGGCTTCTCATTTAACCACCACCACCACCACCACCACCAGCACCTCAAACCCCGCCCCCCGTGAACCATCAGCCGACCCCGCGGTACGCTCTACTCGGGACCGCCTCGTCCCACTGCTCCCACCCCGGGTGGCCTGGCCTGGCCTGGCGCGGTGCGGTGCGGTGCGGTGCATCATCGCCTGCTGGGCACCCGCCCGCTCTGAGAGCCGCCCACCGGCTCCTCATCCACCATCTGCGGCGGCAGCGCCAGCGCCGCCGAGTCGCGGAGCCGCGCCGCGCCCCCCGTACTGCTGCCGCCGCCGCCGCCGCTAACGCTGCCGCCGCCGCCGCCCCACCGTTGCGAAGACATCCGGACGTCGCCGCCGCCGTCGGCGCCCAACGGCACCGCCACCGCCGCCGCGACCGAGTGGCGCCCGGCCGCCAGACGACTGGACGGCGGCGGACTGGCGGGGCCGCCGGCGGCGCCGCCGACGCTGCGGCTGCTCTGCGGGCGCCCCGGCGACTCTAGGACAGAGGTGGGCCCCCGCGTGATGAGCTGCGGCGATGACGGCGACGGCGACGTGGCGATCTGCTGCGCGCCGCCGTACCCCCACGGCGACGCCGTCAGCGCGGCCGGCGCCGGCTCCGCCGGCTCCGCCGCGGCGGTGAGGTCGACGGGCGACGAGGCCGCTGCGGCCATCCACGAGCCGCCGCTGGGGCGCTGCGACTGCGCCGGCAGCTGCTGTAGCTGCAGCTGCAGCTGCGTCTGCTGCTGCGGTGGCGTCGACGGCGTCGACGTTTCATTCTGCTGGGGGCCCTGGCCCAGCTGTACGGGCTGTACGGGGGTGCTGCCGTGAGTACGGGGCGCGGCGGCCCCGCGGAAGGACTCCAGGACGCGGCTGAACAGCCCCGGACGAGGCGTGCCCGGCCCTCCTCCTCCCGCCGCCGCCGCCGCCGGCGGGTCCGGCTGCGGTGATGATGATGCCATGGGTATGACCAGCATCCCTTGCTCCCCACCTTGCAGGCCCCCCGCGGGCTGCTGCTGCTGCTGCTGCTGGTCCTGCGGCTGCTGAGGTGGCGGCGGCGGCGGCGGTCCGTCCGCGCGGGGTGCGCCGGACGCCTCGGCCGACGAGCCCCCGGGGGTGTCGGTGTCGGGCAGCAGCGAGACGCGGCAGATGGGGCAGGTGTAGTGCGTCTGAAGCCACCTGCGGGAGGACGCGGGGTGCGGGTTGGTTGGTTGGTTGGTTGGGGCGTCGTACGACGGGCCGTACACCAGAGGGACAGGTGCGGCGTCCGGCTCGCCCGCCGCGGCACGGCCCCTCTGTCCTGCAGAGACCCTCCCAGCTCTACCTGCGGTCAGCCCACATCTGTTCTGTCAATCCTGGCACCCTGCCCTGCCCCTTACACCTCCCATTACCCCCGGTGGGGGGGGGTGATGGCGCCGTGTGGTTTGTCTTGTTGTTCGACCCTCTCTCCCTCCCTCTCCCCCTGTGCCCCCCAGCGGACCCCTTCGCCCCCCACTCCCCCGGGCCGTCGCTCTGGCAGCAGCAACAGCAGCAGCAGCAGCAGCAGCAGCAGCGCAGCTTGAAAATGTCTGGCGCTTTCCTGTACCCCCTCCCTTCCTTCCTCCCTGCAACCCCCTACGTACCACCAAACCCCCCTTGTCAACAAAAACAGCGACTTCCCTACGGACCACCCTTTCCCCCCTCGCCTCAGCGGCGCAGTACGTGAACATTTCTGCCAATTTCCTATCGAGGGGGGGGGCACTCCCATGGATCCGCCGCAACAGCCCCGTCCGAGGGGACCCGCGACGCTGGGTAACCCCCCTCCCCTCCCCTCCCCTCCCCTCCCCTCCCCTCCCCTCCCCTCCCCTCCCCTCCCCTCCCCTCCCCTCCCCTCCCCTCCCCTCCCCTCCCCTCCCCTCCCCTCCCCTCCCCTCCCCTCCCCTCCCCTCCCTCCCCTCCCCTCCCCTCCCCCCCCCCCCCCCCCCCCCCCCCCCCTCCCCTCCCCTCCCCTCCCCTCCCCCCCCCTCCCCTCCCCCCCCCCCCCCCTCCCCTCCCCTCCCCTCCCCTCCCCTCCCCCCTCCCTCGCCCGCGCACCCACTTGCGGATACATGTCCCGTGGAACTCGTGTTTGCAGGGCAGCTGCGTGATGCCCTCGCCCTCCTCGTACTCGCACAGACACACCGCGCACTGCGGCTCGTCGTCGTCGTCGCTGTCGCACTTGCTGCTGCCGGCGCCGCCGCCGACGACGCCGGCAGCGACACTCGCCGCCGCCGCCGCCGTACTGCTGGGTGGTGCTGCCGCCGCCGCCGCCGCCGTCGCCGGCCCCGCCGTCACCACCACCGCCGCCGCCGGCGGCACCAGCAGCTGATTGTTAGGAGCCGCAGGCGGCGGGGGTGCGTTGGCCATCATCGCTGTCTTCTCCGGGCCGTCCTTTTCGATGGCGGCGGCGGCGGCGCCGCCGCCGCTGCCGACGCGGGCCAGCTCGATGGGACCCACCGCCGTCGTCCGCGGCGACGGCGGCGGCGGCGGCGCCGCCGCCGCCGCGGCTGCGGACGCGTCTGCCGGCGCCGGCGCCGCCTGCTGCGGTTCGGGTCGGCTCTTGGCGAGCTGCGCCTTCTCCGCCTTCGTTGCCCGGTATTCGTACGAGTGGAAGGTGTCGATGATGTCGGGGGGCACCCCGCGGTGCCGGGGGGGCATCTGGGCCACCTGCGTGGGGCGAAAGGGGGAGGGGATATAAACTGCCAGGTTCCAGCCCAGCAGATACCCCCCCAGCCCCCCATCAACCGTCCCACCTGTACCCGGGCCAGGTTGCCGTCGGGCCCCACCAGGCCGTCCGCCGCCCGGGGCCGGAAGGGCCCCCAGCCGTAGCGCTGCAGCACCCGGCGACACAGCGTCATCAGCAGGCACAGGATGATGGAGGCGGTGACGCCCAGCACCACCGACATGTACGGATGGAGCCACGTGCGGCTGTAGCGGGGGACGTACAGCGTGAGGGTGTAGTTGTACGGGCCCTGGGGGGAGGGGGGGAGAGGGGGAGAGGGGTTAAATTAAAAAAAGAGGGGGAAGAGGGGGGTATAGGAAATTGGCAGACAATTTCAAATTGCGGTGCTGCCAGAGCGACCGGGGGAGAGGGGGGGCAAGGGGAGGGGCGTGTGTGTTTGGGGGCGGGGGATATAGAGGAAACGGGTCTTGACATAATCAAACGGGTGGGGGAGTAGGGGGACGTAAGTAAAAGGGGGGGGGCCGGGCGGGAGAGAAAGGGGTAATGGGGTTTGGGGGCGTTGAGACGAGACAGGCAGAGGACGGGGGGCAGTTGCAGAGGAGGGGCCAGAAAGGGCGGGGGACGGGGGGCAAGGCGGGCCGCCCTTGCAAGTAAAAGGCCCCGGCGAAGTCAGACGATGACTTGACCAACCTCCTGCCGTACCTGCTGTATGTAGTCGCTGTTGTACAGCCCTATCACGTAGCTGTACCCCGACACCAGCTTCTCGCCGCCGATCTCAATGGGCTTCCAGTACCCGTCGTCCTCAAAGAGCCTGCTGTACGAGATCTGTACGGCGCGGGGGGGGGGGGGCGCACGCAGCGAACCGCAAGCATAAAGACGTGTCCGGGGGCCGGGTGGCGGGTGACGGCTCCGACAACACAATGGGTCCCCTCCCCTCCCCAGCCTCTCGCCCCAGGCGCACCTTGCACTCCCCCTTTCGGTCGTCGTCCCCCAGCACCCCCCCCCCGGGCCCCCTCGGACCTTGGCTCTGGCAGCAGCACAGTATGAACAAGTCGACCATTCTCCTCTACCCTCCCTTCCCTCCAACCCCCCCCGGGGACCCGGGGAGGGTGCTTACCCCCTACGTCAATAAAGGCAGCGAAATCGCGAAAACAATCACCGATTAACCTCTGGCCCCCTTCCTGCCCCGTCCGCCCACCCACCAGCACGCCGCCCCCCTTCAGGAAGGGATCCGTCTCGTTCATCAGGGAGGCCACCGGCACCCGCGGGAAGGCCATTCGGTTGGCGGTTAGCAGTTCGTTGTAGAGGTTCATGGTGTCCGCGACCTTCCACTGCACGATCACGTCGTCCCGGCTGGGGTCGAACCGGTTGGGGTCCACCTTCGGGGGGGAGGGGGGAGGGAGGGGAACGGGGGAGGGAGGGGAAGGGGGGGAGGGGATACAGGAAATTGGTAGACATATTCAAACTGCGCTGCTGCCAGAGCAAACGTCCCGTGAAGGTGGGGAGGGGAGAGGGGCGGGGCGGAGCAGGGAAGCATGGGGGGAGGGAAGGCGGGGAGGGGGAGGGGGCAAGCGGGGCAGGGAGGAGAGGACGGAGTGTGGCAAGGTCACGGTCCCGCTCCACGCGTGTGACCCGCGGAACCCCCCTAGCCCCTCACCCCCCCTCTCTCACGAACCCCGATGGTACTGTACTACCCCCCGGAACCCTGCCTCCCTCCTCCCGACCCCGACCCCTCCTCCCGACCCCAGCCGGGGTATCCGCTCACCGTGAAGACGAAGAAGGCCCACCCACCCGGCTTCAGCCGGCCCTGGTCGCCGGTCTCCGAGGGCCCCAGGGTCAGGTTTCGGAGCGTGCCCTCGCACAGCGGACCGCCGTACTCTAAAGAGGAGGAGGCGGGGGGCGCGGAAGCAAAACGGGGTGGGGGGTTGGGGTGGGGGTGGTAGGCGGGCGTCACAAAAGAAGCCGGGGCGGGGGTGGGGTTAGAAAGTCCTAACCGGACGGGGGAGGAGGGCGGGGGAGGGGGGAGATATAAGAAGCTGGTAGACATATTACAACTGCGCAGGGGGGGAGAGGGGTAAGGACGCGGAAGGACGGTGGGGGCGCTCCCCTGCCCCCCTCACCGTATGGCAACCCCGACGGCGAAACCGCCCTCCCCGCTCCCTGTCAATACACCCGTCTCCCTCCTCACCCCCCGGGGATGTGTGTTTCCGGAATCCTCTCCCCTTCGCCTCCTGCCGCCAGCCCCCCGCCCCTCCCCGCTCTCGCCGGTCTGAGGCTTTTCTTCTCTTTCCAACCCCTCCCCCCTCCGACCCCGCTCTCGCCACCACCCGAGGCGGGCCCCTCGGGGATTGGGCGATCGACGCGGGGATTGACCGTACGTACGTTGATTGCACGTGCACCGGAAGTCGGTCGTGGGCGGCACAGGGCCCTCCTTGAGCGTCGTCACCGCCGCCGTACCATCGTACGGGTCCGTACAAGTCCCCCTGCCGTAGCAGTTGCCCGGGCACAGAGCCGCGCCGGTGCCGCCGCCCATCATGGCGTTGGCCTTCATCGTGTTCCAGCGGATCTGCGGTTCTCGAGGGCAAGGCAGTGCAGAGAATTACACACGGGCCAGCCCCGAACCGAACAAGTACCAAGGAGGGACCTTGCTGCCGGCTGACAATAGGGGCGAGGTGGCCGGCAATAGGGGGCGAGGTGGCCGGCAATAGGGGCGAGGTGGCCGCGCTGCAGACTGTGGCCGCTGGCCCGCGGTGATGACATGGGTGGCGGGGGTGGGCAGTGGCGATGTCGCGCTATCTGAACAAAGGTGAGGTGGCGGCGGTGTCCGACGGTGTGTGGTGAGGGTGTCAAGGAGGTGGAGGGCGGTGGGGAGACAAACACCTCTGTGTTGTGTTGTATCGCCGATTGGACCTGGCCGATTCTCGAACGACCTTGAACGACCCAACAGCCCCCCCGCCCCGGTTCCCACCTGCACAGCCACGTTGGCCGTCGACTGCGCCAACGTCCGCGGGCTGACGCCCGCAAAGCGCACCACGTTGCTCGGGTTGTTGTACACGGCCACGTAGAACTCGACCGTCCTGCCGCCGCCGCCGCCGCTTCCATCCGGCGGCGCCGCCGACAGCGTCGTGCCGTACGTCAGATTCCGCCTCAGCACAAAGTGCAGGTTCTGCTGCAGCCGCACCGACGTCAAGTCCACGTAGATATTGTCGTACAACGGGTACGGCAGCCGGTTCGCGTCCGAGATGTTCTTGGGCATCACGTACAGGATGGGGTCGCCGCCGCCGTACACGCCGTCGGGCGGGGGGATGTAGCTGCCGTCGGCTCCGAAACCGCCGGCGCGCGCCATCTCGACCAGCAACGTGGGGGGACCGGCCTGCGCCTCGGGCCAGCTGGAGGGCAGGGGCACGCTGACCTGCCAGTACGCCCAGGCACCGGCGCTGAGGCTGGCGTTGACGACGTTGCCGTTGCTGAGGGAGGGCACGGCGGTCTGGCAGTCCACGTCGCCCCACCCGGGCTTGCAGTAACAGACCGGGTTGAGGTACGGAAGGTCCACGCCCTGTGTTGCGGTGTGTTTGTGTTGTGTTGTGCGTGTCGATGTGGGGCGGGCGGGCGGGAGGAAGGCGGGAGGGCGGGCGGGGGGCGGGCGGGCGGGAGGGGGGCGGGCGGGGGGCGGGCGGGAGGGAGGGGGGCGGGCGGGGGGCGGGCGGGAGGGAGGGGTATCGGAATTTGGTAGACATAGGGAGTGAGGCCGGCAGCGGGGGCGGCAGTCGGTTGAATTTAGGCGGTGCTCAACGAGGGCAAGTACCTGTACGTACACGTGTTTAACAAAGTACCCCCCCCCCCCCACACACACACACACACACCCTCCTCATCACCAGCCGCGCCACCCCTCTCGACACCTTCCTCGGCCAGATCCTGGGCGCCACCCCTGGGGCCCGAACCTCCCGCTGCTCCTATCCTCCCACACAGCCACACAACTCCGACCACCCCGCCTCGCCCTCGCCCTCCCCCCGTTCAGCACCCACCCTGGGCGGGGCGCCGCACGTGCCCATGTCGCTGCCGCCGCACTCGGGCGCATCGGGTCGGGGTCGCGGGCAGGGCGCCAGCTGCTGAGCGGAGGGCCACACGCAAGTGACCTGGAACTGGAAGGCCGCCCAGGCAATGTCCGTGTCCAGGGAGGCCACGGTCACGTACCTGACGGGGTGGACGGCCAGGGTGGGTGGGTTGGGTTGGGTTGGGTTGCGGTTGGTGGCGTGACGGGGGTGCGGGGTTGAGGGATGCGAGAGGGTTGCGCGGGGCGGGTGTATGAGTGGGATGGGGGGGATGGTGGCTTCGGGGTCCCGACGTGTTGCCGGGTGGAGGCATGCGAGGATAGTGGGGGTGGCGGTGGTGAGCGGGCGTGTCGGGGGCGTGCGTGAGGGCGCAGTTGCGGCAGCGAAGTGCGGAGAAAGAGGCGGCGGCACTCATATCTACACCCCCGCCCCCGACTGCGGGTCCCTAACCCTCGCTGTCCATTTCCTTAACCCCCAAAGCACCCCCCCCGGCCCATCCAGCGATCCTCCCTCGGGTCCCTCCCCCACTTCACCAGCCACTCCCCTTCATCCCGATAGTCGGATGTACTTCGACTGACAATCATGCTCTCAACCAAGTCCCCCCTCCCTCCCTCCCTCCATCCCTCGACCCCCCCCCGGCGGGAGGGCACACCCACCCCCTCCTATGTCCACAACCTCCTATGTCTGCCAATGTCCTCCCTCCCCCCGGCCTCACACGTCTGCCAATTTCCTCCAAACCCCCTCCCCCCCTCACCAGTCGCTGATGCCGCTGCCCCCGTTGGATGCATTCAGCGGCACCAGTATCCGCTGCAGGGGCCGGATGTTGACCACAGAGTCCGCGTCCACCAGCGTGCCCGCCTGCCCCAGCTGGGGATCGTCCGCGGGGTCGGGTTTGATGTTCACGTAGCCGCTGGTCAGGAGGGTGGCCTGAGGCGGGGTCGAGGGAGGCAGGGGGGCAAGGTCGAGGGAGGTAGGGGGGCAGGGTCGAGGGAGGGAGGGAGCGGCGTTAGGGTGACAGCGCTCGAGTGGAGAAACCGATGCTTCAACCCTGCACCGCTACCGCTACTCTCCCAAAAGTCGCCACCCAACCGGTTGCAGACAGGGACCGCCGACTGGCGCCGGCCCCTCACCCTCCGTGGGTCCCTCCACGTCCCATGCGGGTACACTTGTTCTATAGGTGTCCCGCCCCCCTACCCCTCTCCGTGGTCAGCTGATGGCTCGCCGGTGGCTGCCCCCATGGCAGCACAGCTCAATATGCCGTCCAATGTCCTATACCCCCCCCTCATTCCCGGGTTCGATTCTCGGTTTTGCCTTTTCTGTTTAACCCCTTTCCCCTTACGTCGGGCTGCTGGCCGCGAGCCACAAGGAACAGCAGCATCCGCCTCTCCCGACCGCCCACAGCGGTGCCGTTGCGGTCCAGGCGCCAGAACTCGAACAGAAGGTAGGCACCGCTGTGTTGGAGCGGAGGAGAGAGGAAGGGGAGAGCGGTGGGAGAAGGGGCGGGAGAGGGCGCGGGCGGGGGAGGAGTCGGGGTGCGGGTTGGTGAAGGGCTGGCACGCGTTCTTACGACGGTCAGAGGCGAGGAGATGGAGCTTTGGGGTGTCGCCCTCGCCTCTGAGGCGTACGGAGCAGGGGGTGGGACAGGGGCTGGGTAGGTGAGCGGACCGGAGCTGGGTCCGAGGTCCAGATGTAGGGTCGTAAGGGCGCTTTTGATCAGCAGAGGACATTTGGGAGAATTACGCTGCAGCAGCGGGGTTATCAGGCTTAGCAGGCGCGTGCGGGCGTGCAGGTCGGACGTACAGCAAGCCGCTTCCACGCGGAAGGTCAGTTGCCAGCCACGTTACCGTCCGTTACGCACCTGAGATTGGGAAAGCATCCCTCCTGGGCAGCAGCATTAGAGAGCTTCCAATACTTGCATGAGTCGTCTTTTGTGGCATTTCCAATAGTAAGGTTTCCGAACGCAAGTGGTTCAAAGCTGATTTGTTGACCTGGTTTGAGCGCCTTACAGGCATCAACAATGAACGTCGTTGTACCTGCACTCAACGTCACCAAAGGAAACACAAGTTGGCAGGTAGGCTATATATACCAAGAGGCACGCGAGCTGACAACCCAGCCCGGAACAATAGATCCTGAGCATAAACTTACAATAAAAAATCAAAGCGATTAAGATGCCATGTCTCAGGGCCGTTTTTGGTAGGAATCTCCCACAAAGGGAACTGGTAGAGACACTACACCGTTTCGCGTCCATCACTATTCAAGCAGTTGAGACGGTCGTGTGCTTCAACAAAGCGTCATAACACACAACCGGCTGCAAGTCAGCAGGTGAGTAAACACAGCGTAAGACTGGCGAAACATAATGCGGTAAACACTGGAAACTAAGACACGCACTCCAACAACGTCAACCACTACATAGCCGGGGAGCAGAGGAAACGAGCAAAACGGAGAGTGGTCACACAAGTCGTACATTCCGTCCCAGAAGGCTCGTCGAAGAGAGAAAATGCGACATGAGACTGCATGGAATAGGGAATACAATACGTAGCCAGTACTGTACATATTGCTGAAGTCCTGCTGCATGGTGTTGTCATGTACTCTTGCTGGTCGGTCGGGAATGAGCGGAGGGTTGCAGGGAACAAGGGATCCACTTGGAGATCGGCAACCCTCATAACCGTGTCATTGCCTTCTAAAACATGTTATTTATTCTCCTTTGCATTTGAGGCGTCTGTCCCACTGCCTGGTGAAATAGTGCCCACCGGTCATACACATTTCAGCACATTTTTGTCGGCCTCCCCAACAACATACGGGGCTAAAGGTCTCAGGTCTTGGGCCGCAGAATCTTATTGTCTACATACATCGTCCACGTTTCACTCAGGTGGGCATCACAGTTGATCAACAAAACAATAAGGCAAGCACCTCGCTTCATGTCCGAACCTGTCCGAGGGCCCTGAGGCAATGCCCTTGAGCGACACCGAACGTTGAACTGATCTTTCCGACAGAGGGATAAGAACTGTGCAACTTGCTTGATCGCTGGATAATGTGTGACCTGTCAATGGAGTCAATCACCCACAAATCCCGTCGGAACGTTGTTCGTATGTATGGGGGCCGAGGTCGCGCGTGCGCGAATCCTCAGCAATTCAAAAATTTAGCCCTGCCGGACACCGTAAAGGGCCGACCACGGAAGGCCCTCGCATAGTGCAAGGCGAAGTCCAACCATGCAACCGACGCCATCGGGACCACGTCGAGATGCGGGCCAGGTAAGTATGATTGCACAAGCAAAGATGCCGGACCGCACCCTATCAGCGATCATCAAAATAAGTCAATACTGCGATGGTGGGTCCAGGACATCGATTTACCTCGCCGCCAACTTGCCCGTAACGGGGGACTGGGGTCTGGGTATCGGTCTTCTGCACAAACCAAAACCCCGAGCAGAGCCGGCAATGCTCATCCGTCCTCAGACCCGCGAAGCGAAGCGGGGTCGCGGCTGCCGGGCCCCGGGGGATTGCAGAGTCACATCACTGCCGGAGAACCCCAGCCCACTCTGGCGTGGCGGAGGGGTTGGCTTGACAGAGTCTCCGTGCACGAGAGCTCACAGCCGCCGAGATTACCTCTACCTCTACCAATGAGGTTCCCCCGGGGCGACAGCACCGCAGACGACTTGCCGCCCAGTGCCAAGCCCACACCCAGGGTTGTGGCCCGTGACGTCATTGGGGGGAACAGACAAGGGCACCCCTCGCTGCTCGTTGCATCTTTTCATCAGGTATGAGAGACAGTGGACCCCCCTAGCGGGTCGTCGGTGACAGCCGTACGTGACCTCCGCACCACATACACGCCTCACCACAAACGGATCCGCGCCACTTTGGCATCGCACCGGACAGCGCCCATCCCAACTCCGCTTCCGCGCACCGGCCCCGCTTCGGCGCACCGACTGAAGCACCCACACCCCGCACCCACTCTTACCAGGGCACCGCCCCGTTCCTGGGGACCAGCCTCCGCCAAGCCTGGAGCCCATCTTTAACCCTTAGGGCCGCTCGAAATCGAACCCTGAAATGGAACTCGAACCCGTGTGGCGGGTCCTGGATCCTGAATCCGGGATTCAGGGACGCCGGATCGCGGATCACAGGCCCTCGTGGATCACGCGTCACGTGTCGTACAGGGATGCCCCCGCCCCCGCCCCCGCCGCCCCGCCGCCCTCGGCGCCCCGCAGCAGCGGCCCCAGGTCGCCCACCCCCGCCTGCACCGCCGCCGCCACCGAGATCTCGCAGCTATGGGTCCAAACCGCCAGCTGCTGCATCAGGTCCTGGAGCCTGGGCAGGAGAGGGGGTTGTAACAAGGGCGGGAACAGGGACGGGGAGGGGACGGTGTGTGTGTTTAATGTGAGGGTTTAAAAAGACCCTCCCCACAAACCAGCCCAGGTATCGACATGTTCACCAGATAACCCGCATGAACAAACTTACCAGACGCAGCGGCGGCGAACTAGGAAGCCGCGCGACCACCGTGGTGATGCAAAGCAGAGAGCTAATTACGAGAGCTAAAGCAAAATTTTTTTAGCTTTAGCGCGTAACTACCTCTCTGCCTGCTTTGCACAACGGTAGAGCTAATTACGAAAGCCGAAGCTAAAACGGACGTATTACCGACCTATCATGCAGTTGTTGTTGAGCAGCCGACGAGCAGCCATGAAGGTGTTGGGCATAGGACGGCCATGCGGGCATGCGAGAAGGACAAGAAACATGAGCCAAAGCCTGAGGAGGCAACGAGGGCTAAACGGCAATCAGGCATGTAAGGAAGGGTGCGTGTTTCTCGCGAAGTGTTTCTCGCGAAGAAGCCCGCCCGTGTGTGGGGATGGGTGCGGGTGCGGGTGCGGGTGTGTGGGGGGAGGAGCTGTGGATGTGGGCGGGTGAGGGTGGCTCGGCTGGTTGGGGCAGGGGCTCAAACCAGTTGAGGAGGATCGAGGTGCAGCAGGCCCCCGGGGGAGACAAGGGGGCATATCCGGAGATAGGTAGAGGCTCACGTGGAAGCTGAGCCGCTATCCCCCTTGCTCCTTTGCCGGAGGAGAGAGGGGGCGGAATGCAGGCAGAAGTCCGGGCGTCCGTCCCAGGGACCCCACCGCACGCAACCCCGAACCCCATCGCCGCCTGACAGGAAGCCCTGCCCTGGCTGCACCCAGTCGCACCCTCTCGATGGCCCCTTCCCGCACCCCCCCTCCCGCCAATATGTGGTCTACCAATGTCGACCCTACCCCGTGGCAATACGGTAATCCCCCACGGATGGAACCTCCCGCCCCCCCCCGCCCGCCCGCCCGCACCTGGAGTTGAGCCGGAAGGCCGACAGCACCTCCTCCTGCAGCTCCGCCAGTACGGCAGGCACCGCCGCCGCAAGGCCGGAGAAGTAGTTGTAGCGGGGGCTGGTCAAGGCGGCGCGGACACGCTTAAGGAAGGGCGGGGTTGGGGTTGGGGTTGGGGTTGGGGTTGGGGTTGGGGATGATTTTATTTCGCGATTTCGCCGTCACATTTTGACAAGGGGTGGGTGGTGTTTGTGTAGGCGGGGGGCGCTCGGGGGTCAGGGCGAGGTGGCGGGAAGGGACAGGGGAGGACGGATGGCGGGCACATCCCAAACCTTACGAAGGATGAGCCCCGCCGTACATCTCGTACCTGCACGTACGTCATGAGCAGCCTCCTCAGCCGCTCGTTGTCGAGTTTGCCGTGCAGTGCGGCTTGGTGGCGGGGCGACAGCAGGTCCAGAAGGGCCTGATGGATCTCCTGAGGAAGGGGGGGTGGACGCGGGGGAGGAGGAGGAGGGGTGGATGGAGGAGGGGGTGGATGGGCGGGAGGTGGAAGGGGAAGGGGAAGGCAGGGGGCGGCGTGCGGTTGTGTTCGCACGTGAAACCTTGCCACGCGCCGGCTGCGCAAATTGGAGAAGGGAGGTACACCGGGGCCCGGAGAAAGGCACAGCAAACACATACACAGAGGCACTTGCACACACCCGCACGCACACCCAAGACCAAACTTGGCTTGGGTCGGGCGGGCCTCCTCTCTAAACACAACATCAAAACCCCACCCCACCCCCACCCGCGCTCCCACACCCGCACCCCCACCCCCAGCGGCACGTGCGCACCTGCAGGCACTTGAGCTCTTGGGCGGGGCTGGCGAATACGCGGCTCAGCTGGTAGGTGCTGTCGTGGTCCTGGAGCGAGATGGCGGCCTGAGGGGGGGGCAGCGGAGCCGGGGGCGGGGGAGAAAGAGAGTAAAGAGGGGATGGGGGAAAGGGGGAAGGGGGGAAGGGGGGGAGGGGGAAGGGGAAGGGGGGAAGGGGGAAGGGGGGAAGGGGGAAGGGGGGAAGGGGGAAGGGGAAGGGGGAAGGGGGGAAGGGGGGAAGGGGGGAAGGGGGGAAGGGGGGGGGGGGAAGGGGGGAAGGGGGGAAGGGGGAAGGGGGGAAGGGGGGAAGGGGGGAAGGGGGGAAGGGGGAAGGGGGGAAGGGGGAAGGGGGGAAGGGGGAAGGGGGAAGGGGGGAAGGGGGGAAGGGGGGAAGGGGGAAGGGGGGAAGGGGGGAAGGGGGGAAGGGGGAAGGGGGGAAGGGGGGAAGGGGGGAAGGGGGGAAGGGGGGAAGGGGGAAGGGGGGGAGGTAAGGATTGGGGAACCGATGCGTGGGGGGGGAGGGGGGGAGGGGGGAAGGGGGGATGGGGGATAAGTGGGGAAAGAGGGGAGGCGGAAGAGGCGGGTTAGGTACGGCACGGCACGGTACGGTGCGGTACGGCACGGCACGAGAAGGGAGAGTGCACCCTGTAGAGTAACTGCCGGGCCGGGTAGCGGACCAATAGCGAGGGGGGCGCAAAGGCGAGCAGCCGGGCGAAAGGGGGAAACTGGGTAGAGGATGAGGCGGGCCGCAAGCGGGCGCATGCCCGTGCTGCCGCTTGCCTTTCCCTCTCCCCCATCCCTTTCTCTTCCGCGTCCCCTCCCTTTCCCCCCACCCCCGTCCGGCCCCCTTCCCCTCGCAAATACACACCTGGAGGAGGCCACGCTGCAGTTGCAGCACCCGGCCGGAGGCCTGCAGGGACAGGATGACGGGGTACGACAGAGTACGGCAGCGTACGGTAATGTACGACAGGGTATGGCAGGTTACTGCGCTGACTGCCAGAGCACGGACATGACGGACGAGGGTTTTGACAAAGCCCCTGGACTGCAACCCCCGGGGCGCTGCCACCCGGCCGGCCACACCGCTGCACCCACCGCCCACCTCAAGCTTCGGCGCCGCCTCCTGTACGGCAGCCACCATGGCTCGGTGGTGGTACGGCTGCGCGGGATCGCCCAGGTCCGCGTTCCAGCTGTACCTGTACGGCAGGGGGGATGGAGGGGGGCGCCGCCAGAGTGGGCGTGTGTGACGTGGAGGCGGTTGTGAGAGCGGGAGAGCGTGACATGCAACGATGCAAGGGGCGTAGCTGAGCCCTTAGGGAAATGCCCGTATGCCACCAGACCGCCCCGGCCCTCACCCCCATAAAGCGTGTGTGTGTGTGTGTGTGTGTGTGTGTGTGTGAATCGTTACATATCTGCCGGGCCGACACTGGCCGGGGGCGCTAACCCGCCCCATACGGGAGACCGCCGAAGCACTTTTCCCCCGGATACGGGGGAAAGGGGCGTAAGGGGCCTCTGCCCCCTCGCTCTCGTGTGTGTGTGTGTGATTCGCCCGCTTGTAGGGGGCAGGTACGGCACAGCAGCGCCTTGGCCCCACCCCTTCCACCCACCCACACACACACTCAAGAGCCACTCTCTCGTGAGTGTCAGTCAGTCAGTCAGTCAGTCAGTCAGTCAGTCAGTCAGTCAGTCAGTCAGTCAGTCAGTCAGTCAGTCAGTCAGTCAGTCAGTCAGTCAGTCAGTCAGTCAGTCAGTCAGTCAGTCAGTCAGTCACGTCAGCCCCCCACTACCGCGGCATGAGTTCGCGGCATGACAGCTGCGCGGACGGCGATCCTAGTGTCGGACATCGTCCGTTGGCGGGGCCCCCCAAGCATCGTTCCCCCCCCAGCCCCCTCCCCCCCCCCCACACACACCAGGTGGACGCGTTGAACTCCGTCAAGAACACCCGCTGGTACACGGCTGAGGGCCACAGGTCGGCCTGCATCCCAGGGGGGAGGGGGGAGCAGGAGGGGGAGGGGGTGAGCAGTGGGCGGGGTAGTGGCCAAGTGGGGTACGGGGGTGGGGGGCGGGGGGTGAGGGGAAGGGGTTACGGGGAGCGCCTGTGTGTGTCTGTCTGTCTGTCTGTCGCCGCCCGCAGCACTTGGCCACAGCAGCCCACCGCCCCTCTCTGCCTCCCGACCTCCCGACCTCCCGACCTCCGGAAGCAGAAGAAGCCGGTATCCGTAATAATCTCGGAGCGTCGCCGACCCCCCCTCCGGGTCCCCGGGTTTGTTCCTGGGCAAGGTCTTTTTTTTTCTTTGACCGTCCTCCCTCGCCGGCTTTTCCTCGCCCCCTCCCCCATTATGTCAGTCATCCTCTCTACCCCCCTCCCCCGCCCCGAGAGGCCCCCGCCCCGCTGTCCCCTACCCCCGCCCATACGCACATACAGGTCCCTTATCTAAACACACATACACACAGCCCCCTCCCCCGTTGCCCCACCTGCTGCTCCGCGGTGGTGGGGCGCCTGGGTTGCGGCAGTACGGCAGTGACCGACACGTTGGGCACCAGCGGCGGGATGACCTGGGGGGGTGGGGGTTAAAGTGAAAAA